>JBBPBP010009779.1:64111966-64125600 GCA_037974735.1 Cicer chorassanicum | reverse complement strand
TTATATTTATTTATTTTATAATTTTGACTATTCTCTAATGATGGTAGTATTTTAATGTGAATATTTTATAAAATAAGTATAATTATAGTAATTATTTTGAATATGAATCTTGGTTATTAATGTATTTTAAAAGATTAACTACTTTAATTATTTTATTTTATAAAATATGGGTTTTGAAATATTAATAATTTTGTGCTTATTTTCTTTATACGTGTGTTTGTCAAGTTGTGCCTATTTTATATATATTCCATTGATTTAGTGGCTTATATAAAATATTGATGTTATATTTTTTTATTGTCATTTTAACTATTCTCATAATATAATAATCTTTTAATTTGATATTTTGAAAGATATTATTATTTTAGTGGCAAATAAATAAATTAAAATAAATATTTAATTAGTTGGACCTTGTGAAAAAATAAAATAAAATGGAGTTCAATGAGTTAGGTTAACAATAACTAATATGTTAAAAAAAAAAATATATATACCCTAATATGAAAGCGCTACTGTAGAAAGATAGAAAGAGAGAGAAAAGGCAGCGGCCATACTAAGAGAAAAGAAAAGAAATCGTTAACTGTCCAGAAAAACTTCCTCCGTTTTCGTTCAAATTTCAGTATGTTATTTAATTTATTGAGTTAGTCAATTAAACACAATTTTCCAAATTTTTAACAACCCCAATTTCTCTCTAAAATACGCGTATTCTCTGTTTGTAGAATTCGTTATTTTGCACCGTTCTTCTTCACAGTAAGTCCGATTTGAGTGAAACCAACGCCAAAACGATCGTGTGTAAAGTGGCTATGTTATCCACTTATTGGTTTTCTGATTTATGGTAAGATTCCTTGACCGAATTTCGAAATTAATTTTAGAGTGTCTTCTCATAATTTATTTTTAACGTTTACCCATAAATTGTCGAGTTAGATCGATTGAAGGACAAAGAGTCGGAGAATAAAGGTTGTTTGTTCGTGGAATCGTATTCGTGTGTGAAAGCATCGAAATAAGGTAAGGGGTGAGAGAGCGTTTGAATTCAGGAGTGTAATATATTGTGAGATGAACGGGAAAACTGTATTTCCCAACGATTCATCCGGGGCTTGCTACGTACGGCAATAGCCCTTTGAGTGATAAATTAATTAATGTGCAAATATGGGAATTGTGAGATTAAAATGTGGAATAGAAATATTTATAAGGTGTTGATTGATTTAATTTCATTGAATGTGTGTTATTTGATATTATTGTGATATTTGATTTATTTTTGTTAAATGTGTGATATTTGATATTATTGTGATATTGGATGTCGAATAAATTTGGTGCATATGTTGGATTAGATGAGTTTATGTGATGTGATAATAAAAGATGTGTGCATTGTGATAATTTTATATGATGATGATGATGTATGAATAATAATCGTGATTTCATAAATTTGTGATGAGTTATGTAATGATGATGATATGTGATTTATAATAGTAATGTTATGAATTTGTGATGAAAATATTGAAGTAACCCCTGATGAAATAATTGTGATTCCAATTTGTGTTTGAGATGACGGTCTTAATGGAGTATCATAGGCCAACGAGGGGAGGAAATAAATATTGAGAATTTGTGAAGTGGAGATTATTTTGTCATCATATAGGTAGGGCCTGACAAGCCTAGCGATTTCGGGGAAGTACAACTGAATTGAGCCTGATCGTGGCGGTCTACTGTTGAGCCTTAAGGCAAGATTGTTAGACCTTGGAGGTATTCGGGTGGGAAATTCCTAGGTGACTTGGAGGTAGCACTCCAAATGTCGGGAGCTACCATGCAACACACGTTTACCTCGACTGTCACGTATATGTGTCTCGGGTTGAGTTGAGGGGATCTATGAGGACAGGGCCAATTTGAATTGTCCGTCCACCGGAATGGTGGCATAGTATCATGGCCTCCTAACCAAGTACTTCAGAGTTAGAATGGTAGCACATTGTGAAGTAGAGTCTAAGCTCATGCATAGCATTGCATTTTCTTGTGATTGTTTTGTTGTGATTAATATGTGTCGTGTGCGACAATAATTCTTCTTAGATGATTTGACGTTATAGTGAAATGTATTGACTTTCCTTGAGTGGTTTTGACTTTATAATGTTATGTTTTTCTTTGAAAAATGTTTGTCTAATGATACAGTTTATTTAGAATTAATTGCGTGTTCTCCTTACTTATATTATACTATTAACATGATTTCAAAACTCACCTCCTTCGTTGTTTGTGTTTGACTGGCTTGGCCCTGCGTTTGCGAAATCGCAGTCATTACAGGTTAATGAGTCAAGAAGTTCAAGTTAGGAGGAACCCCGCTCTGATAGGTGATACCGGGAATAAGGGTTGTAATTTGTATTTTACTTAATTAATTAGAAAAGACTTTTTGTATGAAAACCTTATAAGTACTAGTAAGTTTTTAAAATTAAATCAAGTAATTATACTTAAATCAAGCTCATTGAGATTGCACTGTTTTAATTGAGGAACAGAGTTGAATTGTTACATATGAATTTAGAGAAACGTCATATCCTAAAATAGATATAAAAGCTTTTATTTTCTTGAACAGATTTTCTTCATCCGCCGCGAGTTTTCTTCAAATAATTTAGTATAAATTATTATAAATGTTATTTTGGGTTTAGGGTGTCACATTAGTGGTATCAGAGCAGGTCTGTCCAATCAGGCCGAGTGGGTGGAATTTCGATTCAGTGTTAGTCGAATGTTAGTCGTGTCAATTGTGTTTTCTTGAGTAATAATTATTTTCACTAACATGTTTTTTTTGCTCCTTGTTATATTATTGTGTTAAGTGTTATATGCTTTTGTATTATTATACATATTTTTTTGGTTACTAATTAACTGTTTATTATTTGCTTACCCTGATTGCGTTATGGATTCTAAATTTATACCTAAGGTAGTAAATAAAACATGAAATTACTAGTTAATATTTGAGTTGATTTTAATTGTTGACAAGATTATGTTAGTTACTTGTTGCTTGTTAGTTGTCTACTGAACTATGATTTTTGCAATCTTGTTTTATGTGAATAGTTGGAAATAATAATTTTGATTGACCATATGTATGTTTGAAGTTATTAATCTCATTCATGTAATCTTAGTTATCGAATGTCAGACCTCACCTGTTAGTTGTTTTATAGTTCCATTTTCACCCTTAATTAATTGCAAATATTTAGTCTTGATATGAATCTGTTTAAAGTGTTTGATTTAATAACTAATCGATTGAAACATTGATTTCCGTATGAATTATATGTTTAAAACTTCAAGTATTGACTTTTACTAGGTACAAATTATTATTATTTCGGTTGAAACTCAATTTAGAGGAAAAGTGATGTTTTGTTCTAAACTTTGAGTTAGATAAGAAATATATCTCTTATGTTTAAAGTTTTAATTTTGACAAAAAAATTCTTATTTTGATTTTATGTTGGCTTATGTGAAAAAAAAAAAAAAATTGATTCTAAATTATGAATGTTAACTTTAAATCACTTGAAAGTGTTGATGGTTGTATTTAGATGAGTAGAGTTTTAATAGTGGTTTTGAAGACAATTTAGAATGTTCGTCATGATTTTATATAGTATGAAATTCATACTATTAGCAATAGTAATTCTTGAATAGTAGAGGTTGGTAGAACTTAGAATTTTTTTTTTTAAATGACATTTTGAAGGAGTTAAAATTTACTTATTGAAGGAGTTAAAATTTTAAATGACATTATTTAAAAACAGTTTTGACTTTCAGAGACAATACAGTTAAATTGTTTTTGGCAGGTATATACCCTATTCTGTCCCCTCTCTTTATCTCTCATGTCCATATCTATTCTACCATTTTGTCATTTATGTACTACAACTTCCTTTATTTTGTTCCTTTGTGCATTTTGTTCAATTTAGTGTTACCTTAGTCAGAGGATACAATACTATCCTTACATAACATTATTCTTTTTGTTTTTTTACTTCTATGTAGTAACCTATCTGGATTCTTCCTAGTCTTCAATTTTTCCTTCATCATTCATTCTATATACTCTTCAACCAACCATATCATTCCCTCAAAATCCAGTAATGGCTCAACAGGTATAATCTATAACTTCCTTATCTCTTTTTTTTATTTTTCACATCACACACACAATCAAGGTGTAATTGCAATGCTTACATCAATTCAAGGTTTTAAATTTTAGTTCCAATGACAAATTTGATTATGGATTGGGGCGCTGAAAGAATATTGAGAAGGAGGTTCAGAGTTTGATCTTTGTTGCTAACAAATTCTTTCTCCTCTAACAAACTAACCACTAACATTTGCTTATAAAAAACACAAAAACATAAAATTGACTTTAATTACAATCGGTTTCGGAGATGACAAAAAATCTTGATATTGTGTTATTCATTGTAGCTACATGCTATATGTAACTCGAATGTCGCTGCAATTTATAACTTTTCATTTTCATTTAAGGTTTTAAAACATGGTTTACAACTCTAATTGTAACTGCAATATTATATTTTTTTTATGTATGTGTGTAACATTTAGAATGGCAATGTGATTGCAATTTAAAATATTGTCTGTATCATCATGATTCATGAAATGGATTTTCTTGAATTAGTCTATCATATTCTGGTTTTGGTTTTTTTATTTTTATTTTTTTGATTATTTTTTATAGACTTTGCATGGTTTTGGGGTTGAAACAGGAAGAAGGTTGGCCTTTGGGGCTGGGATTATTGAATGCAAGAATTGGGTTTGTAAGAAACAATGATTTATCTGGATCAATATCCTTCAACACAATGTTCACTAGTTCTTCCATTCATTCAACTGATTATTCCTCATATCTTGATGCAGAGGTTAGTAACTTTATTGCTGCAGAATTTTTTTTAACAAATGTGTAATGATAGGTGATAGGTCCTCTGTGTTTTTCTGTAAAAAGAAAAAGTAACAATATATGGCATGTGATGATACAACAGAAAAAGAAGAGAGATGAGAAAAATATTGTAAAAAGACATAACATAAATGAGGATAAGAAAATCAAAATTTTTTATCCTTATTCTTTGATGGTTATCCCTTTTGTATTTTTACAACAATAATGTACATAACCAAGTGGCAGTATAATTTATTTATTTTACATATGGATGTAAACAAATTACACTATGATGCAACTTTGATATGTTAATTTATAAAACATATTTACAAATATCTCCATTGATAAGATTTGATTTAATGCATGAGTTAAAAAAGTTTTCCTGATAGTGCATTTAAATTAAATCCTAATAGCAATAGTAAAAATAAAAAAAGGGTATGGTCCCCATTTTAAATTTGAGATACTTTGCTCTTTCCTATTGGCTTCACTATGACTTTTGACTACGTACTTTGTGAGAATTTGTCTAATGAAGATGAAGCTTTTGAAGAAGACCAAACAAGAACTGAATAGGAAAAGGAAATTTCGTGTAATAAACATGCTCATAAAGCAAATCTGTCTTCATCTTCCTGTCATTTTCTTTACAATTCCATATGATATGGGGTCCATAGCATGACTTAGAACAACCATGGCATGCTTTGACAGAAATTGACATTGATTTTACTTTAGTCTTTCATTGAATTAGAACTAAATTGAGAAATAATGTTGCATTCAAAAGTTTTCTACTAATAGAGAAGCTCGGATCCTCTCCTGCATCGGTATCATGCAGGCTCTTAAATTAATCCAACGGTTAAATGTATTTCAAACTGTTGGATTAATCTAATAGTCTGCCTTTAGCTCGAAACAGAGGAAATAGGAGAGGATCCATAGTCCTCAACGGTCTTGAAAAATATTTTCAACGAGTATAAAACGTACATTCAAAAGTATGAAAAAGACAACCATTATTCTAAAGCAATTCAATTAGGAAACATTATATTAATATCATTCTTACTGGATTTTGTTTTTTATTTTGAGTAATTCTAATATAATTATAGAAAAATGCTAATTTCAATTGAAAATTTACGTTAGATTAGATCATACATGTTCAAAGCAGTTATTATGTGCCATTTTTCTAACTTCATATATATAACCTTGGTTTAGTCCACAGGATCAGTCTTCCATGACAAGAGCATCACACTTGGCAACCTCTTAGGTATTTCTAGCCTCTTAGAACTGTCAAGGAGATCAACAAGAAGAAGAGATATGGAACCCTCAAAGGAAAACAAAAAGAATCACAAGCTGAAGCATTGGTTGTTCTTCTCACTATGTACAAAGTTAACTACTGATGCAGTGAGTGTGAATGATGTTCCCTCTCTTGGTCAGTACCTTGTTGCAGAGAGAAGAGCTGCAAGTACTTACAGAAGGAATCAATGTGCATTCATTCATGGACATAATGCTCTGTTGTCAGTTCAAGAATCAAACTCGCCATTTCTTGGCGGTCGGTCAAGCTGCTCTTAATTCACCAGCTTCGTTGAGTGTGGAAGAGAGGCAAAAAGAGCATTGCAGCAAAGCAAAATAATGGATATGGAACACCAATACCATTTTCTTGTTTGTGTGGATGATTCAAAAAGTGGTGCCACTTAATCACTCATATTAGTTACTTAGTTGTTACTTCATAATCTTACTGTTTTCTCATAATTGGTTACTAAGAGATTGTTCGGATTGACTTATTTTATTTTAGCTCATAATAACGACGTATGACATATCCATAAGCTCTCCAAGATAGCTTATAAAACGAGTTTATAACTTATATGAAAATAATTTGACTTCATTTTATCTCTAGTTATAGAAATAGCTTATCCATAGTACTTTAGTTTTTTATCTAAATAAAGCCTAATTTTCTAGTTGGGATGTTCTATTTTACACTACATTCTATACCAGTTTTATTTTTGAGTTGACAAAAAATTACAACATAACAAAAAAGTAGGTATGTTACAGAAAACAAAAACATATACTAAAACATATATAATCAAAATATCAAAAGTGAATATGAAACACTATATTTTCCAACTCAAAGGGATAAATGAATGCCCCAAATAATATATTTGAAGCTTTACAAATTACAATATATACCTATCATTACACAGCCACAGTTATAACCTGTGCAATATCTAAGAAACAAGATTGAGAATACACAGAATGAGAGAAACTAACCACTTAACTTTGAAATACAAAATCTTCAGTTGAATAAATTGACATGTTCCGGGTTGCAAATGAATCATGGCCTGAAAAGTAGGTTGAGAATGAATGAATCCAAACAAATCACCGAATCGTTGAGTTGAATAAAGTCAAGACGCTCACAGCTTGGATGACGCAAAACGCGTAATAAATCCAAGAGACGCATGGATACAGCTCATGTCCCTGAGTTGACTACATATCTGTATATGTTGATCATACTCAAGCACCAAGGAAAAATACCTTCATCTCATGTATACTTACACTTCATATGTTTCGTGAAATAAAAATACAAATGTATGCCGAAAGTTCAACCGATAATTGGATTACAACGAATCAAACCGACCATATAAGAATCTATTTCATCTATTGTCTTGCATGATCTTAACAATCCTTCGGACAATGGGAAAAATGAGCTCAAACAATATGCTACTATAGGTAGCTATTCCACAGCACGTGTAAAATCACCATTCATATGTCAAAGAAACCACCAACAGAAATCATCAAGACTTAACAAATCCCTCATTGCTTTTCGGTGTCAATCTTTCCTGAATTGCGGCCAGCAATCCTTCCAAACGAGCCCATGGCTGATAAACTCTTGAAGCTGCTGCTCCCTTCGCTGAAATTTGATCTTCTTGACTTCCTCGGTTTTGTTGTTGGACTGGATTCCACTTCTTCTGTATCACTACTAGTCTTGATCTTGGCAACGATTAACTGAAGAATGGCACCTCGGCAAAACGGACAAAATGGTCCGGTGGTGCAACCGGTTGCAGGATCAGGCTTCTTGAGACAGCATAGCGCTAGGGTACAATGAGCACACATTTGATGACCACAAGGTCTAACCTCAATTGTGCAGACTTGGTCAAAGCATATACAGCATAATTCCATATTGCTTTCCTATATGAGGAGAAATAGCTGGCAAATAAGTAAGTTGTAATTTTACGGAAAAAAAATCAATTACGCTCGAGCATCAATATTGTCATGAACCAAATATCCAAAAAAAAATTCTTGCTTGAGTGAAAGTGCATGAATGGTTTTATACCAAGGCCCTATTTCGATAAAACAACATAATGAAACATTTATAGCATAAACATTTATCATATAAATGCTTATGTATAAACTATTTTATCATAATAGATCAAATAAAGTCAAGTTGTTATGAAAATAAGCTGAAAACAGCTTATGGACATGTCATAAGTTGTTTTTATAAGCTCTCCTAAACAGCCTCACAAGTGCTTGTGTTAGTAGATAAACTCAAATAAGTCAATCCTAACAAACTCCCAAATATTTCTCCTCTCACATAAAGAGTGTTTTGAGCTTGAAACTATGACAATCTACAAGCTCATCCTACCTTGTGCTAAAATTTAACTTATTTAAAATAATAAGGTCAACTGGGATCGTAATCTAGATGACATAATCAAAGAGTCTTTGATACTATGCCGTGACGTAACTATCTCAAAAGTTTAAATTGTTGGATGAAAGTGTAGAATGGTTTGACATCTAACAATCATAATATATTAGGGAAGAACTAAGAAGGTTAATGATGCATTTCATTTGAATTTATGCAGCAATGCCTAATTTTCATGTTTCCCAATGGTAATTATCTAGATCTAAAGAAAATTATAATATTTAACTAATCAAAGTAGGTGAGTTCTATGGTGGACTACCTTTATAAGTGGTCCACCATGGACCCGTACTTAAAAATGATCATAAATTTTAATGACGATCAATGATTCTTTTCAGAAGTAATAGCTTGTGACCCTCCTCATTTTTATGAATAAGATAGTGACCTAATTGATGTCGATTAAATACGAGATACGTATTTGTTTGTCCTTATTTTTATCAAATCGGTATCATTTAAGTCACTATCTCAATAATAAAAATAAAGATGGTCGTTAACATTTACTTTTAAGAGACGACGTCTATGGTCGTTGAAGTTTTAAACATTTTTTAAAACTAGTCCATGTTAGAATTTGCCATCAAAGTATTATAATAAAACTTAAGAGGTTTAAAGCAGTCAAGAAAGGTAAACTTTGTACCTCAGAATCTGAGACAATATCATCATATTTGCTATCAAAATGTAGAGGAGATCGAGGTGTGTCAGTATCCTTTAGTAGAGTCTTTTCTCTCTCCCTATTAGCTTCTAGTAACGCATTCTCCAGTAAGGCCTTGGCTTCCTGATTAAGCTCGCTGATAAACTTTAGCGGTGATGGCCAAACAAGCGGTGCAGCCGATGAAGGATCAAGCAGGGCAGCACATGCTCTATGCTTGTGCTTCAGAGCGACTGTGGATGGTATTCTCCTGCAACGAATCATTTATGCAAGAGTTAAATTGTGCAAAGGAAAGAAAAGAGACGAAGAAGAAAATCTCTCTGGACTTGGTGTGTATTTGGTTATGCGACGACAACTACTTATACTTTTGAGGAGTGAATATCATACCATCACAAAAACAGTGAAACACAAAAGCTTCTAAAATGTAGCCTATCATTAGCCTTAAGTAAAATATTAGACCAATAAACAGTCAAAAGACATTTTTTTCAAAGTTATTATTTGAAGAGCTTTTTATGCATAATTTGGATGGTAAGCACTAAGAGTAAAACCATAATTTTGCATTTATTTTCTCTTTTTTTCAGTTAATCGATTCAAAAATTCAATTTTGAAGTATGAAATACCAAATAGAGGTTCGAAAAAGTAATTTCTTAACCCACAAGTCAGATCTTAAATCTAACAGTGAAGCTTGTCAGTTAATTGTTCCTTCTTGTTCTTCATGAAATGAAATCGATAAACCATTTATGGTAATTAATCATGAAACCTTCCTAGTTTCTTATGGTAATTTACACAGATGGCCTACGATCTGGAATCTATAATTACATCATTAAGTTAGTTTCATGAAGAGCTAAACATAGATTCACTTACCCGGAAGAATCTAATTGAAGCCTATCTGCTCCCCAAGCAAGCAACATCCGGACACAGTCAACGGAACCACCACGGGCAGCCATATGTAGCGGTGTGCTCCCAGGGAATCTGCAGAATTTGCTTTCATCAGTTCAGTTCTATGGAAAAAAACCACCAATTTTTATCTAATAAGACTAACATAACTTATAAGACAATTATTACCCATATCCACCAGTTGAAGCGCAAACAAGAGCCCCGTTGTCTAAAAGGGAATGAAGACATTCAAGCCTTCTATGACGAGCAGCAAGGTGGAGTGGTGTAGCACCGTTTCCATCTCTTATATTCACAAATCTAGAAAATCCCCTGACAAAATCATTGAACAATTTGGAATTAGTACCATTCATATTTGTCTGCGCTTGCTTGCATCCATGGATGGGGACCACAAAAGAGAATCTAACCAAGAATCTGCAACAGGTGTGGAATGAGCAGCTGAAAGAATAGCCTTTAGGCAATCTACATGGCCATAATAAGCAGCATAGTGCAAGCAGGTTCTTCGACGAATAGTATCAAACATCAATATCTGAAACATTAAAAGAACATGGCATATCAATCCCTGATTCAGTTTCCAATGATCACAACACAATCACCCCCAATTCAACACACACATATATGGCTTAAATACAGATTTGGTTCTCCTATTTTGTCTTCATTCACGATTTTGGTCATTCAATTTCTAAATCCACAATTTTGGTCTTCTACTGTTCAAAATATCTAACAAATTTTCCAGTCATGCATCTCGGATTGAACTTTGATGATGTAATTAGTGAGATATTAATCTGACAACTAAGTTGATAACATACAAATGAGTAGTTCAGTTAGAATCTACCTAGACAGTGTCTATCACCACATTTGGTTGTTTGTGATATACATTAATGTATATTATGATAACATGGTATTTGATTTTTAAGTCAAAATCCTACTAAACAGTGTCACATCAGCAACTCAGTTGCTACATAAACATCTCAGCTGTCACATCCTCAAAATACATAGGTGTGGAAAAAGTCAGACATTTCAAAAGTTGGAGGACCAAAATCATGGATTTAGAAATAGAAGAAGCAGAAATTGTGTATGAGAACCAAAACAGTATATAAGCCTATATATTTTTTTAACATTTTTGTTCCTTTTTACCTTTTTCTCAAACTAAGTTTTTCCACATAAATACATTAAACTTGAGCATATAAAAGTAAAAGAAGGAAGCATAACATTAACATACATTAGCTCCAGCTTGAATAAGCTTTTCCATGCAACCAGTCTTTCCATGCATCACAGCCAACATTAATGGTGTCTAGAGATCCGAAAAGAACACAACAAGAATCAGAATAGAACAGCCAAGTTAGTTAAGTCCAACATAGTGCATAAATTACAAAGGTGTTTCCAACTAGAAAATCATATGCAAAATCGGAAACACTGACATAGACAAAAACACACACCTGTTTATGGCGATTCAAGATATCAACTTTGACACTCCGGTCCAGTAACATGGAAAGCACCTATCCACGACAGAGAAAAACTATATGAGATGCAGGAGAGGACAAATGATGTTGCATGAATCATTTGTAACAAAAAGCTTCAACTCTAAACACAACTTAGAGCCATTTTGAGTAAACTACTCAACAAATCAAAGAAAAGTTGAAATATCAAACAATGACTAGGATTCTTCTAAATAATAGCTTCATGAATAAGTTGAAATTACCTTACACGCCTTAACTCAACTTTATCAGACTCTTACGTTAAAGAGATCCCTAAACCAATAAACTCTAAACCAGTGTGTGTTTCAGTCAAACGTAATTTTTGATTAAAGTTGAATTTGAAGCGAAATGATTTATGTTTGGAGTTTTTACTCAGAAAATAAATTTGATGTAAAATTTAGTATAAAATTTTCAACCCAATACAAAAACAGCATTTTACTAAAATTGCATTTTGGAAGACACAGAACAATTCAAATAGTTTCCAACTCAACCATTTACAGCTAATTTGAATAAACTTTTAAACCAACACTTGAAAACAAAATTTGAAATCATCCAACAATGACCAGAATTAGTTTTAGTCAACTCAATTTCTTCACAAGCTATCTACTTTAACTTCTTCATAAATAAACACTCCTAAATTCTCTAAATCCATTTTCTTTTGTAAATTACAAAACAAAAATACTTATTTTACCTGAAAAAACTCACCTGAGCTAAAATCTAATCTAAATTTAGTCACAAAAGATTCAATTCAATACCAAACCAATTACCACAAATATTTAAACCACTAAATGAAACTAAACAAGATGCTTTTCTAAGCATATGCAATAATTTGAAAATATAAAAGTTATTGAATATAACTACATGTATCAATGTCCTGTCTATTTTCTATTTTTTTGTTTTCACAACGGTGATTATTAGTAATTAAGATTGTTAATATTGTTAGTATAGCTGACAGTGGGAATTGAACACACGACTCTTTTATCATTCACTCCTTCCTAACTCTGCCACCCCGGCTACTAAATCAATCTTATATTTCTTCAGTGCCGTGTCTATATAGCACTACCACTTCGTATTAAAGGAGTGTCTGGTATCTAACAACATCCCTGAGATACCAGACACATCTTCAATATGAGGTGGCGTAGATAGATATTTTTTTCATCTGAAAAAGAAAAAAGAAAAAAAAAACTGAGGAGGAACAAGATTGAATTGAACAACCTCGATCCGACCATTGGCAGCTGCTAAATGAAGCGGAGACAACCTAGCACGACCAACAGAATTCTCCAAAACACCAACATCTTGATCAACCATAGCTTCAACTATCTCCAACTCACCATTAGCAACAGCAGAAGAAAACACACCATTCTCTTTCTTCTTCACCACACAACTTGATTGATTCTGACCCATTTCCTCTCAACCAACAGCACGTGAAAGAGAGGTGGCCGGAAACTTCCTCACGCGCCGCCTTTCACGGCTGTTTGGTGAGTTAGCTGGTGTGATTGAGGAAGTAAAGAAACGGTTAAGTATTGGATTGGAGCGTGAGCTTTGGAGTTTGAACCTGCCCACCGCGATTTCGGGCAGCCTGACCGAAACTGCTTGTTCAAAGGTGAATGAAACCTTTAACGACGTTTGTTTGTTCACACTTAACATGATATATCTCTTGCAGTCTTTACTTTTGAACTATCTTCATTCTGTAAAATTAATTAATTTAATCTTGATAGGGAAAGTGAGTTTTAAGCGTGCGTGTTTACTTAGTCAAAAAAATAAAACATAGTAAATTTTCACAAAGAATTATTTTAATTCAGGTTAAAATTTCTAGTTCTTCTTAATAATTTATCTTTAATTAATTAAATTTTATAAATTACTTTAAGTTCAATTAATTAGATAAATTTATCTCAAAATTTAATAACATATATGATACTCTTTTAAGAATAACGCTGTTTATAGTATTATTTGTTTTCACAAGTGAAATAGTGCACAATGAATCATTTTTACGAGAAAGTGTACAATGATTGTCGATTTAACTAAAAATCGACAAAAATGAAAATTAATCTTAAAACTTAATTTATATTATTTTTGAATTCTATTATAAGAAAAAAA
>JBBPBP010009779.1:64078223-64107520 GCA_037974735.1 Cicer chorassanicum | reverse complement strand
TTATTATTCTTCCGCATTACATATATTATAATTGGAATCAATAAATTATTTATAAGAATAGAGAATAATTGTACTATATGCAACTTTAATTTCTTTTTATTAGTTTTACCCTCTAATTAATACTATATCACATTGCATTTATATATAATTTTAATAAAAAAAAATTAATTTGTATGAAATATTCAAAATAAATTATTTATTGTAAAACGAATGGAATATTACCAATAGAGATATTTGAATTTTACCTTAACTACATATAAAGTTATGTCCATGACTGATTGTGATGAGAGTGTAAATTTTTTTATATTAACAATGTATGACAATTACACTCTTATTAAATTATTTTTATCAATTATTGATGTATTCACAATTCTCATTAATCAAATGAGAACAATGAATTGAGAATAATGCATGTAGTATAAATAAGAGAGTACAATTAGAAATTTGGGTCACTTATTGTTGATGAGAGGGAGTATGTGACACCCTAACACCAAAATGACCTATATAATAATTTGTACTAAATTTTTTTGAGCAAAATTCGCAACGAATAAAGAAATTTGTTTAGAAGGAAATAAAAACTTTTGTAACTAACTTAGGATATCATGTTTCCCAAAGTATACCTACAGCAATTCAAACTTTATTACTCAATTAAAATATTTTAATCTAAATGAACTTGATTTGATTATAATTTCTTAATTTAATTCCCAAAACTTACTACTACTTAGATTATCATATAAAGAGTCGTTGGTAATTAAGAAAGTAAAATACACAGTAAAGCTCTTAATTTCTGGTATCACCTATCAGAGCGGGGTTCCTCCCAAATTTGAACTTCAAGACTCATTAACCTGTAATAACTGCAATTTCCCAAACGCAGGGCCAAGCCAGTTAAACACAAACAACGAAGGAGGTGAGTTTCGAAATAAGATTTCAGTATAATACAAGTAAGAAGAACACGCAAATAATCATAATAAAACCGTATCATTACACAAACAACGCTCAAGAAAAATATCACATTAAAAGTCAAAATCACTCAACGAAAATCAATACCTTTTACTATAACATCATATCGTCACAGAGAAATTATTATCACTTTTGAAATACATCAATCACAAGGAAATGCAATGCTATGCATGAACTTAGACTCTATTTCACAATATGGTACCATTCTAACTCTGAAGTACTTGGTTAGGAGGCTTGATACTATGCCACCATCCCGGCGGACGGACAATTCAAATTGACCATGTCCTCATAGATCCCCTCAACTCAACCCGAGACACATATACGCGACAGTCGAGGTAAACGTGTGTTGCGTGGTAGCTCCCGACATTTGGAGTGTTACCTCCAAGTCACCTAGGAATTTCCCACCCGAATACCTCCAAGGTCTAACAATCTTGCCTTAAAGCTCAATAGCAGACCGCCACGATCAGACTCATTCAGTTGTACTTCCCTGGAATCACTAGGCTTGTCAGGCCCTACCTATATGATGACAAAATAATCTTCACTTCACAAATTCTCAATATTTATTTTCTCCCCTCATTAGATTAGACTACTCCATTAAGAGCATCATCTTTATAAATCATCACTATTTCATCAATTATGGGGTACTTCAATATTCTCATCACAATTTTATAACATCATTATCATCGATCAAAAATCATCATTATCATCACGCATACATATATCATACCATGCATCCATATTTTATTATCACATCACATAAATTCGTCTAATCAAACATATGCACCAAATTCATTTGAAATCAAATATCACAATAATATTAAATACTACACATTTAACGAAATTAAATCAATCAACACCTTATAAATATTTCTATTCCACATTTTAATCTCACAATTTTTATATTTTCACATTAATTAATTTATCACTCAAAAGACTACTGTCGTACGTAGCGAGCCCTAGATGAATCGTTGGGTAATACGATTTTCCCGTTCATCTCACAATATATTATACTAACGAGTTCAATGCTCTCTCACCCCTTACCTCAATATGACGCTTTCATAAGATATAAGGACCAGAATAATTTTCAGCAAGCATGAGGTGTCGACAAAGCGCAACGAACAAGTCCAAAAGCATCGACGAATTTGCATAATCAATGAAACAGGGCTGACAATTTATGCAAGGCATAAAAATCAGCATTATATAATTATAACAGTATTAGGCGAAGAAACATATTCAAAATATCGTGAGACAAGTTAGTAGAAAATGTCTCACCGACGTGTTGTAGCGCCGACAGGATTCGACGTCAACTTTTAATACTCCTCTAAACATCATTTAATTTTCAAAAGATTACTAATACTTTAGAACTAATATATGATAAATTAGGGTGATTAAAATAATTAACATTTTAAAAAATTATATATATATATATATATATATATATATATATATATATATATATATTACTAAAAACTGAAACTATCATATTCAAAATAATCACTATAATTATACGTTTTTTTTTTCAAATACTCACATTAAAATACTACCATCATTATAGAATATTCAAAATTATAAAATAAATAAATATAACATCAACACTTTGTATTAATTTCTAAATCATAATAAATATATATAAAATCACCATGCCATAACAAAGTATATAGAAATAAAGGAAATCAAACACAATATTATTACTATCCCAAGATAATTATTTATAAAATAATTAACTAAAATAGGAAATACTTAAAAATAATTAAAATACAAATGTGTGCACACTTAACATAAGTCAAACATAAAAGAAAATATCACATTAATTACGAATGCAAATATACAGTAAAACCGTCAAAAAAATTTATTCATTAATATATGTACACTAAAATACTATTAGTTTTAGAAAATAAAAAACATATAAAATAATAAAATATAATATTTGATTTTTTTTTAAATCTTAGAAGAGATGGTAAATTCTGTTGAGACAAAATCTCTCTCAAATAGTTTTAATGATAACAAAATTATTTAATGATTATGATTGTGTTTAATGACTAATATGTGCTCTTGAGTGTATTCAAATTAAGAAACAGGTTAGGCATCATCTCAATAAAAAGAAGAAGAATTTGATGTAATCCAACATGTTTTTTGAACAAGAGGATGAACTGGAGGACAGACATGCAAGAGGACGAATCATGAATGAAGACGAACCTTGTTAGAAGAAAATATATGGTATCTCAGAATCAATGGATCCAAGTCAAAGTAATAAGAACATAATATTGAGGACAAACAGTTATGAGAGAAATAGTTCAAGAAAAGGAGGATACAAGACTAAGGTTAATGATAAGAGGATGATAAGCATGTCAATATTCATCCTCTTACCTTGGGAGCAGTAAAAATGAGAAAGCTGACACCTATCTTGAAAAGACTGCACCTAGACAGCATTGGAAAAGCATAAGGGATAAAATAATCTCAAGGTCTGTATCTCAAGGGAGGTTAGAACTTCAGTATGAGGTTGATCCTCAAACCCATCCTCCTGAGCTCATATTAGCAAGGACAGCTGAATGGCATTATTGTAAATAAGAACAAGAACCTTGGACACTTGCATAAGTCTCCAACGGTCATCAAAATCCTTTTGCTCATGGATAGAGGTTCATAAACTCTATAAATGGAAGTGATCTCTTCAGTTCAAGATAGAACATCATTGCATAAAAAGAGCAAGTTTCTTAAAGCTATCAAGAGCAACTTCCATCCTTTCTTTATACTTTCTACAATCATACACTAGATCTTTGAAATATCTTTTTAGAAAGTATTTAAGTAAAGAGAAAAGAAATCATACTCAAATCACACTGTAATTTTCAAGTAAGTTGTACTTGAAAATATTTGAAACTTGTAAGAAACAAGGTTGTAAGCTTGGTGAAGCTTGAGAATACACAAAGTGTAATCAACCTCTGTGAGAGGTTGATCTGATTGATCGTTAGTGAAATCTCACAAGTGTGTGAGGACTGGACGTAGCCATTTTTGGGTGAACCAGTATAAAAGTTGTGTGTCTATCTCATTATACTCTTCTTGCATTTATTCTGTTCTTAATTAAAAGTTTGAATTTCCATCCTCCAGTTCGCATCCTCTCAGAGAGGACAGAAATTCAAAAACTCGTTAAAATATTTTTAAACACCAAAATCCCTATTCAACCCCCCTTCTAGTGATTATTAATTACAACAGTTGGCATCAGAGCAAGGTTCTCTTGAAAACTACACCTAACAGTGTAAGAGAAAAAGATCAGGAAAAAGAAAAATGTCAAGAACTAAGTATATACCAGAAGGAGGTTCATCCAGCCGACCTCCTTACTTTGATGGCACAGATTACTACCATTGGAAAGGGAAAATGAGATTGTTTCTCATATCACAAGATAACAACATGTGGTCTGTGGTTGAAAATGGGAATCATGTCATCAGAATCAACAATGCAGATTCAACCTCCGACGAAAAACCTCAAGCACAATGGACTGTTGATGAAAACGCTAAGGTACTCCTAAACTCTAAAGCTCATTTATTTCTAACGTGTGCCTTGAGCAGGGAAGAATATGACAGAGTTGAAGAATGCAATAGTGCTAAAGAACTTTGGGACACCTTGAAGATCCATCATGAAGGATCAAGTCATGTAAAGGAAGCTAGGATTGACATGGGAGTACGAGAATTTGAATTATTTGAAATGAAGGAGGAAGAAACAATTGACGAGATGTTCTCAAGACATACCATTATACTAAACAATCTTCGATCCCTTGGAAAAGAATATTCTGTCCAAGAGAGGATAAGAAAAATTCTAAGAAGTCTACCTAAAGAATGGAGGCCAATGGTGACTGCCATCACACAAGCTAAGGACTTGGCCACCATGAAATTAGAAGATCTTGTTGGAATACTTAGAGCACATGAACCATTGCTGCTCTCAGACAAACCAAGCAAGAAAGGAAAAATGGTTGCTCTCAAGACAAATCAAATTGAAAGTCCATCCTCCAAACGAGTTGAAGAGGTTACAAAAGCAGAAAACGATGAGTATCCTCTGTCTGAAGAAGAGGATGAACTCGATCTGATTTCTAAAAAAATTCAGAGGATGATCAATCGAAGAGGACAAGACAAAAAGCCATTTCAAAGGGAAAAATCTGATAGAAGCCAAATAACATGCTTTGGATGCAACAAAATAGGACACTACAAAGCTGAATGTCCTCTAAACAAAAATCCAAGAAGATTTCCCTACAAAAACAAATCTATGATGGCTACATGGGATGATAGTGATGATTCATCCTCTGAACATGAAAAGGAAGAAGTAAATCTCTGCCTCATGGCAAATTCAGAAACTAAAGAGGTAATTATTTCAGAACCTTGTCCTACATGTGAAGAACGAGAAATTGAATTTGACAACTTATTAAATGACTCAAACACTCTTACTCATAAATGTGGTTTTCTTAAAAATCAACTTTATGAGATAAAGAAACTTAATGAGGAACTTCAAGCTAAGAATGATAAATATCAAAAAATCATTCTGGACTTGCAGCTATCTCATAAGAAATTGTCTGAGCAACAAAACATTTTGAATAAAAGTAATGTCAATATTCATCCTCCAGAAGAGGATACTGAAACTGAGAGTTTAAAATTAGAGGTTGAAGAACTTAAAAATGACATGACCAATTTTGTCAAATCCACTAAGACTTTTCAAAAAATTATGGGATCTCAATCTGGAATTTTTGACAAGGCTAGTATTGGATTCAAAAGCTCTCAAAAGCAAAAATTGTACGAAATTTTTTTTCTACCTCAAAAACAGGAGGATAGACCAAAATGTACCTTTTGCAAAAAACTTGGACATACTTTTAAAAGTTGTCACGCTAAGAAAAAAGCTGACAACATAAAGAATGGATGTTCATTCTGTGGTAAACATGGGCATCATGACTCTATTTGTTATCATAAAAGGAAATTCCTTACAAGAGGATGGACTAACAAACAAGGACCCAATTCTATATGGGTACCTAAGTTACTTTTAAACTCTAACATCGGTTCATCCTCCGATCAACAAAAGAAAGCACTAGTTCTTGGACAGTGGCTGCTCAAGGCATATGATAGGGGATAAGCACTGCTTTATTTCTTTGGAAATAAAGGATGGAGGTTCGTTTTAAAAAGATTTTGGAAAAACTCTCATTCATCAACATGTCAAAAATTGTCTAAATGCATTAAATAGGTTGTAAATATTTATTGTTTAAATTGTATTTAATGCATGAAAATTAATTTTGTCAAAATTCTTATGACTGAAAGTCATAACGTCCATCCTCTAAAAATTAGAGGTTGAGCAACTCTGATCAATATCCATCCTCCTCCGTGATAAAACCAAAAGTCAACTTTGGAAACCACTCCCTACTGCATGCACGCATTTCCCGCTGCTGACAGCACGCCTCTGCCTCTCCTCCCATCAATCATAAATGCAAAAACAAATACTTCTCTCTTGGAACTACAAACCTACACTAACCTTCAATGATTGTCTAAATAACTTTTGCCTCTCTTTTTCAACGGCTACAAGATCCTTCAATTTCTTTGATAAAACATTCAAAACACTCTCATCACTCCCAAAATCTGATCATTTACCATCCTCTTGGAGTAGATCAACAACCATCTCATCAACCTCATTGACCCAAGAGATCATCCTCCTGTCTTGCCACCTCAACCTCCTTAACTCGACCTTCCTCATCCAACAACCTCCTCCTTTTCTGATAATTCCTCTCTATCCAAATAGCTCTCCAAGCTGCTGTTCTTACTTTTTGATGGTTGACAAACATTGGGGGAGAAAGATTATGAGTTAAAATTGTCACTTCTTTTGAAACTTTTACATTTTCAATATTCTTTATTTATTCTTTATTATGCTCTTTTATTTATTATGTTTTTTCTCTTCTTTTGAACCATTCTGTAGTCATTATCTTCTTAAAAAATTAATGGTGTTATATTTTGGTTCAAAATGGTTATCACATATATATTTATGCATATAATTGAGGGGAAACACTTTTTAAAAGTGAAAGTTATGCATATGTTGAGGGGGAGCATAATCAAGTCATTTCTTCTTTAATCTTTTCTTTGAGAATCATAATCTAAAGAATTTTGTCATCATCAAAAAGGGGGAGATTGTTGAGACAAAATCTCTCTCAAACAGTTTTAATGATAACAAAATTATTTAATGATTATGATTGTGTTTAATGACTAATATGTTCTCTTGAGTGTATTCAAATTAAGAAACAGGTTAGACATCATCTCAATAAAAAGAAGAAGAATTTGATGTAATCCAACATGTTTTTTGAACAAGAGGATGAACTGGAGGACAGACATGCAAGAGGATGAATCATCAATGAGGACGAACCTTGTTAGAAGAAAATATATGGTATCTCAGAATCAATGGATCCAAGTCAAAGTAATAAGAACATAATATTGAGGACAAACAGTTATGAGAGAAATAGTTCAAGAAAAGGAGGATACAAGACTAAGGTTAATGATAAGAGGATGATAAGCATGTCAATATTCATCCTCTTACCTTGGGAGCAGTAAAAATGAGAAAGCTGACACCTATCTTGAAAAGACTGCACCTAGACAGCATTGGAAAAGCATAAGGGATAAAATAATCTCAAGGTCTGTATCTCAAGGGAGGTTAGAACTTCAGTATGAGGTTGATCCTCAAACCCATCCTCCTGAGCTCATATTAGCAAGGACAGCTGAATGGCATTATTGTAAATAAGAACAAGAACCTTGGACACTTGCATAAGTCTCCAACGGTCATCAAAATCCTTTTGCTCATGGATAGAGGTTCATAAACTCTATAAATGGAAGTGATCTCTTCAGTTCAAGATAGAACATCATTGCATAAAAAGAGCAAGTTTCTTAAAGCTATCAAGAGCAACTTCCATCCTCTCTTTATACTTTCTACAATCATACACTAGATCTTTGAAATATCTTTTTAGAAAGTGTTTAAGTAAAGAGAAAGAAATCATACTCAAATCACACTGTAATTTTCAAGTAAGTTGTACTTGAAAATATTTGAAACTTGTAAGAAACAAGGTTGTAAGCTTGGTGAAGCTTGAGAATACACAAAGTGTAATCAACCTCTGTGAGAGGTTGATCTGATTGATCGTTAGTGAAATCTCACAAGTGTGTGAGGACTGGACGTAGCCATTTTTGGGTGAACGAGTATAAAAGTTGTGTGTCTATCTCATTATACTCTTCTTGCATTTATTCTGTTCTTAATTAAAAGTTTGAATTTCCATCCTCCAGTTCGCATCCTCTCAGAGAGGACAGAAATTCAAAAACTCATTAAAATATTTTTAAACACCAAAATCCCTATTCAACCCCCCTTCTAGTGATTTTTAATTACATCAATTGGCATCAGAGCAAGGTTCTCTTGAAAACTACACCTAACAGTGTAAGAGAAAAAGATCAGGAAAAAGAAAAATGTCAAGAACCAAGTATATACCAGAAGGAGGTTCATCCAGCCGACCTCCTTACTTTGATGGCACAGATTACTACCATTGGAAAGGGAAAATGAGATTGTTTCTCATATCACAAGATAACAACATGTGGTCTGTGGTTGAAAATGGGAATCATGTCATCAGAATCAACAATGCAGATTCAACCTCCGACGAAAAACCTCAAGCACAATGGACTGTTGATGAAAATGCTAAGGTACTCCTAAACTCTAAAGCTCATTTATTTCTAACGTGTGCCTTGAGCAGGGAAGAATATGACAAAGTTGAAGAATGCAATAGTGCTAAAGAACTTTGGGACACCTTGAAGATCCATCATGAAGGATCAAGTCATGTAAAGGAAGCTAGGATTGACATGGGAGTACGAGAATTTGAATTATTTGAAATGAAGGAGGAAGAAACAATTGACGAGATGTTCTCAAGACTTACCATTATACTAAACAATCTTCGATCCATTGGAAAAGAATATTCTGTCCAAGAGAGGATAAGAAAAATTCTAAGAAGTCTACCTAAAGAATGGAGGCCAATGGTGACTGCCATCACACAAGCTAAAGACTTGGCCACCATGAAATTAGAAGATCTTGTTGGAACGCTTAGAGCACATGAACCATTGCTGCTCTCAGACAAACCAAGCAAGAAAGGAAAAATGGTTGCTCTCAAGACAAATCAAATTGAAAGTCTATCCTCCAAGCGAGTTGAAGAGGTTACAAAAGCAGAAAACGATGAGTATCCTCTGTCTGAAGAAGAGGATGAACTCGATCTGATTTCTAAAAAAAATCAGAGGATGATCAATCGAAGAGGACAAGACAAAAAGCCATTTCAAAGGGAAGAATCTGACAGAAGCCAAATAACATGCTTTGGATGCAACAAAATAGGACACTACAAAGCTGAATGTCCTCTAAACAAAAATCCAAGAAGATTTCCCTACAAAAACAAATCTATGATGGCTACATGGGATGATAGTGATGATTCATCCTCTGAACATGAAAAGGAAGAAGTAAATCTCTGCCTCATGGCAAATTCAGAAACTAAAGAGGTAATTATCTCAGAACCTTGTCCTACATGTGAAGAACGAGAAATTGAATTTGACAACTTATTGAATGACTCAAACACTCTTACTCATAAATGTGGTTTTCTTAAAAATCAACTTTATGAGATAAAGAAACTTAATGAGGAACTTCAAGCTAAGAATGATAAATATCAAAAAATCATTCTGGACTTGCAGCTATCTCATAAGAAATTGTCTGAGCAACAAAACATTTTGAATAAAAGTAATGTCAATATTCATCCTCCAGAAGAGGATACTGAAACTGAGAGTTTAAAATTAGAGGTTGAAGAACTTAAAAATGACATGACCAATTTTGTCAAATCCACTAAGACTTTTCAAAAAATTATGGGATCTCAATCTGGAATTTTTGACAAGGCTAGTATTGGATTCAAAAGCTCTCAAAAGCAAAAATTGTACGAAATTTTTTTTCTACCTCAAAAACAGGAGGATAGACCAAAATGTACCTTTTGCAAAAAACTTGGACATACTTTTAAAAGTTGTCACGCTAAGAAAAAAGCTGACAACATAAAGAATGGATGTTCATTCTGTGGTAAACATGGGCATCATGACTCTATTTGTTATCATAAAAGGAAATTCCTTACAAGAGGATGGACTAACAAACAAGGACCCAATTCTATATGGGTACCTAAGTTACTTTTAAACTCTAACATCGGTTCATCCTCCGATCAACAAAAGAAAGCACTAGTTCTTGGACAGTGGCTGCTCAAGGCATATGATAGGGGATAAGCACTGCTTTATTTCTTTGGAAATAAAGGATGGAGGTTCGTTTTAAAAAGATTTTGGAAAAACTCTCATTCATCAACATGTCAAAAATTGTCTAAATGCATTAAATAGGTTGTAAATATTTATTGTTTAAATTGTATTTAATGCATGAAAATTAATTTTGTCAAAATTCTTATGACTGAAAGTCATAACGTCCATCCTCTAAAAATTAGAGGTTGAGCAACTCTGATCAATATCCATCCTCCTCCGTGATAAAACCAAAAGTCAACTTTGGAAACCACTCCCTACTGCATGCACGCATTTCCCGCTGCTGACAGCACGCCTCTGCCTCTCCTCCCATCAATCATAAATGCAAAAACAAATACTTCTCTCTTGGAACTACAAACCTACACTAACCTTCAATGATTGTCTAAATAACTTTTGCCTCTCTTTTTCAACGGCTACAAGATCCTTCAATTTCTTTGATAAAACATTCAAAACACTCTCATCACTCCCAAAATCTGATCATTTACCATCCTCTTGGAGTAGATCAACAACCATCTCATCAACCTCATTGACCCAAGAGATCATCCTCCTGTCTTGCCACCTCAACCTCCTTAACTCGACCTTCCTCATCCAACAACCTCCTCCTTTTCTGATAATTCCTCTCTATCCAAATAGCTCTCCAAGCTGCTGTTCTTACTTTTTGATGGTTGACAAACATTGGGGGAGAAAGATTATGAGTTAAAATTGTCACTTCTTTTGAAACTTTTGCATTTTCAATATTCTTTATTTATTCTTTATTATGCTCTTTTATTTATTATGCTTTTTCTATTCTTTTGAACCATTCTGTAGTCATTATCTTCTTAAAAAAAATTAATGGTGTTATATTTTGGTTCAAAATGGTTATCACATATATATTTATGCATATAATTGAGGGGAAACACTTTTTAAAAGTGAAAGTTATGCATATGTTGAGGGGGAGCATAATCAAGTCATTTCTTCTGTAATCTTTTCTATGAGAATCATAATCTAAAGAATTTTGTCATCATCAAAAAGGGGGAGATTGTTGAGACAAAATCTCTCTCAAATAGTTTTAATGATAACAAAATTATTTAATGATTATGATTGTGTTTAATGACTAATATGTGCTCTTGAGTGTATTCAAATTAAGAAACAGGTTAGGCATCATCTCAATAAAAAGAAGAAGAATTTGATGTAATCCAACATGTTTTTTGAACAAGAGGATGAATTGGAGGACAGACATGCAAGAGGACGAATCATGAATGAAGACGAACCTTGTTAGCAGAAAATATATGGTATCTCAGAATCAATGGATCCAAGTCAAAGTAATAAGAACATAATATTGAGGACAAACAGTTATGAGAGAAATAGTTCAAGAAAAGGAGGATACAAGACTAAGGTTAATGATAAGAGGATGATAAGCATGTCAATATTCATCCTCTTACCTTGGGAGCAGTAAAAATGAGAAAGCTGACACCTATCTTGAAAAGACTGCACCTAGACAGCATTGGAAAAGCATAAGGGATAAAATAATCTCAAGGTCTGTATCTCAAGGGAGGTTAGAACTTCAGTATGAGGTTGATCCTCAAACCCATCCTCCTGAGCTCATATTAGCAAGGACAGCTGAATGGCATTATTGTAAATAAGAACAAGAACCTTGGACACTTGCATAAGTCTCCAACGGTCATCAAAATCCTTTTGCTCATGGATAGAGGTTCATAAACTCTATAAATGGAAGTGATCTCTTCAGTTCAAGATAGAACATCATTGCATAAAAAGAGCAAGTTTCTTAAAGCTATCAAGAGCAACTTCCATCCTTTCTTTATACTTTCTACAATCATACACTAGATCTTTGAAATATCTTTTTAGAAAGTATTTAAGTAAAGAGAAAAGAAATCATACTCAAATCACACTGTAATTTTCAAGTAAGTTGTACTTGAAAATATTTGAAACTTGTAAGAAACAAGGTTGTAAGCTTGGTGAAGCTTGAGAATACACAAAGTGTAATCAACCTCTGTGAGAGGTTGATCTGATTGATCGTTAGTGAAATCTCACAAGTGTGTGAGGACTGGACGTAGCCATTTTTGGGTGAACCAGTATAAAAGTTGTGTGTCTATCTCATTATACTCTTCTTGCATTTATTCTGTTCTTAATTAAAAGTTTGAATTTCCATCCTCCAGTTCGCATCCTCTCAGAGAGGACAGAAATTCAAAAACTCGTTAAAATATTTTTAAACACCAAAATCCCTATTCAACCCCCCTTCTAGTGATTATTAATTACAACAGTTGGCATCAGAGCAAGGTTCTCTTGAAAACTACACCTAACAGTGTAAGAGAAAAAGATCAGGAAAAAGAAAAATGTCAAGAACTAAGTATATACCAGAAGGAGGTTCATCCAGCCGACCTCCTTACTTTGATGGCACAGATTACTACCATTGGAAAGGGAAAATGAGATTGTTTCTCATATCACAAGATAACAACATGTGGTCTGTGGTTGAAAATGGGAATCATGTCATCAGAATCAACAATGCAGATTCAACCTCCGACGAAAAACCTCAAGCACAATGGACTGTTGATGAAAACGCTAAGGTACTCCTAAACTCTAAAGCTCATTTATTTCTAACGTGTGCCTTGAGCAGGGAAGAATATGACAGAGTTGAAGAATGCAATAGTGCTAAAGAACTTTGGGACACCTTGAAGATCCATCATGAAGGATCAAGTCATGTAAAGGAAGCTAGGATTGACATGGGAGTACGAGAATTTGAATTATTTGAAATGAAGGAGGAAGAAACAATTGACGAGATGTTCTCAAGACTTACCATTATACTAAACAATCTTCGATCCCTTGGAAAAGAATATTCTGTCCAAGAGAGGATAAGAAAAATTCTAAGAAGTCTACCTAAAGAATGGAGGCCAATGGTGACTGCCATCACACAAGCTAAAGACTTGGCCACCATGAAATTAGAAGATCTTGTTGGAACACTTAGAGCACATGAACCATTGCTGCTTTCAGACAAACCAAGCAAGAAAGGAAAAATGGTTGCTCTCAAGACAAATCAAATTGAAAGTCCATCCTCCAAGCGAGTTGAAGAGGTTACAAAAGCAGAAAACGATGAGTATCCTCTGTCTAAAGAAGAGGATGAACTCGATCTGATTTCAAAAAAAATTCAGAGGATGATCAATCGAAGAGGACAAGACAAAAAGCCATTTCAAAGGGAAAAATATGACAGAAGCCAAATAACATGCTTTGGATGCAACAAAATAGGACACTACAAAGCTGAATGTCCTCTAAACAAAAATCCAAGAAGATTTCCCTACAAAAACAAATCTATGATGGCTACATGGGATGATAGTGATGATTCATCCTCTGAACATGAAAAGGAAGAAGTAAATCTCTGCCTCATGGCAAATTCAGAAACTAAAGAGGTAATTATCTAAGAACCTTGTCCTACATGTGAAGAACGAGAAATTGAATTTGACAACTTATTGAATGACTCAAACACTCTTACTCATAAATGTGGTTTTCTTAAAAATCAACTTTATGAGATAAAGAAACTTAATGAGGAACTTCAAGCTAAGAATGATAAATATCAAAAAATCATTCTGGACTTGCAGCTATCTCATAAGAAATTGTCTGAGCAACAAAACATTTTGAATAAAAGTAATGTCAATATTCATCCTCCAGAAGAGGATACTGAAACTGAGAGTTTAAAATTAGAGGTTGAAGAACTTAAAAATGACATTACCAATTTTGTCAAATCCACTAAGACTTTTCAAAAAATTATGGGATCTCAATCTGGAATTTTTGACAAGGCTGGTATTGGATTCAAAAGCTCTCAAAAGCAAAAATTGTACGAAATTTTTTTTCTACCTCAAAAACAGGAGGATAAACCAAAATGTACCTTTTGCAAAAAACTTGGACATACTTTTTAAAAGTTGTCACGCTAAGAAAAAAGCTGACAACATAAAGAAGGGATGTTCATTCTGTGGTAAACATGGGCATCATGACTCTATTTGTTATCATAAAAGGAAATTCCTTACAAGAGGATGGACTAACAAACAAGGACCCAATTCTATATGGGTACCTAAGTTACTTTTAAACTCTAACATCGGTTCATCCTCCGATCAACAAAAGAAAGCACTAGTTCTTGGACAGTGGCTGCTCAAGGCATATGATAGGGGATAAGCACTGCTTTATTTCTTTGGAAATAAAGGATGGAGGTTCGTTTTAAAAAGATTTTGGAAAAACTCTCATTCATCAACATGTCAAAAATTGTCTAAATGCATTAAATAGGTTGTAAATATTTATTGTTTAAATTGTATTTAATGCATGAAAATTAATTTTGTCAAAATTCTTATGACTGAAAGTCATAACGTCCATCCTCTAAAAATTAGAGGTTGAGCAACTCTGATCAATATCCATCCTCCTCCGTGATAAAACCAAAAGTCAACTTTGGAAACCACTCCCTACTGCATGCACGCATTTCCCGCTGCTGACAGCACGCCTCTGCCTCTCCTCCCATCAATCATAAATGCAAAAACAAATACTTCTCTCTTGGAACTACAAACCTACACTAACCTTCAATGATTGTCTAAATAACTTTTGCCTCTCTTTTTCAACGGCTACAAGATCCTTCAATTTCTTTGATAAAACATTCAAAACACTCTCATCACTCCCAAAATCTGATCATTTACCATCCTCTTGGAGTAGATCAACAACCATCTCATCAACCTCATTGACCCAAGAGATCATCCTCCTGTCTTGCCACCTCAACCTCCTTAACTCGACCTTCCTCATCCAACAACCTCCTCCTTTTCTGATAATTCCTCTCTATCCAAATAGCTCTCCAAGCTGCTGTTCTTACTTTTTGATGGTTGACAAACATTGGGGGAGAAAGATTATGAGTTAAAATTGTCACTTCTTCTGAAACTTTTTCATTTTCAATATTCTTTATTTATTCTTTATTATGCTCTTTTATTTATTATGCTTTTTCTCTTCTTTTGAACCATTCTGTAGTCATTATCTTCTTAAAAAAATTAATGGTGTTATATTTTGGTTCAAAATGGTTATCACATATATATTTATGCATATAATTGAGGGGAAACACTTTTTAAAAGTGAAAGTTATGCATATGTTGAGGGGGAGCATAATCAAGTCATTTCTTCTGTAATCTTTTCTATGAGAATCATAATCTAAAGAATTTTGTCATCATCAAAAAGGGGGAGATTGTTGAGACAAAATCTCTCTCAAATAGTTTTAATGATAACAAAATTATTTAATGATTATGATTGTGTTTAATGACTAATATGTGCTCTTGAGTGTATTCAAATTAAGAAACAGGTTAGGCATCATCTCAATAAAAAGAAGAAGAATTTGATGTAATCCAACATGTTTTTTGAACAAGAGGATGAATTGGAGGACAGACATGCAAGAGGACGAATCATGAATGAAGACGAACCTTGTTAGCAGAAAATATATGGTATCTCAGAATCAATGGATCCAAGTCAAAGTAATAAGAACATAATATTGAGGACAAACAGTTATGAGAGAAATAGTTCAAGAAAAGGAGGATACAAGACTAAGGTTAATGATAAGAGGATGATAAGCATGTCAATATTCATCCTCTTACCTTGGGAGCAGTAAAAATGAGAAAGCTGACACCTATCTTGAAAAGACTGCACCTAGACAGCATTGGAAAAGCATAAGGGATAAAATAATCTCAAGGTCTGTATCTCAAGGGAGGTTAGAACTTCAGTATGAGGTTGATCCTCAAACCCATCCTCCTGAGCTCATATTAGCAAGGACAGCTGAATGGCATTATTGTAAATAAGAACAAGAACCTTGGACACTTGCATAAGTCTCCAACGGTCATCAAAATCCTTTTGCTCATGGATAGAGGTTCATAAACTCTATAAATGGAAGTGATCTCTTCAGTTCAAGATAGAACATCATTGCATAAAAAGAGCAAGTTTCTTAAAGCTATCAAGAGCAACTTCCATCCTCTCTTTATACTTTCTACAATCATACACTAGATCTTTGAAATATCTTTTTAGAAAGTATTTAAGTAAAGAGAAAAGAAATCATACTCAAATCACACTGTAATTTTCAAGTAAGTTGTACTTGAAAATATTTGAAACTTGTAAGAAACAAGGTTGTAAGCTTGGTGAAGCTTGAGAATACACAAAGTGTAATCAACCTCTGTGAGAGGTTGATCTGATTGATCGTTAGTGAAATCTCACAAGTGTGTGAGGACTGGACGTAGCCATTTTTGGGTGAACCAGTATAAAAGTTGTGTGTCTATCTCATTATACTCTTCTTGCATTTATTCTGTTCTTAATTAAAAGTTTGAATTTCCATCCTCCAGTTCGCATCCTCTCAGAGAGGACAGAAATTCAAAAACTCGTTAAAATATTTTTAAACACCAAAATCCCTATTCAACCCCCCTTCTAGTGATTATTAATTACAACAGTTGGCATCAGAGCAAGGTTCTCTTGAAAACTACACCTAACAGTGTAAGAGAAAAAGATCAGGAAAAAGAAAAATGTCAAGAACTAAGTATATACCAGAAGGAGGTTCATCCAGCCGACCTCCTTACTTTGATGGCACAGATTACTACCATTGGAAAGGGAAAATGAGATTGTTTCTCATATCACAAGATAACAACATGTGGTCTGTGGTTGAAAATGGGAATCATGTCATCAGAATCAACAATGCAGATTCAACCTCCGACGAAAAACCTCAAGCACAATGGACTGTTGATGAAAACGCTAAGGTACTCCTAAACTCTAAAGCTCATTTATTTCTAACGTGTGCCTTGAGCAGGGAAGAATATGACAGAGTTGAAGAATGCAATAGTGCTAAAGAACTTTGGGACACCTTGAAGATCCATCATGAAGGATCAAGTCATGTAAAGGAAGCTAGGATTGACATGGGAGTACGAGAATTTGAATTATTTGAAATGAAGGAGGAAGAAACAATTGACGAGATGTTCTCAAGACATACCATTATACTAAACAATCTTCGATCCCTTGGAAAAGAATATTCTGTCCAAGAGAGGATAAGAAAAATTCTAAGAAGTCTACCTAAAGAATGGAGGCCAATGGTGACTGCCATCACACAAGCTAAGGACTTGGCCACCATGAAATTAGAAGATCTTGTTGGAACACTTAGAGCACATGAACCATTGCTGCTCTCAGACAAACCAAGCAAGAAAGGAAAAATGGTTGCTCTCAAGACAAATCAAATTGAAAGTCCATCCTCCAAACGAGTTGAAGAGGTTACAAAAGCAGAAAACGATGAGTATCCTCTGTCTGAAGAAGAGGATGAACTCGATCTGATTTCTAAAAAAATTCAGAGGATGATCAATCGAAGAGGACAAGACAAAAAGCCATTTCATTTAAGAAAATTGATAAAAATAATTTACTCATTGTACAAGTGTATGTTGACGATATTATCTTTGGATCAACTAATGAAAAGATGTGCGATGGCTTTTCAAAACTCATGCAAAGTGAATTTGAAATAAGCATGATGGGAGAGTTAAGATATTTTCTTGGATTACAAATTAAACAACATGAAAATGATATTTTTTATTTGTCAAGAAAAATACATTAAGGATTTGTTAGCCAAATACAAAATGAATGAAGCAAAAATCATGTCTACTCCTATGCATCCATCCTTTTCTTTAGACAAAGATGAACATGGAAAATTTGTTTCTGAAAAGGAATATAGAGGAATGATTGGTTCCTTGCTATATTTAACTGCTAGCAGGCCAAATATTGTATTTGCAGTAGGATTATGTGCTACATTTCAATCTGCGCCAAAAGAATCTCATTTAACAGCTGTGAAACGAATTTTTAGATATCTCGTTGAAACTACTGATCTTATTACGACATTGATTATGCTGGAGATAAAACTGAAAGAAAAAGCACCAGTGGAGTATGTCAGTTTCTGGGTGATGCCTTGATAAGCTGGTCTTGCAGGAAACAAAATACTATAGCATTATCAACCACTGAAGCTGAATACATATCAGCCGCAAACTACTGCTCACAAGTTCTTTGGATAAAAAATCAACTTGAAGACTTCTCTGTGAGTTATTCAAGCATCCCAATTTATTGTGATAATACTAGTGCAATTAATCTATCAAAAAATCCCATTCAACATTCTCGTTCAAAACACATTGAAATAAAACATCATTTTATTCGCGATCATGTTACCAAAAAGGATATTGAATTAATCTTTGTTGATACTCAAAATTAGCTTGCTGACATTTTTACAAAGCCTTTGGTTGAGGAAAGTTTTAATTCAATCAAAGAAAAACTGAAAATCATGAAAAATCTTGAAAATTCGTGTTAAAACTGCTTCTGCAGAAAACGGAGAACGTTTATCAATCTCCGTTTTCAGACATCTTTCTCCGTTTTTGTTCAAACCTTCTCCCGAATTGTCACCTTCCTCATGCGCAGGAAAGGCATGTCCTGGCATTAAATGCGCGTTTCTCTAGGCTTTCAAAGGTCACTGACAAGCCGTCAAATCGGTTCCCGCCCCCAACACATATCACTTCCCTATGTTCAAATCATCATTGTTCTTTCCCTTGAAAAGCTGCAAAAACGTGTTGGAGTTAACACAACTGTTCAGTTTCAGAAACATCCTTCATCTCCCTCAACCTTCATTTCCCTCAACCTTCATCTTCCACAACCTTCATCTTCCACAAACAACAACAATGGCTCGAACAAAACTATCCGCTCGCAAAAACGCATGCACAGATACACCATCACCATCATCATCATCCTCACCATCCTTCAGTCGTTCACCATCTCCTCCACCCAGACCAACTCCTCCAAGACATTCGTCAAATTCTTCTTTTTCAGACTACCTCTCGTTGTAGCACCCCAAATTTTATAATAAATTATTTTATCAATGAAATAGGATTATAAATAATTAATTTGAATTTAAAATTATTTTATAATATATGTTGATTAATTTTCTTTATATGTGTGCTTTCTATTATTCTAATCTTGTACGTATTAGACTAAATGAGTGATATATTAAAAATATTATATTTTATTATCTTATATATTTTTCTAAAAATAATAGTACTTTAGTGTAAATATTTTAAAGAATAAGATTTTAGGTGATTTTACGTGTATATGTGAGTTGGTAATTAATGTCATATTTTCTTGTATGTTTAACTAATGTTAAATGTGCACATATTTATATTTTAATTATTTTAAGTATCTCTTATTTTAATTATTTATTTTATAAATAATTATTTGAGATATTAGTAATGTTGTGTTTGATTTTCTTATTTTTATATACGTGTTATGCCATTGTGATTTTATATATATTTATTATGATATAATAACAAATATAAAGTGTGATTCATTTTATAGTTTTGATTATTCTCTAATGATTGTAATATTTTCATTTGAGTGTTTTGAAACATAAGTATTATTATAGTGATAGTTTTGAATATAAGAGTTTTGGTTATTAATGTGTTTTAAAAGATTAATTACTTTATTTTTGTGATTAAAAAAAATAGCTTTGGTAATTGTTGGTAAAAAAAATAAGTAAAATGTGAATCATGGGTTAGGCCTATATGGTAGTAAAACCTAATTAAATAATAATAATAATAATAATAATAATAATAATAATAATAATAATAATAATAATAAAATATAAGGAAGGAGAAGTAGCAAGAGTCGCCTAAGGGATAGAAAACATAAATTAGGATTATCGTTTGGCACCGATGCTGTTTCAGAAAAGTTTATCCATTTTCGCCCAAATTTCAGTATATTGTTTTATTTATTTAGGTAGTCAAATAAACATACTTCCTCAGATTTTTAACCATCCAAATTTCTCTCTAAAATACCCGACTTCTCCGCTTATAAAATTCCTTATTTTGCATCGTTCTTCTTCACCGTAACTCCGATTTGAGTGAAACCAATGCCAAAACGATCGTGTGAAAAATGTCTATATTATCCACTATTTGGTTTCCTGATTTATGGTAAGTTTCCTTGACCGAATTTCAAAATTAGTTTTAGAGTGCCTTCTCATAATTTATTTTTAACGTTTACCCATAAACTGTGGAGTTAGATCGATTGAAGGACAAATAGTCAATGAACAAAGGCTGTTTGCTCGTGGAATCGTATTCGTGTGTGAAAACATCGAAATAAGGTAAGGGGTGAGAGAGCGTTTGAATTCATGAGTATAATATATTGTGAGATGAACAGGAAAATTGTATTTCCCAACTATTCATTTTGTGGCTCGCTACGTACGACAGTAGCCCTTTGAGGGTTAAATTAATTAATGTGCAAATATGAAAATTGTGAGGTTAAAATATAGAATAGAAATATCTGTAAGGTGTTGATTGATTTAATTTCTTTAAATATGTGGTATATGATGTTATTGTGATATTGAGTGTCGAATGAATTTTATGTATATGTTTGATTAGATGAGTCTTTGTGATCTGATAATCAAAGATGGATGTGTGGTGATAATTTTGTGTGATGATGATGAAATATGAATAATAAGTGTGATAAGTTTATGTGATGATGATGGTGATGCTCTAAATTTGTGATGAGTTTATGTAATGATGATGATGTGTGATTTATAATAGTGATGTTATGAATTTGTGATGAAAATATTGAAGTAACCCCTGATGAAGTAACCCCTGATGAAATAATTTGTGTTTAAGATGACGGTCTTAATGGAGTATCATAGGCCAACGAGGGGAGGAAATAAATATTGAAATTTGTGAAGTGGAGATTATTTTGTCATCATATAGGTAGGGCTTGACAAGCCTAGTGATTCCGGGGAAGTACAACTGAATGAGCCTGATCGTGGCGGTCTGCTGTTGAGCCTTAAGGCAAGATTGTTAGACCTTGGAGGTATTCGGGTGGGGAATTCCTAGGTGACTTGGAGGTAGCACTCCAAATGTCGGGAGCTACCATGCAACACACGTTTACATCGACTGTCGCGTATATTTGTCTCGGGTTGAGTTGAGGGGATCTATGAGGACAGGGTCAATTTGAATTGTCCGTCCACCGGGATGGTGGCATAGTATCAAGCCTCCTAACTAAGTACTTCAGAGTTAGAATGGTACTGTAACACCCCGGCCATTACCGTTACCGGCGATGCTACCTCACGGTCTTCTCGCTCCCCCCTTTCCCACCAACTGAAATCTAGCGAGTTTTTGCCTTCCGTGGGATTCGAGCCCGGTACCTAGGGGATAAGTACCGCCTCCACACAGTCCCACTACCAATTGAGCTGGCTAACGGTAATGGCCGGGGTGTTACAGGTACCACATTGTAAAGTAGAGTCTAAGCTCATGCATAGCATTGCATTTTCTTGTGATTGTTTTGTTGTGATTAATGTGTATCGCATGCGATAATAATTTCTCTTAGATGATTTGATGTTATAGAGAAAGGTATTGATTTTTCTTGAGTGATTTTGACTTTTAATGTGATATTTTTGTTGAGGAATGTTTGTGTAATGATACGGTTTTATTTATGATTAATTGCGTGTTCTCCTTACTTATATTATACCATTAACATGATTTCAAAACTCACCTCCTTCGTTGTTTTTTTTTTACTGGCTTGACCCTGCGTTTGCGAAATCGTAGTTATTACAGGTTAATGAGTCTTGAAGTTCAAGTTTGGGAGGAACTCCGCTCTGATAAGTGATACCGGGAATTAAGAGTTGTAATGTGTATTTTATTTATGTAATTACAAATGACTTTTCATATGAAAACCTTAGTAGAAGTAAGTCTTGGGAATTAAATCAAGAAATTCTAGTTAAATCAAGTTCATTAAATTTTGATTGAGGAACAAAGTTGAAGTGTTACATGTGTATTTAGAGAAACGTGATATCCTAAAATAGATATAAAAGTTTTTATTTTCTTAAACAAATTTTCTTCATCCGCTGCGAGTTTTCTTCAAATTATTATAAATGTTATTTTGGGGTTTAGGGTTTCACACTCGTCCTCCCCTGAAACCAACCCTAACCCCTCCATCCATGAACCTTTGTCTACTATTCTTCCCCCTCTCTACTCTTGCCCTCCTACTAACATTGCCCAAGTTCTCCCACACTTGCGCAAATCCTACATTAATCCTTCACCACCAAAGAAATTTGTCAATCCTCCCGCACCACAAAGACGGTCAATGAGAGTCTTGGCAGGAATTGGGACTTCAAGAACCCCAATCACTAAACCTGCTTATTTTATCATCTCAGACTCTAATTCAGATGAATCATCTGATACTCCTCCTCAATCAACCTCAACAAAACCTGTCACTCCTCCCAAATCTTCATTTTCGTCTGAAACTCTTCAATCAAAATCCACAATACCTGTTACTCCATTAAAATCTTCATTTTCATACGAAGACTCTCAATCAACTCATCCAAATCAAAAACGGAGACTGATGATTGAATTTTTCTCTTCTCCTACACCCAGCCATCCCACAACTCGTCCCCTAAAAACAAAAACCACCATGCCAATCTCTCAATTTCTGGCAAGAAAAAATTTAAACATTCGCCAGAGATTCAATACCACTATGCTTAAACAAAAATTCAGCCACACTCCATCTTCTTCTCTAGAACCTTCCCCAACCCGTGAACCTTCACCCACCATACGCCAAGAACGTTCTCCTATCAACGAACGTTCTCCCGTCCCTTCCACTCCTAATACTCAAAAAACCCATTCACCTACTCTAGAACGTTCTCCAAGTCCAAAACGTTCTCCCATCCAAGAACGTTCTCATGTCCATCAGAAATCTACCTCTCCCACTCAAGAACGTTCACATGCAGAAGAACGTTCTCTGTCTCATACTCCCTCTCCTTCACAACCCACCAAACGACCCCTTTCACCTCAACATCCTTCCTCTCCCTCCTCTGATTCTTCATCAGACTCTGATTCCCCTGCACAACCTTCTCCACCCTCCAAGAAAGCCAAAACTCAACCCACTCCTTTTATTCCTTCCACTGCCACCAAACTGTTTAAAGACAAATGGGCTCAGAGACCCATTGGTATTGGACGAGTCTTTGTCTTTGACAAACTCATAGTAGATGGCAATGTTGTTTAGCACTTCAGTGATGCTCTAGGATGGACTGTTTTTCTACAAACATATGAGCATTACTATCCAGATGTTGTCAGGGCTTTCTACTGTCAGGCTCAAACATTCCCTAATAAATCACTTCTGATTTCCATCATTAAGGGAATTGAGATAAAACTGACTCCTGACATCCTTGCATCAATCTTGGATCTCCCTACTGAAGGTCCTGCTGTATTTGGAAAATCCTGGTATGTAGCTCTAAATCTTCAAGAGATTGAAGTTTTATCTGAACTGTTTCAAGAAAACTCTACTAGGTACCTCTCCACTTTTCTTCGACCCTCCCAAAATTTTCAACAACATGAGCCAGCATACTCTTTTTCCTCACTGTGGAAGCCATGAGTATGTCTCTGAAAACGATGCGCTAATAATTTAACATCTCCTCAACTGTCAGCGCCTCAATCTCCCTCATCTAATTCTTCATCACATGATTGCTGCTACAACAAAAGACTACAAGAAGAATATTGTTCCTTACAGTATGATTCTAACAAAGGTCTTTAAATATTTTAACATCCCTCTATCCACTGAAAAATCTCACCTCTAAATATCCAAATTCTCCACAAAAAACATGGCTCATATGAAGATAACTGTCACAAGACAGCCTTCCCACACACCAGAAAGACAACATAAACCCCCATCTAGCCGTCCAACAACTAGAAGGTCTGTCCCAATCACCACTTCTTTTCCATCTCCTCTAAAAAGAAAACGCTCTGCAAGAAGAAGAGTTGTTGTTCCAGACCTACCATCACTTTCCCCATCTCCAAACAGATCACCAGAAAATGCTCAAGAACGGTCTCCTGCAAACCAAAAACGTTCTCTTGAACATGCTCAACAACGTTCTCCTGAAAACCGAGAACATTCTCCCAGCCTTCCTCCACCAAATCCTACCTTCTCCGTTTTTCCACAACCATCCACATTATCCTCCACTGACTTTATCTCTTTCTCCCAACTCTTTCATTCTCCACATGATCCCATGACCACACTCCTTCCCCATCAAAATGTGTCAGCCATGTCACCAGCCTATATTTCTCCTCAAACAACCACTTCATCCATTTTTGGAATCAGTCAATTTTTGACTTCTCTTTCCACTCCCGAGCCTTCCATTAACCAAACTTCTTCCTCCCAACCAAAACCTCGGCCTCTACCTATCTCTCTCCCTACCATCTCTGCCCCATCAAGCAGTGCTGCTCCTATCATGACTCCTCCCAAGGAACCCACCAACTCAGAACTAATGGCAACTCTGCAACTACTTCTGGCTCGACAGACTCTGCACGATGTAGAGTTTTCCATGCTGCGGTCTTAGCTCGTAGATATGCTTTCCCCCAAGCTTGGTGTGCCTCCTCCTCCTGTTCAGCATGCTCCTGCTCCTAAACCAATTCATGTTCCTTCCAAGTCTGCATCTTCAGAAGGATCTTCTCCTTCTTTAGCTAAATAGGAATTTTTTTCTCTTTCCTTTTTGTATGACAAAGGGGGATAATTAATTTTAGTTTTTATTCTGACAATTAAGATGTCCTTTTGTAATCAGGATCTTATATTTTGTAATTTGCGATTGCATTATTTTGAAAATCAATGAAATATCCATTATGCTGAAAAACTAATTGCATTTTTTATTTCACCGTAATAAAAACATCTATTGCATCAATTGAGGGGGAGCTTTTACGCTCTTCAAAATTAAAATTAGAATCAGAATTAAAATCTAAATTAACATGTTTGTCATCATCAAAAAGGGGAAGATTGTTAAGACAAACTCTCAAATTAAAGTTTTGTTGAAAATAAACAAAGGTTAATTAAGAATATTAATTGTGATTCTAAATGATATGTTAATTTAATATGTGCTCTTGAGTGTTTTTATTAAAGATAAGAACCAAGCAAAGCAAAGAAATCAGATGAAAAACTAAACAGAACATTCTTGATCATAAGCTGTACAAAACAAAGAATGTTCTGTAGAATCAAGATTGATCGTTGCAGCCACTTCACCAATCTTTCTCCATCACTTTAACAATGATTCTGCCTTAATTCATTATACCAATTTTCATCAGTACATGGCAAGGAACAAATAGGAATCATTATTACTTAAAGAGGGTCTTAAATCACTAAGATAAATCATCGTGATTCTAAGCATGTCAAAACAGATTGTAACTTTCTCCAGTTTGGAACTGTCAAGAAGGTTGAAACAAGATTGAACTTCAAGATTGTTTATAAGTCCTCATATTGTCCAGAAGACTATCATACCAGATTGATCATCAATTTCCACTTTTAATCATTGTTCTCCGTTTCTAAAAAGAACAATCTCCGTTTTCTGCAGAAACAGACTTCTCAGTTCTTTTAAGGTGCGTAGAATTGTAACACCCCAATTTTATAATAAACTATTTTGTTAATGAAGTAGGATTTTAAATAATTAATTTGGTGTTAAAATTATTTTAGAATATATGTTGATTAATTTTCTTTATATATGTGTTTTCTATGATGTGCTATTCTTGTACATAATTGACTAAATGAGTTATATAAACAACAAATATTATATTATATTATTTTATATATTTTTCTAAAAATAATAGTATTTTAGTGTAATATTTTAAAGAATAAGATTTTAGTCGATTTTACGTGGATATGCGCGTACACAATTAATGTGATATTTTTCTGTGTTTGACTATAAAAAAGATTAATTACTTTAATTATTTTATTTTATAATATATTAGTTTTGAAATATTAGTAATATTTTAGTAATTAAATTGTGTTTAAAAATAATGAAAATAAAAAAAATGAATAAAATGTGTTTTATCGGTTGGACCCCAAGAGTAAAATCTAATAAATAATAATAATAATAATAATAATAATAATAATAATAATAATAATAATAATAATAATAATAATGAAAGAAAAAAAAATAAGAACAGAGAACTAGCGTTCCCATCTTCTTCTTCGTTCACACTGCCTCCACAACCGTTTTCTTCTTCTTTTTCTTTCGTTGACCATGACCATTATAGTGAATGTCGTGCAAAATCGAGACCACATTTGTGATCGTTGTGATCTCCTCTTTCATTCTCAACCTGAATCGCAAATTGAAACGTCTTATTCCTCTTTGTCAAAAATCACACCTCCACCTTTGGATCAAGATTTCGGCCACCACGACTACTCCCAACAAAAACCGAGACCATATTTGGACTCCATGAAACACCCTCTTCCATTATCTATGCTTGGAATCACCAATCGTTAAACTTCTAAAAATGGGTTTCCACCCTCATCGCGTTTATGTTGTCGAATTCTGGTCAGCACGTTCCTCGTCTTGAAAAACTAACAGCATTTTTGGATTCCTCTCGTCAAAACCTTCAAGAAGCACTTGCGTGTTTCGGTGAAGTTGAAGTCAGACCCTATCGGTGCTACAACATGTCGGTGACACCTTTTCTAATAATCTGTTTAACAACGTTTTGAATATGTTTCTTCGCCTAATATTTTTATTAATTATGTAACACTGATTTTTATGCTCCGCGTAAATCATCAGTCATGTTTCATTGACTCGGCAAATTCGTCGATGCTTTTGGACTCGTTCGCTGCGCGTTGTCGACATGTTATGGTTGCTAAAAATTGCTCAGATTCTTATATCGTACGAAAGTGTCAAACTAAGGTAAGGGGTGAGAGAGCGTTGAACTCATTAGCGTAATATATTGTGAGATAAATGGGAAAACCGTATTTCCCACTATTCATCTGGGGCTCGATACGTACGGCAGTAGCCCTTTGAGTGATAAATAAATTAATGTGAAAATATAAAAATTGTGAGATTAAAATGTGGAATAGAAATATTTATAAGGTGTGGATTGATTTAATTTCGTTAAATGCGTAGTATTTGATATTATTGTGATATTTGATTTCAAATGAAGTTGGTGCATATGTTTGATTAGACGAATTCATGTGATGTGATAATAAAATATGGATGCATGGTATGATATATGTATGCGTGATGACAATGATGATTTTTGATTGATGATAATGATGTTATAAAATTGTGATGAGAATATTGAAGTACCCCATAATTGATGAAATAGTGATGATTTATAAAGATGATGCTCTTAATGGAGTAGTCTAATCTAATAAGGGGAGAAGATAAATATTGAGAATTTGTGAAGTGGAGATTATTTTGTCATCATATAAGTAGGGCCTGACAAGTCTAGTGATTCAGGGGAAGTACAACTGAATGAGCCTGATCGTGGCGGTCTGTTGTTGAGCCTTAAGGCAAGATTGTTCGACCATGGAGGTATTTGGGTGGGGAATTCCTAGGTGACTTGGAGGCAGCACTCCAAATGTCGGGAGCTACCATGCAACACACACTTACCTCGACTGTCGCGTATATGTGTCTCGGGTTGAGTTGAGGGGATCTATGAGGACATGGCCAATTTGAATTGTCCGTCCACCGGGATGGTGGCATAATATCAAGCCTCCTAACCAAGTACTTTAGAGTTAGAATGGTACCACATTGTGAAGTAAAGTCTAAGCTCATGCATATCATTGCATTTCCTTGTGATTGTTTTATTGTGATTGATGTATTTCAAAAGTGATGATAATTTCTCTGTGATGATTTGATGCTATAGTGAAAGGTATTGATTTTCCTTGAGTGATTTTGGCTTTAATGTGATAATTTTCTTGAGCGATGTTTGCGTAATAATACGGTTCTATTATGATTATTTGCGTGTTCTTTTTACTTGTATTATACTATCAACATGATTTTGAAACTCACCTCCTTCATTCTTTTTGTTTGACTGGCTTGGCCCTGCGGTTGCGCAATCGCAGTTATTACAGATTAATGAGTCTTGAAGTTCAAATTTGGGAGGAACTCTGCTCTGATAGGTAATACCAGAAATTAAGAGTTTTACTGTGTATTTTTTTTTTAATTACCAACGACTCTTTATATGATAATCTAAGTATTAGTAAGTTTTGGGAATTAAATTAAGAAATTATAGTCAAATCAAGTTCATTTAGATTAAAATATTTTTATTGAGTAATAAAGTTTGAATTGTTATAGGTGTACTTTGAGAAACGTGATATTCTAAATTAGTTACAAAAGTTTTTATTTCCTTCTAAACAAATTTTCTTTATCCGCTGCGAATTTTGCTCAAACAAATCTAGTACAAATTATTATATAAGACATTTTCGGGTTTAGGGTGTCACATTCCTTATCTCTATTTACTGTCAGTTATTTTTATAATCAAGTTAAATAGAGAAACTAAAAAACTGTGCTTTTAACTAATCAAGAACGTTCTCCGTTTTCTACTATAGAACCAAGAACATTCTCCATTTCTATTTTCATAACCAAGATCATTCTTGAGTTGTTTTTTCTTAAGTTTTTAACAGGAAATTTTAAATAGGCAAGATTACAACTCAAACCCCCTTCCTTGTAACTTGACATTGCTACTTCAGTTCAATTGTATGAATGGAGTACACATACATATACTCATATGATATGGAGTAAATGATTACTCATATATATTTTTAAAAATAGTTTTATAATATATCTAAAGAAAATGAAATTTGTTAAGTCTCTTTCCAACTTTTTTTTTATATCTTTTGCACTTAGAAATTGAACAAAAAAAAAACAAAAAATGTAACAATATTTCTATACTTTTTTCATTTTCTTTTTAGGATAAAAAAAATCCAAAAATTCACTTTTTCTTGGACTTTCTTGCTTGATATTTTACCCTTTTGTGATATTCAAAGTTTACTACTCCCTTCATCTATAATAAATATCACTTTAGTAAAAAAAATTTATCTCAAATAAATATTTTTATTAATTTTTAATTTAACTTTGATTATTATTATTCTAATTATAACTTTAAGGATAAGAGTTCAGATTTCATTTTAAATAATTGTAAAATGATCGTTAATATCACTTTAATCAATAATAATTTATTTATTTCCCATTTTTAAAAAAATAATATATTACTATAATATATCTTTT
>JBBPBP010009779.1:64009991-64077876 GCA_037974735.1 Cicer chorassanicum | reverse complement strand
GTTGACCAAAAAATTTAAGATTTAATATATTAATATTTAAAAAATAATATTATATTACATTTAATTAATGAAATTTAGTTTAAAAGTTTCTCTAGAACTTTTCTTCGTTTCCTTTTTAGGATAAAATATCCAAAAATTCACTTTTTCTCTTTTAGTTTCTTGACTTGACTGATGTTTTACCCTTTCCTCATATATTCAAAGTTTAATGTAGTCAAAAATATAAATATCTGTAAAAGTTATAAAATTTAATTTATATGTATCGTGAATATAATAATATTTATAATGTTAATGAATTGAATAATTAAATTATTATAATATTTAACTTTTATTATATCTATTTTTAAAATTATAATTCATGTTTAATATAATAATTAAAATTAAATTTAAAAGTTGGCTACCAACCCATTTACCAACAACACCAACCACAATTCTCTACATTTATTTTCACCAACTACTCACCCTTTTTGTTTCCTCTTCATTTCAGACACTCTTCAATTTTTTGTGACTACTCATCAACAATGGCTACCAAGGTTTTCACTTTGGCTGAAGTCTCTAAGCACAACAATTCCAAAGACTGCTGGCTTGTTATTCGTGGCAGGGTATAAAAATGCTCTCTTTCTGATTTTTTATTTCTGGGTTTTGAGTAATTTGTTTGGTTCTTTTTAAAATTTTGATGTTTTTTTTTGGGTGTGTTGAAATTGAATTGACTTGTTGAATGGTTGAAAATTAAGATTTCACATTGAATTTTAATGTTTTTCAGTTTGTTGTTATTTTTTGTTGTGACATTGCATTAGTTTGAGGATTGGATTAGTTAGATCTATGCAAGGGATTGGATTTGTTTTGATTGAAAATTGGTCCTATTCTGTATAAAGGGAATTTTTTATTTATTTTTGAAAAATTAATGAAAATTAAATTGTGGTTTTATTTTGGTGTTTTGATGCTATGTGTGTTGTTTTGAAGTATGATGATCTGTTTCTAAAGCACTAAATTTGTAGCTGAAAGCAAACTAAGTCTCAGTTTCTGGTTCTTTTGAAATTCTGGTTTTTTTTTTTAATTTTTTTTTTATGTTGAAATTGAATTCATTTGTTGAATGGTTGAGAGTCACATTGCATTTTTATGTTTTTCAGTATATTATTTTTGTTGTAATAAAAACCTTCAAGGATCGGATTAGTAGATCTATGTAAGGGATTGGATTTGTTTTGATTTGATTTAAAGAGGTTCAATTCTGTATTAAGGGGTGATTTTTTTTTTGAAAAAGGTCTGAAAATTTGATTGTGTTTTACTCAGAAGTTTTGATGTTATGTGTGATATTCTGAAGTGTTGTCAAATAGCGGCTACAGTGTAGCGGAATTGGAAAATTTCGCTTTTGTTTAACGATATGCTATTTAGTACATAGTGTTGTCAAATAGCGGCTATTGCGACACTATAGTCATACATCATTGCGAAATTTGAACAAATTGATATTTTTTTCGTGATCTGCAATTGACAACATTGTTTTGAAGCATAATGATTTGCATCGAACAAAAACAAGTCTCAGTTTCTGGTTGATTGTTTTAATTGTCCAAATGTGTTTTCAGGTTTGTTTCTTGAGTATAGAGGTAGTTCACTACTGTCATTCAATGTTAACCATTCAATCTATCACATCATATTGTATAGTTTTTAAATCAACGACACTCATCTAACTATCTGTCGTGGCGAGTTACGATTGAATGACAATGTAAAATTATTTTACACTGTCAGTGCGCTACCTTTATTCTCTTTTTTCTTTTTCAAAGTGCTGTTTTTGAGTTGCGTATCTCAGTTTGTATGCTATTTAGTACATATGCAAATTTTGATATGGTTTTTTCATTAAATTTCATGATTGTTTTCTTTCTGATTAAATTAAATGATAAGACATTTTAAGTTTCATGTTCTGGAATCCAATCATGATTCCATTAGGGAAAAGTTGATTTTGAAAGCTTATTGTAATATGGCTACTATGTTTAATTGGTTTTATGTAGAATTGTATTGTTCATTGTCTTAAAAGCTTAAGTTATTCATTTAGATTGTGCTTTTCGCCTTTTCCTTTATGTTTAACTTGTAACTCTGAAAATAAAAAAGATCTTCACATATTTCTGATTTTTGTATTCTTTGTAATCGAAGATCTACTTTTGAGTTACACATGCTGTTTTATTATATTGGAAGCAAGAGTTTGGAATATGACTTAGATTTACTTTGCGCTGACTTTGTCTTTCTGCATGTCTTTATCCTATGAAGCACATACAAACACGGACACCAAATACTATGCCAACACGTTGACACTGATAAACATTTCAGAAAAGGAAAATGAATAAATATAACTACGTGTCACTGTCGTGTCGGTGTCAGACACTAGACACGTTTTCATTCTGAAGTATCAGTACTACAGTCTTTATCCATCTTTTCTCTTTCTTAACTGAAATACAATCAAAACTTGCAGTCAAACTTGAATTTTGACTGCAAACTTTTTAATCTTTTGGGGTGATTTGAAGTTATGTTATGTTGATAGATTATGTTCCTTTACCTCAATTACCATATCTTTTTTTGAAACAGGTTTATGATGTGACACAATTCTTAGATGATCACCCTGGTGGAGATGAAGTCCTGTTGTCTTCCACAGGTATCCCACATTGTCTCTAAAAATATCAAAATATTCAATTCAAACCACGTGATCTCAGAGACGTGAGATGTATGTAGCACCGACATTTCAATTTCAATGCATGTCTGGTGTAGAGGTATCAAATGGGTCGGCCCGACCCGATCAGGACCACATGGGCCAGAGTACATAAATAGGTCAATGCGGTCCGACCCAATTTGCAATGGGCTGAAAATATTTAAGTTTGGCCCAACTATTGTGGGTTGTGAGGGCTAATGGGTTAGCCTGACTCTTCCTTTCTTTTCTGATTTAGTGATTTTAGGTTTTTTTATTCTTTTTGTTTTGTAAGTGATTTGGGTTGCACTGAGAAATTAAGATGAATAACATTTTTTTTAATTTGAGGAGACCAAGAAAATGTAGAAATCTGATTGTTTTTGAAAAAAAAACTGGTTTATATTTTTCTTCTAAACATGGGCCAGCCCAGCCCGACCAACCCTATTTTTAAAATGGGCTTGGCCAAAAAGACCGTTGGTTTTAGGCTGAGACTAAAATGTGAGCTGACTGGCACAGCTCGCTGGGCCCAGTCTATTTTGACAACTCGAGTCTGGTGTCCGACACATGTGGTTTGATTCAATCATTTCTATTTTCTCAAATTGTTATTGGTGTATACGGGTCATGTTTGGTGCATGTACTGTGTCGGTGCATCATAAATGTAAATATAAATAAATGTCTTTTGTTTTGATATAGTCCAAACGACAAATGTTTGCAGGGAAAGATGCAACTACTGATTTCGACGACGTTGGTCATAGCTCAAGTGCATCAGCGATGATGGATGAGTATTATATTGGAGAGATCGATGTATCAACCATTCCTTCTAAGGTTGACTACACTGCTCCAAATCAACCTCAATATAATCAGGACAAGACGACGGAGTTCATCATCAAGATCCTCCAATTTCTTGTTCCCTTGTTGATCTTGGGTGTGGCAGTTGGCATTCGTTTCTACACCAAATCAACATAATCATATAAACAAGCAGCATTTTGAAATGAATAATATGTTAGTGTTTGTTGACTGTTGAAAGACAAGGCCTGTTTTGTTCTCAAGTGCTCCATTATGAGATTTGCTAGGATATGCAATGTGATATTGTGCTTTGTTTGCCTTTTCCTTGTAATTTGCTTTTAAATCTCATATTGTCTTTCTCTGTCATTCATTTGCTACCAGAACCTGAACAGTTTTATGGGGTTTTAACAATATAAAGTTTTGGTTGATTCTCATTTTTACACATAAGGTAATGTTTGTGTTGATAAATTTGCTGGTTTCAGTACTACTACTCCCTCCGATTCTTTTTATAAGAGACAGGTATGATATTTTTTTTTTTCTATTTTTAATATACGAAACACAATACACATTTTAAGTGTATTAGTTATTGATATTACTCTTATACCGCTAATTTATTATTGAGTTTTAGTTTTTCTAAAAGTTCATTTTCTCAATGCTATTGAGTTTCATTTTTGGACAAATTAGTATAAACTCCTTTAAACGTGAAAAAACTTCTTTTGGAAATGGTTGCAAGTGTGATTGTCTTTTGTTTTTTATAGATAGAACCGAAAGGATTATTGTATAGAGTTTTGTTTGGTGGGATTAATTTTATAGATTTCTTAGTGAAGACTTTTTCTGCATAAATGTTGAATTCCTATTTGTTTGTGAAAACTTTTCCCAACAACAAATTTTCTCACAAAAATAAGTTGAAAATGAGTTATACACATCATAAGATATTTTTATAAACTATTTTTAACATGTAACAAGTGTTTAGTAAAATTATGTCTAAATAGGCTCTTCCAAGTGCTTCCTAAAACTCTATCGGCAAAAAGGGCTTAACCGTTGAGCATGACTTTAGATAGTGTCTTCTTGTTTGTAAGTTGGTTTTTAGAGGACTTTAGGTAGTTAAGTATATATATTTTGTTAAGTATATATATTTGATGTTTTAAAAAAATTAAAAGAACAATATGATATTATATGTTCATTTATTTTGTTCTTTTAATTAAAAAGAAAAATATTAAATACGTATTAAAATATAGACTTCATCCTTTAAAACTTTTTCTTCTAAAATTCAACTCGCAAACAAAACCTAAAGAAATTAAGGGACCGTTTACTTTGTTAAAACATATCACTTTGAATAATTGTTTACATTTCTAAAAACAACTAAAATGTCAAAGAACTATTTTTATTATTTCTAAAAATGCATCTTCATTAACTAATGTTTTATTTTATTTACTTGACAATTATTTATTTCAAAAGTCTTTTATCAAAGTAAGATTTACATATTTTTTAAGAAATAAAAATCGAATAAATGGCCCCTAAATAATCACGACAGTTGATATTGTAGTGAATTAATACGGTCATGTAATTATTATTGAAATTAATACGTTAAAGAAATCTCGTACTACAACATATGTCCTCTGGATTACAGCTACTCTGATGATAATGACATCTTTCTACCGACATACATTTTCATTTTCTTTTTCCAATAAAATTGTAAATAAATTTATACATAAACTCGAAGTCTAATCTAAATGAGGAACATAGTATCCAATCTAATAATATTGACAAATAAATTAACACATAAACTTGAAGTATCGTCTCCAAACCAAGAATGTAGTTCTAACATAATAATATTGATATTTGTCAATTGAGCTAGACTTACAAATATATTTTCGTTCATATTCAATTAAATTGCGATGTAATGTTTTGAGATTGTGCCATAATTTATTTTTTAATTTTAGTTGAGGTACTTAACTTGATTCTTTATATGAAATCACGTCAAAGGCAAATACAAGAAGGTCTAAAGCGAATTTAAATATAAAGTCTTTTAGAACATGTAATAGTATTTTTGTAAAATTATTAAATTTTTATGAAAAAATAGTTTTTAAACAGTTTAAAATACAAAAATATTTATTAAATTAATATAATCAGTTTTATATAATTTCATATTTTTAATAGATAATAAAGTCGATTAATTTAATATTTGTTGAGATAATATTATATTTAGATAAAATTTTATTATTTTTATATTTGAAAATGCTAAAATGTAAGACATTTTTATTAAGTACAAATTTCTTTAAAACTCTTTTTATTGAGTAAAAACTTATTTATTTTTTTAGACTTAAAACAATTGTTATGGTAGGCTTATCTTTTAAGTCGGTCTCTCACATACTCATGTTAAATTAAAAGAGTAGCTCTACACTCAACACATTTGAGTTGGGTTGTCTTTTCAACTTTACTAGATTGAAATATGAATCCAGAAATAATATTGCCTCTATATAAGTTTTCAAATTATGTTATATTATTTCTCAAGGAAATAAATGTGATAATTTATAAGTTCAATTTGTTACATAATATTGTTATTATATGTTAGTGGTAATGATATTTTAGACGTTATTACTCTCTAATATATATATCTATTGTAACACTAATACATTAAGTTTTGTTCATTTGTTTATAAAACTCTAGCGAATGGTTATTTCCTCTTCTCCCTTTCTCTTATGTGTTTATGTTAGACTATGATTGTTGACATGGTATCAAAGAGCTTTGGTTGATTTTGGGATCTACTGTAAAGTGGTCTACAACTTTGTGGGGTTTAAGGGATCGCCCTGAATTTTTTTTTTGGACAACCCGTTTTGCGGCTAGTACCAGTTTCCTCCCTTTGTTTTCGTTTTTGATGCGATGCTGCTTTTCGATTTCCAGCACATTTTCGTTTGGTTCCTAATTGCCTCTGCTATTGACAACTTATCCCTAATTTCTTTTGTTTTTAGTGATTGTGTTCATTGTATTTTCTGTCAATGTTTATCACGGTTGGTGCTAAGGCTAATTCTCTTCAAGCTGTGTCCATCTCAATGGACATTATTACTTTTATTGGAGTTATGCGATGAATAATTTTTTGAGTGAAAACGATGTGTGGAGTTATGTTGATGGAACTTCTGTTAAGCATACAGATAAAAATGATGAAGCTAAATATGCAAAAGATTTGAAAACATGTAATGTTAGTAATTCAAAAATCATTACTTGGATAAATAATTTTGTTGAGCAATCCATAGATGTGCACCTAGAAAAATATAATACTGCTAAAGAGATTTGGGATCATTTGAAACATTTGTATGTTTAGTCTAACTTTGCAAAATTGGTATCAGTTGGAAAGTGATATTAGGGCCCCTAAGCAAAAAAATATGACCATTCAATAATTCTATTTGGAAATGACTAATTTGTGGGATCAATTGACTCTTATGGAATCAACTGAGTTGAAAGTTGTCAATGTGTTCATTGATCAAAGAGATGAGCAACTTGTGGTTTGGTTTCTAATGGTTCTTCGTGATGACTTTGAGAGCCTTCATGGGGGTATTTTGCATCGTACTCCTATTTCTAATGTTGAATCAGTAGTCACTGAATTGTTGGCAGAAAATTCAAAATCAAGACCCACTCCACTATGTCAGATAATGAAATTCTCTCTACTCCTCTATTTGTTTTTGTTGCTCTTGTTCAAAAATGAAAACCTTACGGCAGAGTTGGGCTTGATAATAATGAATGTACTTTTTGCAAAGAAAAAAGTAATTGGAAAACACAATGTCCTAAATTGGGGAGAGAAAATAAAAAGAATTTTAGGGGTCCACCATTCAATGTTGTTGCTTCTATTCCTCTTACCATTGGCTCTAGTTTTGGTTATCTATACCCATCTGAGGCTACTTTTCAAATATCTGATATTGTAGAACAACTCCAAAAACTTCTTTCCACTCGGTCAAATGTCATGTCTTCCCCTTATACTAAATGTTTGAACTCCTCTAGTTTGTCAGGTATATCTCCTTCTATATGGATTCTTGATTCTTGAGCATCGCACTAAATGTCATTTGTCTTGTTTGTGAATCTTGTCTCATTTGTGTTAGTTATGACTTCTGATGACACTCTTATGGCATTATCAGGCATTGGTTTTGTCTCCACACCTGACTTCTTTTTCTTCCGATGTTTATTATATTCCTAATCTCACTTTGAGTCTTGCTTCTATTAGTCAATTGTGTGATTTCGGTTATTCAGTTTCTTCCATGTCTTGTTGTGTGCGAGTCCAAGAGGTTGATTTGGATAACCTGCGAGTCCTAGATATTATAGTTTCAACACCCACGGCTGACTTATTATCTAGTTTTCATTTGAATTCTTCATCTTTTAATTTTTATTTATGGCATTCTCGCCTTGGACATGTTTTTTCTTCTAGATTAAAATATTTGACTTCTAGAGCTTTAGGAAAGTTACAAACCAGTGATATTTCATATTGTTATGGTTTTAAGCTTGTTAAATTTTCAATTTTACTGTTTGGTAAAAGTGTTTTCGTTTCACATGCACCTTTTGATTTAGTTCACCCTGATGTTTGGGTCCATCACTGGTTCTCACCAAAGTTGGATCTAGATATTATGTTTCTTTTATTGATGATTACATCCGTTATTATTGGTGTTTATCTTATGAAAAACCAGTATGATTTTTTTATATTTATCATATGTTTTGTGTTATGGTAAAGACTCAACATAATGCTCTTATAAAGTGTTTTTCGTTGTGATTTAGGTGGTGAATATACCTTTAATTAATTCTCTAAATTACATGTTTATGATGACACTCTCCATTGTTGAGACAAAATCTCAATTTAATGTTTTGATGAAAACAAACAAAAAGTTATTTAAGAGTGTTAATTATGATTCTAAGTGTTTTGGTTTTTAACAAGTGTGTTTGAGTGTATTAATCAAAGATAGGAATCAAGCAAAGCAAAGAAAACAGTTAAAAACTGAACATATAAAGAAACAACAAAATCTGGAAAACGGAGAATGTTCTCCAGTTTCAAGAATGATCGTCACAACCTATTGACCAATCAATCTCCATTATTTCAACGAAGCTTTTGCCTCTGAATTTTATACTAGTTCATCAGTACATGGCAAGGAACAAGTAGAAATCATTATAGTCAAAGAAGGCATTCGAATCGCAAAGAGAGAAGATCGCAAACTAACAAGACCAAACAAATTTGAACTTGACTGTCAACATTCTTGACAGCATTTTGATCATTCTCCAGCATGTTAACATTAATCTCCAGCATGCTAACATCATTCTCCAGCATACTAACATCATTCTCCAGAATGCTAACATCTTTCTTCAGCATGTTAACATTAATCTCCAGCATGTTAACATCATTCTCCAGAATGATAACATCAATCTGCAGAAAGATCATCAGTTTCCAGAATGTTCAGATCAATCTCCATAATGTTCAGATCAGTCTCCAGAATGATCAGATCAGTCTCTAGAATGTTCAAATCAGTCTCTAGAATTTTCAACATCATTCTCCAACAGATTGTCATCATTCCCCAGCAGACTGTCATCATTCTCCAAGTTGTTTTGGCAGAATCAATCTCCGTTTCTGCAGAATTTCAGCATTGATCTCCTAACTTCTACAGAGGTTTATAATCTTTCACCAAATTGTTTTGGACATAATCAAAACTCCAGATTGAAGCTGTAACATCAATAATTACATATGAAGCTTCAAAGATCAATCTCCGTTTCTGCAGAATCGATTCTCTTATTTCTGCAGAAGTTGTTCATTACTTTCCAAACTGTTTTGGATCAAATCAAATGTCCAGATCAAAGCCCAATTATCATCAAGTATTTTCGAAACTTAATGGGTCATTAAAAGCGCAGAAAATCTGTTTGAAATTGAGCAAAACAGCCCAGTCAAGCAAGGCCCAAAACTGTCACATCATTGGATTATTTTTTCAACAGAAAGGTTGCTTGTGTCAGAGGAAAACAGAGCACTACCAACAGCTCTTTCTGACCAGAATTAAATGCTCTAAACACCTATAAAAGGAAGGCCAAGCTCAAGGAAAAATCAGAGCTTCAAGTACTAAGAAAATTCATCAATCACATACACTTACATACTTGAATTCTCTCACTCACATACATTGAATCAATTCTGATTTTTCCCATTCGATTCTTAGAATCATTTTCGTGTATTTTTCTTCTGAAGAATCTGATCTCAAACAAGAGTTGAGATATCTCAGATTCTAACAAAACAATCTCATCATTATTGTAAAACTCAAACTATAAGAGTTTTGTATAGTTTGGGTAGATTGTAAGAAATCCTATCAAGGTTGATAGGTGACCTGATTGAACTCCTTTCTGGGTGGAAAGGTTTTAACGTTGTAATAGATCAAGGTTGATCTGAGCTAGGTGCTGTAAAACCAAGAAGGTTCTTTGATTTGAACACTTAGTGGAAAATCTCACAGTTGTGAGGACTGGACGCAGCCCGAGTTGGTTGAACCAGGATATATCCTTGTGTGGTATCTCTTCCCTTATCTATTTACTTTCAGTCTGATTGATTATCAAGTTAAATACATAAACTGAATTACTGATTTTAACTAACCAAGAACTTTCTCCGTTTGGTTAAAACCAAGAACGTTCTCTTTTTTCTGTTTTCACAACCAAGATCAATCTTGAGTTATTTTCTTAAGTTTTTTCAGGAATTTTTAAATAGGAGCATTTACAATTCAAACCCCCTTCTTTGTAAATTGACATTGCTTCTTCAATTGGCATCAGAGCAAGGTCTCTAAAGAAACACTTTAACCAAGTGTAAGAGAAAAAGATCTAGAAGGAAAAATGTCAAAAGCAAAATACATTGTTGAAAGAGGGTCATCATACAGACCACCTTACTTTGATGGCACAGACTACTATTTCTGGAAAAGCAAAATGCAGCTGTTCTTGAAATCTCAAGATACAGGAATGTGGCGCATCATTACAGATAGAGATTTCATACCAAGAGTTGATCAAAATGATTCAAATTCTGCTGCGAAGAAAGAAGCAGACTGGACAGTTGAAGATAAAACCAAGGTACTCCTAAACTCTAAAGTTCAATTATTCTTATCGTGTGCTTTTAGTAGGGAAGAAAGTGAAAGAGTTGATGAATGCACAACTGCTAAAGAAGTATGGGATACACTACAAACTCATCATGAAGGAACAAGCCATGTCAAAGAAACAAGAATAGACATTGGCATAAGAAAGTTCGAACTGTTCGAAATGCAAGAAGAAGAAACCATTGATGAGATGTACTCAAGATTTACAACCATTGTAAATGAAATGCGCTCCTTAGGGAAAGCATACTCAGTACAAGATAGAGTCAAAAAGATCATGAGATGTCTTCCAATAATATGGAGACCAATGGTGACAGCCATAAGCCAGACCAAGAATCTGGATGTACTCGGACTGGAGGAACTGATTGGAACATTACGAGCACATGAAGTGCTGCTACAAGAAGACAGACCAATCAAAAAGGGCAAAGTAATAGCTTTGAAAACATCTCAAGAAAGTCCAGATGAGGACTCGGAAGAAATCGAACAAGAAGATGTTGATGAAGAAATAGTTCGTCTTACAAAAGAGATACATAGAATGTTGAGAAGAAGGGATCATATCAAAAAGGGATTTTCAAATCAAAAGGAAAACTTCAAAATTGAGGTAGACAAAAGTCAAATCACATGTTTTGGATGCAACAAACAAGGACATTATAAAACTGAATGTCCCTTGAACAAAAGAGCACCAAAGAAGTTCCCTTTCAAGAAAAAATCCATGATGGTGACCTGGAATGATTCTGATGAATCAGAAACAGAGGAACCTGAAGAAGCCAACTTATGTTTAATGGCAGATACAAAAGACAAGGAGGTAATAAATTCTGAACCATGTCTTTTATGTGAATAAACTGAAAAAGATTTTGATAGCTTACTTGATGATTCAAATCTGCTTGTTCAAAAATGTAGCTTTTTAAAGGATCAAGTTTTAAAAGAAAAAAAGAAAAAAGAGAAAGCTCAGGTTATGATTGATGAACTAAAAAACATCATTCAGAACATGCAAGAATCTCATTTTAAGGAAAATAATGAATCTGAAAATCAAGAACGTTCTGCAACGAAAATGGAGAACATTCTCCTTAAAAATGAAAATGAACTCCTTAGAAATGACTTGTCAAATTTTATTAAAGCTATTAAAACCTTTCAAAAAATCATGGGATCTCAAGTGGGAATATTTGATAAAGCTGGTTTTGGTTTTGATAAAACTCAAAAAACGAAAAATATATGAAAACTTTTTTGTTTCGGAAAGAAAAGAGGATAAATGCAAAACCAAATGCTCATATTGTGAGAAACTTGGACATCTAGAATTTGCTTGCTACTTTAAGAAAAGAGATGAAAAGATTAAAAGCAAAGGTTTTTTTAAAAGGGAAGATCGCTCTGAAATAAAGCTGAACCAGTTTTGAAAAATCTGCAGAAAGGAGAATGTTCTCCAGGTTGTTCTCAAAACAGAGAACGTTCTGGAACAAAAGCAGAACTTTCTCCAGAAAGTCTGAAAAAAGGAGAACGATCTGGAATTTCTTCAAAATCAAGATTAAAATCCTTTAAAACCCAGATTTTGAAATCAATTCCAAGATCAACAATTAAATGCTCATACTGTCTCAAAATTGGTCATCAAGAATCAACTTGCTATTTTAAAAAGAGATCAAGTTTTAAAAAAATCTTCTAAAAGAAGATATACTAACCATCAAGGACCCAAACAAATATGGGTACCAAAATCATTACTAACTTGTGATGCAGGAACACCATCCAACAATCAAGAAAGAACATTGATACATGGACAAGGCATGTTCAATACACAAGAATTGAAAAGTATGATGCCTCCTCTCATTACAAAAATTTGGAGTATCTATAACCTTTGGAAACATTAAAGCAATGGATGATGAAGAAGAAGAACATTTTGGACAGCAGCAACAAGGTTCATTCTGGAAGCAGTACCAGAACATTCTGCAGAAGAGCAGAACATTCTCCAGAAAAACAGAACATTCTGCCGAAAAGTAGAAGATTCTCCAGAAATGCAGAACTTTTTCCAGAACGTTCTTGACAGTTTATATGCAACATCCAATCAATCTAATGTTTCATATTATGATTATATGGTTGAAAAAACATCAAAAACTTCTTAATAAGTTTGAACCATTTGCTTTTGGCACTCCTACACCTACCTCACTTCTTACCATTCTTCCAAAACATCACCTCATGATCAAATTATTGGAAGAACAAATTGGGAGGGATTTATTACTAATACCAAAACTGTTGCTGGAGGTATAACTACAGTTGGTATAACTACACCTACCTCACTTCTTACCCTTCCTCTGAACAATCATCCAATAATTGTGTTTATTGTGGAGGATATGGCAAAAAAAAAGGGTAATTATGTGCAACAAGTGCTTGACTATGATGAGGCTGTTTTTATGCCCAGTCTAATTAATGTGCATCTACATCTTGATGAACCTGGAAGAACTAACAACATTTAAAGAACTCATCTTTGATCAAGATCACTAAAGGAGGTACACTTAATCTCAATTCTTATGATATTTGCATCATGATAAGAATGAATATTTTTTAATGATATTATGTGATTGATTGAGTGCTCTTTAAATTAAGAATGCATACTATTTTTTTATGCAAGAATGACTTTAAAGTTTAAATTGATTACATCACTCTTTGTCATTACTTATACATGAATATGTCTAATTTCTATCATTCTTCAACTTATTTTAAATATATATCATTGTTTAGGATTTATTTTTTGAAGGAGTTCAACAAGAGAATATATTTTGGTCTTAATGAAAATGATTTGTGCCTCTTATTTCTTTAAAACTCAAAACTAATCCAAAAAGATTATGGCATGAAGTCAAAAATTGATATTTGAGCATTTTAAGGCATATTATTATATGTCTTTGCAAATGAGTCTTTTGTTGCTCACTTCTTTTGTGAAAATTTGATCTCAAATGTTTAAATTTATTTTAAGCATGATAACAACAATCAAAAAGCCTCATACATACTTATTAAATAAAAGCAAGTTTGAACATGTGCCTTATTGTCAATTTGTGTGGTTGGAAAAATGTTGTGACAAAACATTTTTTTTATGTGAACAAATCTCTTTGATCGTTTCAAAAAATTAGTTTTGAAAAAACACACTTTTAGCATAAGAATGTTTTGTAAAGAGAGAAATTATATTTGACATGTTGTCAAATTCATCTTATTTTTGCTTCCCTATATGCGCTCACTCTCTCATGTTCACATTCATCTTATCTCACTTGTGTTTTGGAATTTTGAAGGATATCAATTTCAAAATTTTTAGGGGGAGTTTTTAGAAAATGTTATTTTTCTTAAAACTGGAGTCTACTCATTGTTTTCAATGTGTAGTATATATTTCCTTTGTATTCCCCAACCTTTTTGTGTTGATAAAGGAGGAGAATTAATTTTAGATTTTATGTTTAGATTTTATGATGATTCAAAAATCTAAAGCATATTCTGAGCGGGAGCTTTTAAGCTCTCTATGATTAAAATTAGAATCAAAATTAAAATCTAAATTAACATGTTTGTCATCATCAAAAAGGGGGAGATTGTTGAGACAAAATCTCAATTTAATGTTTTGATGAAAACAAACAAAAAGTTAATTAAGAATGTTAATTATGATTCTAAGTGTTTTGGTTTTTAACATGTGTGTTTGAGTGTATTAATAAAAGATAGGAATCAAGCAAAGCAAAAAAAAACAATTAAAAACTGAACATATAAAGAAACAACAAAATCTGGAAAACGGAGAATGTTCTCCAGTTTCAAGAATGATCGTCACAGCCTCTTGACCAATCAATCTCCATTATTTCAACGAAGCTTTTGCCTCTGAATTTTATACTAGTTCATCAGTACATGGCAAGGAACAAGTAGAAATCATTATAGTCAAAGAAGGCATTCGAATCGCAGAGAGAAAAGATCGCAAACTAGCAAGACCAAAAAAATTTGAACTTGACTGTCAACATTCTTGACAGCATTTTGATCATTCTCCAGCATGTTAACATTAATCTCCAGCATGCTAACATCATTCTCCAGCATGCTAACATCATTCTCCAGCATGCTAACATCTTTCTCCAGCATGTTAACATTAATCTCCAGCATACTAACATCATTCTCCAGAATGATAACATCAATTTGCAGAAAGATCATCAGTTTCCAGAATGTTCAGATCAGTCTCCTGAATGATCAGATCAGTCTCCAGAATGTTCATATCAGTCTCTAGAATTTTCAACATCATTTTCCAACAGACTGTCATCATTCTCCAACAGACTGTCATCATTCTCCAAGCTGTTTTGGCAGAATCAATCTCCATTTCTACAGAATTTCAGCATTGATCTCCTTACTTCTATAGAGGTTTATAATCATTCACCAAATTGTTTTGGACATAATCAAAACTCCAGATCGAAGCTGTAACATCAATAATTACATATGAAGCTTCAAAGATCAGTCTCCGTTTCTGCAGAATCGATTCTCTTATTTCTACAGAAGTTGTTCATTACTTTCCAAACTGTTTTGGATCAAATCAAATGTCCAGATCAAAGCCCAATTATCATCAAGTATTTTAGAAACTTAATGGGTCATTAAAAGCGCAGAAAATCTGTTTGAAATTGAGCAAAACAGCCCAGTCAAGCAAGGCCCAAAACTGTCACATCATTGGATTATTTCTTCAACAGAAAGGTTGCTTGTGTCAGAGGAAAATAGAGCACTACCAACAGCTCTTTTTGACCAGAATTAAATGCTCTAAACACCTATAAAAGGAAGGCCAAGCTCAAGGAAAAATCAGAGCTTCAAGTACTAAGAAAATTCATCAATCACATATACTTACATACTTGAATTCTCTCAGTCACATACATTGAATCAATTCTGATTTTTCCCATTCGATTCTTAGAATCATTTTCGTGTATTTTTCTTCCGAAGAATCAGATCTCAAACAAGAGTTGAGACATCTCAGATTCTAACAAAACAATCTCATCATTATTGTAAAACTCAAACTATAAGAGTTTAGTATAGTTTGGGTAGATTGTAAGAAATCCTATCAAGGTTGATAGGTGACCTGATTGAACTCCTTTCTGGGTGGAAAGGTTTTAACGTTGTAATAGATCAAGGTTGATCTGAGCTAGGTGCTGTAAAACCAAGAAGGTTCTTTGTTTTGAACACTTAGTGGAAAATCTCACAGTTGTGAGGACTGGACGTAGCCCGAGTTGGGTGAACCAGGATATATCCTTGTGTGGTATCTCTTCCCTTATCTATTTACTTTCAGTCTGATTGATTATCAAGTTAAATACATAAACTTAATTACTGATTTTAACTAACCAAGAACGTTCTCCGTTTTTCTGGTTAAAACCAAGAACGTTCTCCGTTTTCTGTTTTCACAACCAAGATCAATCTTGAGTTATTTTCTTAAGTTTTTTAGGAATTTTTAAATAGGAACATTTACATTTCAAACCCCCTTCCTTGTAAATCGACATTGCTTCTTCATCCATCAGATGTCTTGTATTGATACTCCTCAACATAATGAAGTTGCTGAAAGGAAACACTATCATATTATTGACACTCTCCCTTTCGTTGTCTGTTATGGTCCCCGTGAGTTTCGGGGTGAGGCAGTTCTTACTGTTGTCCATGCTATTTAGAATCCTATCGTTTGTCATATCAAATTTGTCTCCCTTTGAAAAATTATATGCTTATATCCCTTATTACTCTTCCTTGAAAGTCTTTGGTTCTACTTGTTTTGTTCTTTGTCCACAAGTAGAACGTAATAAGTTGTCTTCTCGTTCTACCATGTGTATTTTTCTTGGATATGGGAATAGTCAAAAGGGTTATCGTTGTTATGATCCTCATGCAAGAAAACTTTATATTTCTTGTCATGTTATTATTCTTGAGCATATTCCATTTTAGTGTGTTTCCTCTAATTCTCGTATTACTAATAGCTCGGAACTAACCCATATTGATCTGTTTGTTCCTAATGATAATGTTGTTAAGACAAAATCTCTAATTAATTGTTTTGATGATGATTGAACAAAAGGTTAATTAAGAATTATAATTATGATTCTAAGTGTTTTGGTATTTAACTTGTGTATTTGAGTGTGTTAAACAAGATAGGTACCAAGCAATTCAAAACAAATCTCAATAAAATCGAAGCAAGCAAAAATAGCAAATCGAAGATCAATCCTGTCAATACGTCTGTAAAACGAAGATTGATCTTCACTTCCATCAGAATCAAGAATGATGAATCCTATGCAAAAGACTGCATTCTAGAAACTTTATCAATCTTATATCTTTATCAAGGAAAAGCAAGGAAAAGATTAAAACAGAATCAGTCCAGAATTTGAAGAATCAAGACAAGCTTCATGAAGAAATACAAAAGCAAGATCATTCTTCATTTGGAACAAATGCAAGTACAATGGTACATGCTGTAAAGTACAATACAGTTGTACTGTCACATCAAGGTCTGCACACTAACTCAAAGCAAGCAAGCCACTTCAGAAAAGGTGTTGGATCGAAGTACATGTCAGATCACATTTATCTTATCTGAGGATCGATCCTGGATTGCAAGAATGCTCTTGGATTCAGTTTGTTCACTCTTGCTTTTGGCTTGCTTCAGTCTACTCAGTATCCTATGACAGTTGGCCTCATCTCAACGGCTATATGAGCTGTCCCAACCTCTCTTGAAACTTATAAATACAGCATCAAGATGAAGAACAAATCACAACTCAAAGTACCAAGCAAAGCATCAATCATACATTCATATTCGAGCTTTCTCAAATATCATTCTTTAGCTTGCAAATCGTTTTCTTTGTGTTGTGTTGCAATCAGTAACAACTAAGTCTTAAGTTACATAATCTATTTCTCAAACAAGAGTTGAGTCATATTCAGATTATAAACATCTTCATTATCATTACTTTGTAACTCAAGGCTAGTGTATTATCATAGCTTGAGAAGTGTGTGGAAATCCTTTTATGTTGTAAAAGGTAATTAGTGAAATCCTTACTAAAATAGGTTAAGGTAAATCTGTGAAATTTCTTTCTAAAGTAGAAAGGTGGAAGTTGTGTAAAGATCAAGATTGATCTACGAAAAGTTGTGTAACAACCAAGAACAATCTTGCCTTGAGCACTTAGTGGAAAATCTCACATTTGTGAGGACTGGACGTAGCCCAAGTTGGGTGAACCAGGATATATGCTTGAGTGATCTTTCTATCTCTATCTCTATTTACTACATGCATTGCAATCAGTTTTTTCATTGATAAAATCAATATTGCTATTTTTACACTAACCAAGATCGTTCTTCGTATTACCAAGATCAATCTTGAGTAAAGCTTTTAGTTTCAAACAGGAATTATTTTAAAAGGGGCAATTATAATTCAAACCCCCTTCCTTATAATTGACATTGTTACTTCAATTGGCAACATAGCCAGTCTCTAAAGAATTAAAACAGTCAAAAAGTGTTAGAGGAAAAGATTCAAGAAGATAATGTCAAAAGCTAAATACATTGCTGAAGGAGGGTCTTCAAACAGAGCACCATACTTTGATGGATCAGATTATTACTTCTGGAAAGGCAAAATGCAATTGTTTCTAAATTCACATGATACTGGTATGTGGAGAATCATCACAGATGGAGACTTCATACCAAGAGCGGATCAAAACGACTCAACATCGGCTGAAAAGAAAGAAGTTGAATGGACATCAGACGAAAAGTCTAAGGTACTCCTAAACTCAAACGCTCAAATATTTTTATCATGTGCTTTAAGCAGGGAAGAAAGTGAAAGAGTAGATGAATGAAAGTATGGGACACATTGCAAACTCAACATGAGGGAACAAGTCATGTTAAGGAAACAAGAATCAATATTGGCATTCAAAAATTCGAATTGTTTGAAATGAATGATGGAGAAACAATTGATGAAATGTATTCAAGATTCACAACCATAGTGAATGAAATGCGCTCACTTGAAAAAGCTTCTTCAGTACAAGACAGGGTACGAAAAATCATGAGATGTCTTCCTATCATGTGGAGACCAATGGTGACAGCTATAAGCCAAGCAAAGAATCTTGAAGTTCTGGGATTGGAAGAACTGATTGGTACTCTAAGGGCGCATGAGGTATTGTTGCTAGAAGATAAACCTATAAAGAAAGGCAAAGTAATAGCCTTAAAAGCATCTCAAAGCTCACCAAGTGTTCAACAAACAATTGAGAAAAGTGATTCAGAAGATGGTCAAGAAGATGTTGATGAAGAGATTGCTCTTCTCACAAGAAAGATACAAAGAATGATGAGGACAAGAGATCAGATCAAAAGAGGATGCCCAGAAAAAAGGGATTTCAAAGCTGAAATAGATAAAAGCAAAATCACTTGCTTTGGATGCAACAAGCAAGGACATTACAAAACTGAATGTCCATTAAACGAAAAGGTGCCAAAGAAATTCCCTTTCAAGACAAAATCAATGATGGCAACCTGGGATGATTCTGATGAATCATATGCAGATGAACCTGAAGAAGCAAACCTGTGTTTGATGGCCAACCATGAAGATACAGAGGTAACAGATTCCGAACCATGTCTTGTATGTAAACAAATGGAAATCAAATTTGATAATTTGCTAAATGATTCAAACTTTCTCATTCAAAAATGTAGTTCCTATAAAGAAAAATTTCATAAAGAAAAAGAAGAAAAAGAGAAAGTTCAAGTTATGAATGATGAACTTAAACAAATCATTCAAAACTTGAAAGAATCTCAATTCAAAGGTTCTAAATCTGAAGGTTCTGAAAGCCAAGATCGATCTTCATCTCAAACGGAGAACGATTTTCTCAAAGCTGAAATTGAAATTCTTAAAAATGATTTAATGAATTTCATTCAAGCTACTGACAAATTTCAGAAAATCATGGGATCCCAAGTAGGGATATTTGATAAAGTTGGGATTGGATTTGATAAAACTCAAAAATAAAAAATGTATTAAAATTTCTTTGTTCCTGAAAGAAAATAGGGAAATTACAAAATCAAATGTTCATACTGTAACAAAATTGGACACTAAGAATTTGCATGCTGATCATAGCACTTGGGCACATGTTTCTATCTTTTTATTTTGGTATTTCTAAAATCACTTTATAGCTTAGAATAATTTTTTAGCTTGTTTCTAAACTTTGGGTTGAAATTGAATTACAATTTTATTATTTGCATTTTAACCCCTACTCGCTTTGTAGGCCATAACTTGAGCTCTGGATATCAGATTGAGGCATGCGAGCAGTCATTGGAAAGCTAAAAATCAGAGCTACTACTTTTGTGTTGGAAAAAAATCTCAATGCCGAAATCTACTGAGCCTAAATTACAGATTTCGTAATCTGAACCTTTGTAATAATTTAAATAGTGGTCTACTTGTTTTAAAAGCCCAAACGCTCGAGCACTATATATTTGGGATTTCTTTCCTTTCTAGAAGGAGATTATTTTCGGACAGAATCATAATATAAACATATTTTTAATTTCAATTCCATGGAAGGCTAACTTCATCAGATTAATCCACGAATTCAGAGTTTCATCACACCTGGAGGTTCAGGTTATACCGTTGATTTTTTGATTCATGATTCTATTTTCGTTCATCTGATTATATTGATTTTTTGATTGCTTAAACTGAATTTCAATAAGATCGATTAAATTTATTTGACAGAATTCAATTTCAATCTATAATTTAATTGAATTATAATTCTGCGATGCTTGATCGTTAATTGTAATATTTTAATGATTGTGATGCTTAATCCAATCAATAAAACCGAACGTAGGATTGATTGTACGCTTGTTTGATCAATTCTGTAGTCAAATAAGAATAGAATCACAAATTAGAAATTAATTAAAACTTATTGATAGAGTCTGTGATAGGTCCGAAACTCGAATAAGTGGATTAATCGTTTTGCTTATATGTTCAAACTAAATCATTATAAAAACCCTCAATTTCGAATTTCAATCCAGTTAATATCATTATATCAAGAGTCCTTGCGAAACGACTCGGGTTATTACCCCTTTCTGCATTTATTTTAAATCATATTTGATCCGTGTGCGACAGTGGATCACATGCTATTTTAAAAAAAAGGGATTAAAAAATCAACAAAAAGAATTTTAAAAAGGAAGAACAGTTTAGAGCAGAGGCAAAATTTTCTCAAAATCTGAAAAAACAAGATCGATCTTCAGCTGCTGTTAAAAACGAAGATCGATCTGAAGCTGTTTCGAAACCTGCTGAAACTCGTTTTTCCAAACCATTTAAAAAACTGGCAACTAATCATTCCTCTTGGTCCAAGATAAGTCACTCTGAGACTATTTTAAACACCAAGAATAATCAGATTTTAAAACTAACTCCTCAGAACCCAAAATAAAATGGGTACCTAAAAATGATATAATACATCATGCAGGATGGATCTCAAGATGTCAAGAAAAGACCATGGTTTTTGGACAGTGGTTATTCAAGGCATATGACGGGTGACAAGAACTGCTTCATGTCATTTATCAAAAAAGATGGAGGATCCGTAACATTTGGAAACAATGATCAAGCCAAAATCAAAGGAAATGGAACCATAGGTAAAATAAATTCTGCCAAAATCAATTATGTTCAATATGTTGAAGGATTAAAACATAACCTTATCAACATTAGTCAGCTCTGTGATAATGGCTTTGAAGTTGTTTTTAAACCCAACATATGTGAAGTGAGAATGGCAACTTCTGGAGAAATCATTTTTTCTGCATCCAGAAAGAAAAATCTTTACATTTTATACATTGAAGAATTACCAGTTGAATCTTGCCTCATGTCCATGAATAAAGACAAATGGATATGGCATAAAAGAATTGGACATATCACTATGAAAACAATTTCAAATCTGTCAAAATTAGATCTTGTTAGAGGACTTCCTAAAATTAATTTTGAAAAAGATAAAGTATGTGAAGCATGTGCAAAAGGAAAACAAGTTAAAAGTAGTTTCCATTCAAAAGATTTTATATCAACTAAAAAACTTCTTGAACTAATTCACATTGATCTTTTTGGTCCCATCAAAACTACTACCTTGGGAGGCATGAAATATGGATTTGTAATTGTTGATGATTTTTCTAGATATACATGGGTGTTATTTTTAAAACAAAAAGATGATGCATTTGATGCTTTCAAAATTTTTTGTAAAAAGGTTCAAAATGAAAAAGAATCAAATATCATCACTGTAAGAAGTGATCATGGAGGTGAATTTATAAATACATCTTTCAAAACGTTTTTTCAAGAACTTGGCATCTCTCACAATCTATCTTGTGCAAGAACTCCTCAACAAAATGGAGTTGTTGAAAGAAAGAATAGAACATTGCAAGAGATGGCAAGAACGATCTTGGAAGAATCCAATGTGGAAAAATATTTCTGGGCTGAAGCCATAAACACCTCTTGTTACATTTTGAATCGTGTTTCAATTAGAAAAATTATAAATAAAACACCCTATGAAATCTGGAAAAATAGAAAACCAAATATTTCATATTTTCACATCTTTGGTTGTTATTGCTACATTTTAAACAATAAAGACAACTTGGGAAAATTTGATGCAAAATCGGACAAAGCCATATTTTTAGGATACTCAACGGAATGTAAAGGATATCGTGTCTTTAATTTGAGAACTAAAATTGTTGAAATCAGTATGCACATTTTATTTGATGAGTTTGATGATCTTGAGTTGGAAAAGAAAGATGAGGATGAGGAAGAACAATCAGGGCCAACGCAGAAGATTGATCTTCAGGAAAATGAGATTGATAAACAGTCTCCATTTCAAACTTCTCCCAAAAGCTGGAAGATTGTAGATGATCATCCTCCAAATCAAATAATTGGGGATACGACTGATGGCATTAGAACAAGGAGATCATTTAAAGACGATGCAAACAGCAACATGGCAATGATTTCTCAAGTTGAGCCAAAATTAATCAAAGAGGCAATAATTGATCAATCTTGGATCGATGCGATGAAGGAAGAACTTCTTCAGTTTGAGAAGAATGAAGTCTGGACTCTTGTTCCTGATCTACAAGATCAAACAATTATTGGAACACGATGGGTCTTCAGAAATAAGCTTGATGAAGAAGGAAAAGTGGTAAGAAACGAAGCAAGGTTGGTTGCTCAAGGTTATAATCAACAAGAAGGAATAGACTATGATGCAAGGTTAGAAGCCATTCGCATCCTTCTTGCATATGCATCACATAAAAACATCAAACTTTTTCAAATGGATGTTAAAAGTGCATTTTTAAATGGATTTTTAAATGAACAAGTTTATGTCCATCAACCTCCAAGCTTTGAGGATCATAAGAAACCAAATCATGTTTTTAAACTCACCAAAGCTTTGTATGGTTTAAAACAAGCTCCTAGGGCTTGGTATGAAAGATTAAGTTCATTCATCATAAAAATAATTTTTCCCATGGAAACATTGACACAACACCTTTTAAGAAAACATGTAAAAATGATTTACTAATTGTTCAAGTGTATGTTGATGATATTATTTTTGGATCAACAAATGAACAAATGTGTGAGGATTTTTCAAATCTCATGCAAAGTGAATTTGAAATGAGCATGATGGGTGAGTTGAGATATTTTCTTGGTTTACAAATCAAACAATATATAAATGGCATCTTCATTTGTCAAGAAAAATATATTAAAGATATTTTAAAGAAATATAAAATGAATGAAGCCAAGATCATGACAACTCTCATGCATCCATCATCCTCATTAGATAAAGATGAAAATGGACAATCAATCTCTGAAAAAGAATATTGAGGAATGATTGGCTCTTTACTTTATCTAACTGCAAGTAGGCCTGACATTGTTTTTGCAGTAGGCTTATGTGCTAGGTTTCAATCATCACCTAAAGAGTCTCATGTAACTGCAGTCAAAAGAATATTTCGTTATCTAGTAGGTACTATTGATCTTGGCCTTTGGTACAGCAAAGGTTCTCACTTTGATTTTGTAGCTTACTGCGATGCCGATTATGCTGGTGACAAGATAGAAAGAAAGAGCACAAGTGGTGCGTGACAATTTCTAGGAGAAGCCTTAATCAACTGGTCTTGTAGGAAGCAAAACACGATCGCCTTATCAACAACTGAAGCCGAATATGTCTCAGCAGCAAATTGTTGCTCTCAAGTATTATGGATCAAGAATCAACTTGAAGACTATTCAGTAAGGTACTCTGATATTCCAATATATTGTGATAATACAAGAGCTATTAATCTCTCAAAAAACCCTATTCAACATTCAAGGTCTAAACATATTGAGATTAAGCACCATTTTATTAGGGATCATGTTAGTAAAAAAGAGGTTGAATTAATTTTTGTGGATACAAAAAATCAGTTGGCTGATGTTTTTACTAAGCCTCTTGTTGAAGATAGCTTCAATTCAATCAAAGAATGACTAAAAATCGTTAAAAATCCTGGTCAAAATTAATAAATTTGAAACAGGATCAATTTGGACATAACGAAGATCGATCTTCGTTTTTCCCTTGTTGTGTAATAAAACTCAAGAACGATCCTCGTTCTTCATTATTAACAGCTCTCAGCCACACGCCCTCTCTTTCCTCCTTCTCCATGCACAACTGCTCCTCCATCCAATCAACACGCGTGGCAACTCTTCCTCTTCGTATTCAACTGCAACACGTCAACAACAATCACTTTTTAACAAAACAACAAAAGAAATATTTTCTTCTGAAACACTCACCTCTTACCTCCGTTTTCATCAAAACAAAAACTCTCATATTTTCTCTCTTTCAAACAAAAATGGCTCGAACTAAAACCACTGCTCACAAACATCCCAGAACATCTTCAACTCCCTCACCATCACTATCCCCATCTCCTGTTAGATCACCTTCTCCTCCACCCAGACCCACTATGTCCCCTACGACATGGTTCTTTCCAAAATCTTCAGACATTTTCAAATTCGCCTTTCGAGTGAAACTTCCAAAATCAAAATCTCCAGATTCACCTCCAAAAATATTTCACACATGAAACAACTTCCATCCCAATATGCTTCATCTCCACCAGCCTCAAACAAAAGAAAAAGGACTGATAGAATTCCAATTGATCTGGACTTTCTTGACCCTCAAGATCGATCTTCCCCTTCTCCAAATCTTGAAGAACAATCTTCGTTACAGGAAGCTCCCCAAAATGTGAATTCAACAGCCTCTCCAACTCCACCTATCATCCAAGGTAGTCTATGTCCTACTCTTCCCTTTCACCATATTCAATCATGTCCCTTATTTTTGTCTCACCACAAAACACCACTACATCATCCATCTTTGGAATCAGTCAATTTTTGACTTTTCCTGATGTAGACAGTGCTGGCCCTTCCATTCCACCTTATTCCGCTCCAACTTTTGTCCCAAACATCAGCACAAATTTTGCTTCATTGTCTACTTTTTGCACATCTGCTGCCCCATCACAAAACACTCCCATTGATGCTCAACAACGTCCTTCCAAAAGGACAAAACTGGAAAAAGATTCATCAAAAGCTTGCAGGGATATTCCCAAAATCATTGCTGCTCTCCAATCAATTGCTGTCAGGCAAGCACATCACGACAAAGAACAAGCTATTTTACGGGATTGGATGACCAATCAGCTTGCTCCCAAGCTTGGAGTTGATCCACCAATGCTAAATCCGGCTCTAGTTTTTCTAGACATTCCACAACCCTCATTATCTCCCTCATCAGAAGGGTCTTCACCCTCTTTATCATTTTAATTCTCTGTTTTAGCTAATACTCTCCTGTGCCTTTTTGCTATGACAAAGGAGAAGTATTTTTAGATTTTAATATCTAATTTGTAGTTTTTCATGTCATGCTGCTTGTTTTTTTTTTTTTTTGGTTTGAACCATCTTTGTAATGATCTTTTTTGATATTAATGAAATCATTATTTGGTTCAAATACGTAGCACATATTGAGGGGGAGTCTTTTATTAAAAAACTCTCTGAATTATTATTAGAATCAAAATTAAAAATCTAAATTAACATGTTTTATCATCATCAAAAAGGGGGAGATTGTTAAGGCAAAATCTCTAATTAATTGTTTTGATGATAATTAAAAAAAAGGTTAATTAAGAATTATAATTATGATTCTAAGTGTTTTGGTATTTAACTTGTGTATTTGAGTGTGTTAAACAAGATAGGTACCAAGCAATTCAAAACAAATCTCATTAAAATCAAAGCAAGCAAAAACAACAAATCGAAGATCAATCCTGCCAATACGTCTGTAAAACGAAGATTGATCTTCACTTCCATAAAAATTAAGAATGATCAATCCTATGCAAAAGATTGCATTCTATAAGCTTTATCAATCTTATATCTTTATCAAGAATAAGCAAGGAAAAGATTAAAATAGAATCAGTCCAGAATTTGAAGAATCAAGACAAGCTTCATGAAGAAATACAAAAGCAAGATCATTCTTCATTTGGAACAAATGCAAGTAGAATGGTACATGCTGTGAAGTACAATACAGATGTACTGTCACATCAAGGTCTGCACACTAACTCAAAGCAAGCAAGCCACTTCAGAAAAGGTGCTGTATCGAAGTACATGTCAGATCACATTTATCTCATCTGAGGATCGATCCTGGATTGCAAGAATGCTCTTGGATTCAGTTTGTTCACTCTTGCTTTTAGCCTGCTTCAGTCTACTCACTATCCTATGACAGCTGGCCTCATCTCAACGGCTATATGAGCTGTCCCAACCTCTCTTGAAACTTATAAATACAGCATCAAGATGAAGAACAAATCACAACTCAAAGTACCAAGCAAAGCATCAATCATACATTCATATTCGAGCTTTCTCAAATATCATTCTTTAGCTTGCAAATCGTTTTCTTTGTGTTGTGTTGCAATCAGTAACAACTAAGTCTTAAGTTACATAATCTATTTCTCAAACAAGAGTTGAGTCATATTCAGATTATAAACATCTTCATTATCATTACTTTGTAACTCAATGCTAGTGTATTATCATAGCTTGAGAAGTGTGTGGAAATCCTTTTATGTTGTAAAAGGTAATTAGTGAAATCCTTACTGAAATAGGTTAAGGTAAATCTGTGAAATTTCTTTCTAAAGTAGAAAGGTGGAAGTTGTGTAAATATCAAGATTGATCTACGAAAAGTTGTGTAACAACCAAGAACAATCTTGCCTTGAGCACTTAGTGGAAAATCTCACATTTGTGAGGACTGGACGTAGCCCAAGTTCGGTGAACCAGGAAATATGCTTGAGTGATCTTTCTATCTCTATCTCTATTAACTACATGCATTGCAATCAGTTTTTTCATTGATAAAATCAATATTGCTGTTTTTACACTAACCAAGATCGTTCTTCGTATTACCAAGATCAATCTTGAGTAAAGCTTTTAGTTTCAAACAGGAATTTTTTTAAAAGGGAAAATTATAATTCAAACCCCCCTTCCTCATAATTGACATTGTTACTTCAAATGCTTCTAGTGATTGTAATGTTGAGAATTATAGGAAAAATACTGCTATTGTTGGTCCTTCGTCTTCGTCTCCTCTTTCTCCTCCTCATTTCCCCTCCCGTGACCGTAAGTCTACTTAGTTACCTAATTTTGTCTATACCACTTACTCAACTTCGTTTGCTTCTTTTTTAACTTCTATTCACAGTTTGTCTAAGCCATCTTCCTCGAAAGAGGTTATTATTGATCCTCTTTGGCAGTAGACTATGGCAGAAGAACTCTCTGCATTGCAGAAAACATATACTTCGAAATTAATACCTCTTCCTCTTGGAAAGCATGCTATTGGGTCTCTTTGGGTATATGAGATTAAAACTAAGTCTAATGGGTCGGTTAAGCGCTAGAAATAATGTCTTGTTGCTAAGGGATTCTCTCAACAATATGATATGGATTGTAAAGAAACTTTTGCTCTTATAGCCAAGATGACCATTATTTGTACTTTTAAAGGGATTCTCTCAAATGGATGTCAAAAATAATTTTCTAAATGGTCCTTAAGGTGTTTCTCATAATCAGGGGAAGTGTGTACGTTAAAAAAAAGACTTTCTATAGGCTTAAACAGGCTCCTTAAACTTGATTTGAGAAATTGTCTACTGTGATCACGTCTGTTGGTTTTCGCTCTAGTGAGTATGATTCTGCATTGTTTATCAGCTCCACCGCTTATGGTTGCATTATATTTTCCTTGTATGTTGATGATATGATTATTACATGTGATGATGTTAGTGAAATCAATGAGTTGAAATTATAGTTAGCCAAGAAGTTTAAGATAAAGGACTCAGGGATGCTTCAAAATTTCTAGGGTATTGAAGTTTCCTATTCTCCTAGAGGCTACCTTCTCTCTCAATCCAAGTACATTGTCAACAAACTAGACAAAAGTTGTAATTTTTGTCTTTTGCTCAGCCATGGGACAACTTTTTGTCCTCTAGGCAAACTATCTAAGATACAAAAATAACCTTTTATTTTCTACTGAAAAAACTGTTTTTTTCTCCTTCATCTCTTCTATCTCTCTCCTATCACGTTTCTCTCCCCTGCTCTTTTTCTCCCTTTTATTTCTTTATCTCTTCTACTCACCCATACTTTCTCTCATCTCTTACTTTCTCTCCCACGTCTCTCTACCTTTTTCCTTATCTATATATCTATCTTTATCCTCTCTATTAATATTTATCGTCATAAATGTTTATACATATCATAAAATATATTGTAGTAAATTTCACGTTATTTGATTTGTGTTTTTCATTGGCCATCAAACATCGTACAATACAAAATGTATGTCATGTAATGTTCTGTTTTGTATTTTCTTGTCGTGTCCAATACTTACTATGTTGCAGATTAAATGCACTTTTGTTAGGAGTCAGTTTGTTGTCTCTCCCACTACAATTCATTGGGAAACTGTTCTTCGTTATCTTTGAGGAACTCAATTTCATAGCCTTCTCTTTCCGTCGTCGTCTTCATTAAAGTTACATGCTTATTTTGACGATGATTGGGCTAGTGACCCCATAGATTGCAAGTCCACCACAAGGTTTTGTATCTTTCTTGGAGACTATGTTATTTCTTGAAAGAGTAAGAAACGAGACATTGTCTCTCACTTTTCTACAAAAGTTGAATATTTTACTATGGCGTCCACTACTGCTGAAATATTTGGTTGCGTTAGCTTTTGTCTGATATAGGTATCTCTCTTTCTAAGCGAACTGCGATGCATTGCAATAACAAGAGTGCTATTCAAATTGCTCATAACTCGATCTTTGATAAATTCACCAAACACATTGAGATTGATTGTCATCTTACTCGTTATTATTTTCAGTATGGAACTATTACTCTACCGTCTGTCTCATCTTCCTTACAAGTTGCTAATTTGTTTGCAAAGATGTATTCAATAAAACTTTTTTATTTTTTGGTTGATAAACTCTCAATGCTTCATGTTAATGCATCGTGAGTTTGAGGGAAGATGTTATATGATAATGTTATTATATGTTAATAGTAAGGGTATTTTAGACTTTTCTATTTTCTAGTATCTATATCTATTGTAACACTAATACATTAAGCTTTGTTCATTTGTCTACAAAAATTTAGCCAAATGTTCTTTCCTCTTCTCCCTTTCTCTTCTATGTTTATGTTAGATTATGATTGTCGACACAATTGACATATAAATAAAGATTGGTGAGTGATTATTTCAACTTATACTCGAGTTTAAATACTCTTTAATCCATTTAACTTTAATGGAAAAATATTGCATATTTCTAATGTGTAAAAGAAAGAAGAAAAAAAATCTACTGTTTTCTTTTCTTGAAAAGAAAAAATAAAAAATAAAAAGCTTGAAAACCATGATCATGTCTGAGTTTGCATGCGGGTTATATTTATTATTACCGCTTTTTATTTATTAATTATGGTAATGGTAACACGCGCGAACGTTAGCATCATCCATGTTGCCATGCTTCACCTAAAATTAATAATGTATTTTTTAAATAAAAAATAGCAAAAATGAAATGAATTTCGTTTTTACTTAAAAATAATATTGATTCATTCATTCATATTAAAACTGCACCTAGAAAGCAAAACAATGTCACACTTTATTGACAATATAACGGAAAGATACACACAAAAATAGATTTGCGTGAAAATCAATAATTATTTATATATAAGAATAGAGTAAAATCGATGTAGATGGTGATTTTGGACAAAAAATTAGTCTCAAATCACATCTCTTATTTCTATGACCAAGATGAAGAAGAAAAAGAGGAAAAGAAAAATGTGGCGGCTAGACTTTTAGTGGGAATGAGCATTTCATGAAATGAAATTTTATGGATATACTTAAAACATATGTACAACTCAAATGATAACTGGAATTACATTTGATATATTAGGGTGCATGTTCGAATTCAAAATACTCATTTTTTTTCTCTGTAGCACTGAACCACAGACACTTGTGAATTGTGTCTTGGTGTCTGACACGTGTTGGTGTCAGACACCGGCATGACACTGATTTATTGATTACATTCAATTAATTTATTTTTTCAAATTATTATTGATGTCAACTTCAGTGACGGATACAAAAATTTATTTTCTTGGGGACAAAATGAACTATAATATTTTCAAAAAAGAAAAATATTATATTAAAGGAACTTGATCTTGAGTAAAAACAGTAAATGAAAATAATAGTCTATAATATTTTTAAATTGCAAAAATATTAAATTAAATTTCATAAAAAATAGTATAAGTTTTTAAAAATAATTATAACATTTAGTTTTTATAGAAAATAATATATATATTAAAGTATTGAAAAAAAATCAGTGTTTTATAGCTCTTTACTACGTTTAATGTGTGTGAAAGAATACAACTTTGACAGACACAACAAAATAAAGTCCCATAACAATTCCCCTATTAAAACAGTTAATTAGAGACATCTTTCATATTTTCTTTTGATAAATTTGTCACTAATTCAAATTTACATATCATAAGGTGAGTGATAGTATAGTTACATCATTTCCATAGAAAACTAATTCAAATACATTTCTATTAAAAGTCAAACAAATGCCAAAAATAACAAAAGTGAACTTTCAAAACAAGAATATCTCCCTTATAGCTATATCATATACTTTTAACATTCATCATGTCAACATTTTATACACAATAGTTAAAAGAAGCTATTGCTACATCCCATAAAAAAAAAAACAGAACCTACAAGCAAGAGAAAAGTCCTAGTAGTACTAACACATACGTTTCCAAAAGGAACAAAGATAATGAAAAGTAAAGTGAATATGTCACTATTTAATACACTTAAGGATTAAAACAAGAAAAAAATAATACCTATTCTGTGCTAGCACAAGTTCTCTCAATAACCTTTGAATCTGTTCTATGAGAATTCCTAGATGGAGAACTTGATCCTTTGGATGAACTATGTCCTGCAAAGAGACTAAGCTTACTAATTTTTTTCGAAAAAGAACTCATAAATTTACGCGAACCGGACTTCGCCATATCCCTCTTCATGCAAACATGCTCCCTCTCTAGATCATTTAGTCTCATTCTAAGTCGAGCCAACTCGAGTTTTAGCTCACGGTTTTCGCGCCTCAATGATGCGTAGTTGTCGCGCGGAGACATTGCTGCGCTTAGTGCACCGCTACTTATGCGCCATGATTGGTGGATTGGCTTTTGGTCATCATCAACATTGGTGGAGGACAAATTATTTCTTAGCTTTAGTTGTTCAAAATATAGAACTTGCACTATTGATTGTAGAGGAAGGCGCTCGTTTTGTGCGGCATGTGCTCCGGCTTCTTGAGAAAGCTTTTGAAAATCAATTAACTTGCATAGTTTCTTCTTGTCCAAATCTGACATACTTTGATGAGCCTGAAAATGCATTTTCAGAAATAATCAACTATAAGAATCAACTTCAAATTGCATATAGAAGACATTTTTACACCGACAGTACATGTTGATTAAATCATTCTTCTAAATATAGAGAATAAAGTGAGAGTTATAGCCGTTTGAATAAAAAAAATATTAGTTAAGATTGCTATAACTCTTTACTTTATTTTCAAAAGTGCACTCTTAATTTAGGGAAACCAAATCCTTACTACATAGATTTAATTCAAGAAATTTGTATGAATGAAATGCATATCTTGTATAATCAATTTTCTGTTTTATAGACAATTTTTTAAACCACTTAGAAAATAGAGTGACAAGGCATGTATTTTGAAACTTGTTAGTGAAAATAACAAAATCTTGAAGCAAAGATGACAAAGACATACTTTTAAGTAAATATCGATAGCTCGATATAAGCCATCATGAACGGTTCGCGCATGTTCTGGCAATGTTTCTGCAATGACCAAAAACTTAGAAAGCTTCAAGTTCACATCAGGGGCAATTTCAGCAAGGTAATTGTCCACTAATTTCGACACCTTTACTAACGAAGTTTGTGAGGGCGAACGAGGACTATCGGATTCGAAAAGAGAACCGTCTTCAAGATCATCATCACTATCATCCTGCTGACAGAAATTTACTAAAAGTCTATGAACTGTGTCAACATCAAATAAGGTATCACCTCCATGCTTGAAAGATGGAATCAAAATATCATCCAGTGTGGACTGATCCAACTGTGATCCAATCCTTCTTTCCAAATCAAGTCTAGAAGCAATTGTGCAATCAAGCATGACCGCGCTTCGCAGCAGCCCGAAAAGGAAATTGATCGGTATAGCGAGCTTCTCAACAGGCAAAAGGCTGACAATAGTCTCAACCACGAGCTTTTCGTGCATAGTCGAATTTGAATCAACTTTATTTTGGCTAGATTGATTCCACAAGCTTGATTTCTTTGTCAACTCTTTCTCTGCATAATTCACAAGGGAAGCACCAATACTTTCTGGCCGAACACCACGACATTTCATCGCTGTTATGACTCGTTGATAAATGTCAATTCTTAGACCAGACAGATCTTCTATCCACCAATCACCATCACATTTGGCCTGCCTGCTCATATGCAACCTACCTGAGCTGCTATACTCTAATCTTGAAAAACTCGAAGCTATTTGCTCAGCACAAGCTTTCGAAGCTATTGCATCAATGCAACGAGTAACTATTCTCATCTCATCCGCTAGAGGAATCAAGCTTTCGCATTGTTGCAAGACTTCAACACACATTTCAAGATTTTTGCAGACAATGCAATCAAGATATTCCTCAGCCCGCGAACTTAAATTGTCTTTAGAGAAATCTTCAGTCATTTCGAGGTAATCGGAAACACAACATAGTTGTGCAACATTTGTGGATGTAATTTCAAAGTTTATGCCATAACAGAATTTGGCAGCCAACTCAAAACATTCAGCACCTCCCGGTAGATTAAGAAGCTCAACTCTTGAGATATCAGAATCTCTGTGTTCTGCAACTAACCTCCGGATCCGTCCACTTCGAGAAACGAGAGGAAACTACATACCGAAATGAGTACAATTAGTACAATCATAGAATGAAATGATGCATAGTTATTCTCTTGCATGTCATTATCAACAATCATGAAAAAAAAGACTCAAATTAACTTAGGAGAGTACTTACCTTGTGTAATGAAAATGTTACTCCATTCACTTCTATAGTTATATCACTCGGTACATCGCGAAAAATCCTGCAAAATGGTAACGAGTAAGTCTTTGTTTAAATTGGTTTATTTGAACTTACCTATTAGCATAAACACTAGTGAGATTATTTGAAAGAGCTTATGAAAACAACTTATAAATGTCCATAACTTGTTTTCAGCTTATTTTTGTAAACTCTCTAGAATAGCTTATGAAAACAACTTATAATTTATGAAAACAGTTTGACAATATTTTATCTTATGTTATAGAATTATAGAAATAGCATATTCATAAGCACTTACATGATAAATGTTTATGCTATAAACTTTTAATTAAGTTGTTTATCCAAGCATGGCCTAGATCATCCAAAAGACCAATTTATGATTTCAAAAGAACAATACTGTTAACATGCCTCTTACACAGGAAAAAAAATACAGGAAAAATCATAAAATCAACTTATATAACAAGACAAATAAGAATAGCATTTCCTATGACAAATTCAGAATCACAAATAGGAAAATAAAACAGTTCAAACAATAATTCACAAAATCAGAAGGTAGAATAATTAATTGATAACATAGAAGATCCACAATTGAGATACATTATAACATCATCTCATAAGTCACAACAATATTAGTTAAAAACAGATCTTTGATCATTCCATTCCAGCAACAAGTTCAGAACAGAATCAAAGAAAAAGCTAGTAACACAACAATATTCAACAAAACCAAAGTTACTTAGCAAAAATATAAAAATGCATGAAAAACCACAGATTTACTGCATACTAAATCACAATTCACAAAGAAAAGATTAAACAAACAACCTGTTCCGACAACAGCCACAGGCCATTGGTCAACTTTATCCGAAACACTACTCAAAACACACATGATAGTAACTAAAATGCCACAAAAAAAAAAAAACAAGTACACAACAACACAAACAAAAACACACTCTTCAATTCAAGTAACAATTTTTCTAAGAATCAAACAAAAAAAACGTAAGAAAAGCATGAAACAAACCATTCATTGTATCTTTGTCTGCCATTCTTAGCCAAAGACAACTGCTGTTGTTGCTGATGTTTGTCAGTAGTACGGTCCATATTAGATAGTGAGAGAAAAAAACACAGAAAGTTTATGTTAAGAAACAGAAGAAGAGAATGTAAAGATAATAAAAGTGTAGTAATAGTGAGTTTAGGTAATGGTAGTGAAGTGAAGAAAAAGAGAGTGACTTAGTTGAAGATGTTGGTGTTGTGGTAGTTCTTTGGCCATTTTCGTTGAACAGTTGGTGATCAAATGCATAGATTGCAATTGTCCAAAGTAAATGGGCCTCTTTTGTGGGACATACCTTGCTTTCTTCATGCTTATTTTATACGTTATATATAATATATAATATTCTTTGCAATTATTTTGTTGAAAAATTAACAATCATTTTGTGGAAAAATCTCCTTAACCCAAATTCAGATCCGCCAAGATAACATAGATACCAACTTTATGTGCCACGGCGGCCTTAAAAAAAAGTGGTTAATTCAAATGAAATAAATGATTAATTTAAATCACGTTAAAATATAGTAAAATATTTAATTATATGATTAATTAATTTTTTTTTGTCAAAAAATAATGATTAATTATAATTTTCAAAGTGATATAAATTAAAAATATTGAGGCAATTGAATTAATTATATTTTTATACGCAATAAAAATCATGTGTTGTATGTGTATAAAAATATGGGTGTTTATAAAATAATTTTGATAAGATAACGATTATCATCTCCATCTTATACACCAAATTAGATTATATTGTGTAGTTGTAGGATTCAAGTTGCTTTTATACATACCGATTAGTGATCTAATCATGTTAAAGTGTATAGTGTCTTTTTTTTCTTCTAGAGGCAACAATGTATAATGTCTACTCTTGGTGTGTACACTATGAAGTAATGGTTTGAATTTCAAAATGACTATAAGTTATTACTTCATGATGAATCAATTAGTCTTCGGTTTCATTGTCTTTTATTACATTCAATTTGTTCAAAAGTAAAATTAATTCAGTTATAAAAAACGTAATTTAATTTATTTAATCGGATATACCATGACTTGGAAAACTAATCATTGGTTTGAGGTAAATAAGTTTATTGCAAATATATTTTTGAGTTGCTCTCTATTTTTCAGCTCTAATTTTATTGAAAGTTGTAGACAATTGCCTGAAAAGAAGGAAAGTTGTAGACAATAAAATATGAACGAATATCAAAGTTTTAAATTGCATATGTAACCATAGTTGTAGTCGTAATAAAAGATTTTAAATTTTCAGTGATTAATTGAACGTTTCAAATTTTAAGTAGATTTTGATTTATTTTAAATTAAATTATTGATTTTGAAATTTAGATTATCTAATGTTAATTGAATAATTACACGATCACTAATTGTATGAATGTATATAGTCATTAATTACGGTGAGCCAAATTCATAAGACTATTTCTGTGACCTATTATTCACCATTAATAAATTCATTATTCATTTATAATGAAAATAAAAAATAAGGGTAAGAATAAAATGAGAAAAATGTGAAATCAAATATAGTCACTTGAAAAGTCCATAAATAATCTCTCTAAATACAAAATTAGGATCCATTACTCATTCCGTTAGAGACTATTTTGAATATTAAAAAATTTATAAGAGATTATGCAAGTATTCTAAATTAAATATTTTGAAGGATTATCTGTGTACCTTTTATAGTAATAGTCTAAATTGAGTGACATATTTTTTCTAAACGACTAAAATAGATATTTACTCTAAAAAATTAAAATAAAATGCATATTTAAACTAAAAAATTATTTTAATTTTTAAGAAAATACATGGAATCCAATATTATCCCTTGAAAGAGTCTACAAATGTTTTCTTAGAATAATCAACTCGGAAATTAACTTCCTAAAAAATTTAAACACACAAAACAGTTCTTGAATAAATAGTGTGTTTTTTGTCAACAATGTGAATAATTAGTGGAAAATTCAAACCATTATTGAGTTCATGTATACACCATAAACTACAAATAATTTTTTATAATTTCTTTTAAAGACAAGAGTATCTCATAAAAAGAGTTAATTATTGAGTGTTCGTGAGACACTATTAATTAATTTTCTTAATTGGGTGCTTTTTAATTTGGAAAATGGTTTTTCTTACGCCTCAAGAGGCGCAAAAAAGTGGAATAATGTAATGTAATATAAGCAGAAAGTCAAAAATGTGTCTTACATAAGAAAAAAAAGAAGGAATGAAAGCGTGAACAAAAGTTGTTAAGCAGGTTTTGACAATTTTGTCATGTTACTCTTTCTGTCCCCTTTTACTTCAAATTTAATCATTTTCTCTTCTGAATAAACAGTGCTTTTTGTCAACAATTTGAATGAATATTTGTGATTGAATATTTTGTATTTAATCAATATTAAACTTAAAGGTTGTCATGTCATCAGAAAACATATGCAAATTACTTTGTGCATAATTTGTGGACTCCTTTGATAACGGTGAGTTTTCTATTATACAACTTTGTCTTATTTATTTTGACAACATGACACTAGTAATATTTAAAAGGAAATATACAAAATTCATTTTTCTACATGATTAAAATAAATGGATTCAATTTCATAGAAGTTTCCTTTAAAAGAAACTTTTGCACGATATATTCGATAGCATCAAATCAAATTATAAGTAGCCTAAAAATAGGTGTGATTGAAGCATGACTCATTTATTTATTAAAATGTATCTAATTCAAAATTTTATTTAACTATTATAGAATGAGCCGAAAAATGAGTTTGGTACGATTAGGTCTAGTGGACTATAGTATATATCTGAGTCAATACAATCCGGTTCATTTGTAATGAAAATGTTAATATTAAATCAAATTATACTACTCTGAATTTTTGGATTATGAAGACAAATGGTTGGTTTGACCATCTTTCTTTTAAAAAATAAATATTTTGATACTTCAAATTTGTAAAATAAAAAATATAATTTTCTCGACCTACCAAAATATATAACAAATAACACCACAACAAAGAAAAAGACGACAACACTTGTAGTAGGTTTAATGAGGCCTAAAATTTTAACTTTTTATGTATTTTTTTCTTAATTTAGTGATTTTAGATTATTTAAATTTTTTGTTTTGTTTTGAAAGTATACAAAGTTAGGCCGATAAATTCAGGTGGATAATTTATTTTGACAATGAAGAGAGCAAAAAAATGAATAAACATGATTTGTTTTTTTTGAAGAAAAAATTGGTTTAAGTTTTATTTTCTTTTCAAAATAGGCCAATAAGAGGCCTAAAGGATAATCCTGGCCCAACTCCATTTTTAAACTAGGATAAGCGGGTCGGGCCAAAAGGACTCGATTATTTCTAAAATGTTTTTTATAGGCCAATTCATACTAAAATAAGGGTCGATTATCCTGATCCAATGAACACGATCTATTTTGACCGCTCTAATCATAATGCATGGAAATACAACATACATAAATTAAGCAACTTTCACAGTACAAATGTGGAAAAACTCCAAAAATAAAGAAAAACGAAGAAAAACTACAATCAATTGTCTAATTAAGCAAGTTTTGTTATATGTCTCTCAATGTTGCCATGAGAGTCTCTTTGTGTATTAAAGACTGATTTGCATCCAAATGCTTTTACACCGTTAAGCAATTTTGACAAGATCTCATACTTGGTTTAATGCCATAGAATTAGCATTGTACCACAAATTCATTTCCTTAGAATGTGTGGCTTGTGAAAACGTTTAGGATCATTTTCTGCTCTTATATTATAGTTTGATTCTTGCAGATGCACTACAACATCACTAGGAATTGTTAACCTTATGACTCTAGTAGATTTTGTTAATGTTGCCGGGTTATCTTCTCGAGGAACTTGTTGTTCAACTGGTTCAATAATAGGTTGTTCAACATTATCTTAGTGTTCTTCATTAACAACTTGATCGACTTGATCATTTTCAACAACTTATGAAACTTCAATTATTGGTCGTCCAACACCTATTTGTACTTCAGGGGTGTGAATGACAATCAATCACTTGATCTAGAAGGTTTAGTCTCAGAGTGGTCTTTATCAAAAGCAATGTCTTCATAATGATCACTCCCATCAATCAAGTCATTTTCAAGAATTTGACGTTTCTTGATTCCACAATTCTAGTCTTATTGGATGAAATAAACCTTATACTCTTTATACTTTTTAGGATATCCAATGAAATATCCACTAATATTCCTTGGGTCTTGCTTCTTCTCTTATGGGTTATAAATTCTCACTTCAGATAGACATCTCCAAACATGTATATGTTGCGAACTTGATTTTTAACATTTGAATAACTTGAATGGTGTCTTTGGGATAGTTGTGGTTGGAACTAGGTTTAATATAATGCAGTCATCCTTAGTGCTTCAATCCACATAAATTAAGGAAGTTTTGCATTACTCCTTACCATATCTATTAAAGTTCAGTTTCTTCTTTTTACTACACCATTTTGATCAAGAGAACCAGACATGGTGTATTGGGCAACAATCCCATGCTTTTGAAAAAACTTCGCAAATGGACCAAGTGCATGTCCATTCTTAAAGTATCTATTGTAGTATTCTCCACCTCTATCAGATCTCATGATTTTAATTTATTTTCCACATTGTTTCTCTACTTAAGTTTTATTAAAAGCATCCAAAGCTTTGTCCTTAGAATGAAGTAAGCAGAGATACATATATCGCATATAATTGTCTATAAAAGTTATATAGTATTTCGGACTACGTGTTAGATTCCTTACCCTTAATGCAATTCACACAAGTCTTAAAATCAACAAAATATAGAGTATTTCGTATTCCTTCATTTACTAATCTCTTAATTCTATTGAGTGAGATGTGTCCCAATCTTTGGCGAAATAACATTGAGATTTCTCACTCACAACACATCATTTCAAACCAGCAGTAACATGCATTGAATTATAAGTGACATCATTTAGTAATTTAATAAAATAAAGACCATCACACAATTCACCATAACCAACAACTCCCGATTTGCTAGTTAAAGTAAAACCAGAATCCATGAAATTAAATGAAAAACCCAAAAACGCTAGTTTAGAAACATTAATCAAATTCTATGAAAAACTAGGAATATAAAACGTGTTCTCTAAAACTAAAGTAAAATTGATGCTTAAAATCAAATTGCACATCCCAATGACCTTCACATGTGAGCGCATTTGCCCTCATAAGTAGATGTATTGTTCGTTTTCCATCGGCTTCCTTAGGTACTGCATACCCTGAAATGTATTCAAAACATGGATTGTGGAACCAAAGTCAATCCCCTATGTGTTATCATTTATATTAACAATATTAGATTCTTAACAAAGAAAAGTAAATGGAATGCCTTTCTTGTCAAGCTACCTCTTAAACTTTAAGCAGTTTTTCTTCGTGCACCATTTCCTTTTGCAAAAGGAACACTCTGAATCTTTTTTTTATGATTAGCTGAGGAGGGATATTGCCTTTATTCTTGGCAGATTCCTTCTTTTTTTCTTTAATTGAACAATGAAGTTCATTTTCTCACCCTCTTCTATCATCAACCTTTCCTCTTCCTGCACACATATAGTCAACAATTCATTGATTGATCAACTATTCTTATGTGTGTTGTAAGATATTTTGAAAGAGTCATATTGATGAGATAGAGTGCACAAAATATAGTGAATAGGATAAGAATCAGACATGGTCACCTCCAAATCTTTAAGTTGAGCCGTTATATCGCTCATGTGCATGATGTGACCATGCACTCCTTTCACTCCTCTGAGCCTTATGGTTAAGAACTTCATGATTAGAGTTTTGGCAAGGATCTTGTCAGATGTAGCAAATTGCTCTTCAATAGCCTTAATAAGATCCTTGACCTTTTCATGATGCTCAATCCATGAATATCAGCAAATATTTTTGTCTTTATAAATATTACGGAGAAAATATTAGATTTTTCCCACTTTTCATAAAGATCAACTGCATGTGGAATGTGGTTTCAGTAGTATCCCGTGGCTCATCCTTTCTAATGGCATAATCAATCCATCCAGCCAAAATGAAGAAAAGCTTTCTCCTTCGAAAACTTATAATTGTCACCATTCAATTCATAAATGTCACATTTAAAATTAGAGAAATGTGTGAACAACTACAAAATTCAAACATACATGTTCATTATTTATAATTGAGATAAAATAAATTGCATGTTTTACCAATGCAAATCATGTTTTAAAAATATAAATCTAGTGACACAACATTTGCTTGTAGGTTAAATTTTTACTAAATTAGATTTATATTATAACCTGATGATAAAACTATCAAATCATGTTCCAATTGTTAATTCATGTGGGTAGATTAAGAAATATAACCTGATATTTTATCATGATTAACAATGAAAATACACAGGAGTCATATTCGAGTTTGTCCTAATCCTATACTCGGTCCAATTAATATTTAAGTAGTTTAAAGTGTTTACTCAAAAAATTAAAAGTAAATATATTCAGATTAAAAATAAAATAAATTTTTTTATGTATCACTTAAACTAAATACCTTCAAGTTGAGTCGAATTTTACCTGATTTAAAATATATTTAGAGAAATTATAAATTTAGAGAAATTGAGGTATTGGATTGATTGAGTCGACCAGGACCCATATGTACATCCCCTAATGTGTTAAGCTTGTTGTCCATACATCAAAAATTAGTTTTAAAACTCCCAAGTCTCAATAACGTTCTATATATTTCCACCATATAAATAACAAATACTAGTAAAATCATAATTATCAATTTATTAGTAGGATATTCCCCTTTAAAATGTTTTTCATAATATCGTCGATTTATTTTAGACCAAGAGTATTTTTTGTCTTGCACTAGGAAGTGAGAAGCTTAGTATATAATAATAGTATATAAAATTGAGATATTCAAGCAGATAATGTTGAGCTTAAAAGGACAATTTGTTTCTAGCTGTAGAACATACAAAAAATCTAGCTTCCTCACTTCTTCTTCGTCGAATAGAGAGATGATTTAAAGTAATTTTTTATGTTTAGATTTATTTCTTTAAATTATTTTATTATCTCTTTTTATTTAAATAAATAATTTTTATACAGATTCAATTTTTTATTTATTTTTTTTTTATGATTTTGTCGTTTTTGAGTAATGTTTGATTTTCCATTTTGATGCGATAATTTCCATAACTAAACGTAGTTGCGACTATTATTAGCATCATTTTTACTTATCAAACAATTTTCAGATTTATGATTAATTTGGACAAATCGAATAATACATATAGTCTATTTGGATTTGAAGTTAAAAATTTGATCTATATAAAGATAATAAAGATTGTAGAATCCCAAATTAAAACTTATTTATCTTTGACCATACGTGAAAAAAAAAAAATTAAGATTAAATTATGAAATGTAGATTTTGACGGAATTTAACTCTTTTACTTCTTATAATGGTGTCTTATTTTCTTTTTAATGAAATGTTATTTTTCTATAAAAAATAAAATAAAATGTTGAGCCTAAAAAGGTTTGAGCTTGACTCATTGAAATAATTAATCAGCTCAATATCTAGTTTACGTTTTTTATTTTATCAAAATAAACAGAGTTCGATCAAACAATTAACAATTATGGCTTGAGAAAGTATTTTTTTTCTAGGCAAGGGTTGTCAAAGTTTTATTTTTTTTTATTTTATTTTTTAGAGACTTCTAAAGAATCGTCAATTTGGTTAGTAAGAATGTCTCATTTTAATATTTTTAGACTTAAAACTAATAAATTAAAATCATTTCAATAAAGACTTTTTTGGATGTATATATCATCTCAACAAATATTGAATCATTAAATATGTTAAAAATTAAAAAAGAAATGTTATACGAAATCGATTATATTAATTTAATAAATAATTTTATATTCTAAAGTGTAAAAAATAATTAAAAATTTAGTAATTTTACTAAAATGCTATTATAGACTTTATAAAGCCTCAATAGAATTCGCCTTAAACTTTTATGTGTAGGATCAACCCCGTTGTAACCCAACTCTCTATTTCAATTGAGGTTGGTGTTTAAAATTTAGAATAAATCACAAAATTGTCACCTAAAATCATAGAGGTCGGACATGTACACCTTTAAATTTTTGAAATAGACAAATAACACCTTGAAATTGAAAGACGTCGACAATATAATCTCTTCGTTAGTTTTCTCCATTAATGAGGTTGATGTCGACGTTACCTACTTACGTGGCGAGTCTAGCTGTTAGCCAACTCATTGTCACATAAGAGGGGATAATTTTCACGATTTTGAAAATACGAGGGACTAATTTGCGCGATGTTGAAAACGAAATTCAAATTTAAAAAAAAAAAAAAAAAACTATATCATCATTGCAACAATATCATCTTCATCTATATAGTTCATTATTGTTCTTCTTCCATGATTTCATATCTTCTTATTTTAAGAACCTTCATTTCTATAATTCATTCTTTTTACTCTTTCATGGTGTTAAAGCACAAACTTTTGAGAATACATCATATGAAAAGGTTGTTTGCGGGTTTGGCGTTAGAGATAGAGTTCGAGGACTACGAGTCACTCTTGTTGAATCTGAATTTCAAATAAGAAGACACATCTGTTTATGCACAATTTTATAGAAGCATTTGACACTACTTTAGATTTTTTTTTTTTTAAATTCAACTGGGGAATTGTTGGAACTTGATCTTGAGCTAGCATTGTCAATTAAAAAATGAAGAAGTTCCACATAGAACTTATATCCCACGCTAGTACTGTATATAAAGGTGAGGTTGTCTTTTGTGTTGTACCTCAAGGGGTACTCAATTTTGTGAACGGGAGATAACACATTCAAACCAACAACCAACGTGCGCGGGCGCTGCCGTTTGGTCGGCCAGCTCGGCTAGGCCTGTGCTTGAGTTGTTTGGTGTATTATTTTTTTAGTACTAAAAAAAAAAGAAAATTTTTTTTATTGTGTGCATTTTTATTTCTCCACGTTTTTTTTATTTCACATGTGTTTCTTGCTCTCCATCAAGTCAATAGATTTGGTTGAACTGGGCACACGTTTTGTGCTACAATGAGTTTCCAAATTTCTCTATAATTATAGAAGTTTATCCGGTTCGAAACTTCTACAAAACGAGTTTTCTCTCTTCCCTTTTTCTTTTCGTCTAAATTGCTTTTATGTCCCTTACCGAAATTTGTCCCATTAGAATTCAAGTGGCAGTTATTGTCATATTGAGTGGCTGAAATTTCCATATTATAAGATATAATTATATAACAGTTTTCTACAATGTAGTAGAAAATTGATAGAATGTATGTAGGTTGTTTTATCTTGGAGATATTGTGGTTGATCGTCTACCTTACATAATTTTAAACAGTATCACAAAACGTTTTAACGAGAACGACCTAATCCGTGACTCAATCCAACAAAATTTTTAGAAGACAAAAATCTTTTGAAAACTGTTGACACCTAATTTTGTCCACTTGTTATTTATTTATCTATTTATTTATTTTTTACTTTTTATTAAAAAAAGGGGAAATAATAATAATCAATGTATAGAAATATAAAAATAAATAATTAGGGCTTTAAACTTTAAACAATCACATTTGTTCCCAGTTTTTTTGCCTCTAATTCTTGTTTAGACTCTTTTCTAAAAAATAGAAAAATAAAAAAAATATGTATAAAAATATATAAAAAAATAATTAAAAAAATAAATATACATAATTGTATGAAAGAAACTGAAAAGAAATGGATTGATGGTCATAAAAATCGGTATAATGAGGATCAATTGAATGGATTGATGTTCATAAAAATCGGTATAATGATAATCAATTGAAAGAAAAGAAACCACAAAGAAAGAGATTAATAGTAATAAAATGGTGATCAATTGGCAATTATTCCCTTATCTTTTGTAACCTGCACACGAAAGGCCTATAAATAATCGATAGTAAGAGTGGAAGGTGAGGGGATTTGGAGAGCACAAAAAAGAAAGAAGAGAGAATAACAGGCGAGAGATGAGCAGAGAATTTGGTCTAGGGAAAATCAGTCCAGCAAGAAACTACTTCAGTAGTAAGGTATCTCTTCTCTAAATTTCTTCTTATTAGTCTTTATATTGATCCCTTTAAAAAATGTTCTTTTTTTTTCTTTCTTTTTTTTCTATTTATACAAAAAATAAACTCGTGTATTAAACTTTCATTTTTCTAAGGTTGTCTGTTCTTAAAATTGATTTCTTTGCAACACAAAATGCTAGAAAAATATAACTAATTGATGCTTATAAACCAATCACCAAGAAAACGAATTTTATCGCATCGTAATATTGAATATATAGCTCATATCACGTATCTATCAAAATAACAAAAAGATCGTAACAATTGATCGTAACAAAATGTTAGAAAAATAAAACTAATTGATGCTTATAAACCAATCACCAAGAAAACGAATTTTATCGCATCGTAATATTGAATATATAGCTCATATCACGTATCTATCAAAATAACAAAAAGATCGTAACAACAAATAAATAGTTTTTTCCATTAGGATTAGAATTAATAGTCGCTGCCGCCGGATGAAATTCATCCTCGCTCGCCGCGCCACATCTCACTTCTTTTTTATTATTATATTTTCGTTACGTTGTTTATTTAACAAAAAATAATTTTTCTTTAAAACAAAAATAAAAAAATACAATCCGCGAACAAATATCTCACCTTTTTTTTTGTGTTATTATTTATATTATCACTATTACCATTATTACTATTATTATTATTATCACTATTATGCTGTTAATTTATTTTTTATATGTATATATATAAAGTAAAATTAATAATAAAATCAGCCAACACATCAATATTTTCTACCCAAGAACTACGTGTTTTGATTTCTCCATTGCACCTGGGGATACGTAGGAGCAAGGTTTTATTCCTTGTCAAACCAAATTAATAAAAAATATTTTTCCTTCTTTTATTAATGTAAATAATTTATTTTATTTTATTTTTTTAGTATTCTTTTTGGGGTAAAAATAAATGAATAAATAAATAAATAGTTTGTATACAATTAATTATAGGGTAACCGTTTAACGGACGTTGTAGGGTGCTAATACCTTCCCTACTCGTAATCGACTCCCGAATCCGAATTTTTGGTTTAAAAAATAATTATTTTAGGTTTTATTCAATTTTTCCTTTGAATAAAATAAAATTGGTGGCGACTCCTTTTCCGCGGACAAACCGGCCGCGACAAAAACTGATATTTAAAATCTAAAAAACAACATATACTCAAGGGCAGGAGTAGAGCAACCACTGCAATTAATGAAAGCATAGCTATCTTAAATGAGGTGTTAGGTAGAAGTAATTTATAAGTGGTGTATATTAAATGAGTATTTAAAAGTTATTTAAAATTTTAACGAAGATCAAACGACATTTTTTAGAATGATTCTCTTATATTATGCATGAAATAATAACTCGATCCATGTAAATATATATATATATATATATATATATATATATATATATATATATATATATATTAATTTGCCAAACCAACATTAACAAATTACATTTTTAACATAAAAATAAAAAACCATTAATTGGTACTAAAAAGTATTACCCACCATCGTTAATATTCAATTTAGTCTACCTTAAAATTTGCGTATTAAATGATATCCCTTTACACGTGAAAGAAAAAACAATCAAAACTTGGATATTGATGGGTATGCCCACTTTCGATAATATTATGATTTATGATTGCACACACCACCAACTATGTGGGACACCATTGAGTTGATGAAGTAGGGTCACTCATCATCTTGTATCACATAATGGTTTATTGATTTGACATAATATAATATCTTCCACTACTGATTGCATTCCTCCCATGTAGATAGGAACAAAAAAAGTGTTGGGTCCAAGTCAAAGTATTTATGACCTAGCAATACCATGTGTGACATATATATCGCGATAGACATGACAATTATAGAATATGTATGGTGACAAGATCCCTAAGGTCATGGACATGTGCATTTGTAGTTGCATTTAAAGATATTTAACTTATCAATTTTTAATATTAAATCTTTTAGCTTTTTAATATCAAAATTTTGTGATCAAACAATTTTAACTTATAACATGACTAACTCACTCAATTTATATAATAGCATTGTTTTTGAAAGAAAAAAAATATCTAGTAGCATTGTTGACCTCAAATATGATTAATTATTTTCATGAGTTACAATTTTATTTTCCATGATATTCTATAAACATCAAATATTTGGATATAACTTAATATTCTATTGAAGTATTAATTTCTTATGTTAGCAATGATATATTTTTGCAACACTTTTATATCAACTATCTCATTTGATAATTCACTTTTTAGTCTTAAAAAGAATATGAAGACGAAGTTAAAACAAAAAGAGAAAAATAAGTTTATTGTAAATAATTAAATTGTGTAAGACCAATGAATCTCTCTACAAAATCAAACAAACTTTACATACTTCAATTTTAGATATGTAAGAATCAATAAAGAAAAACTTGATTGCTAATCAACGACTATTGTATCGCTTATTTTTCAATTGAAATAGTTTGAAGTTGCTGCTTTAAAAATAAAGTATGTTTATGATAAGTGCTTGCTCCCATTATGCACAAATATGAGAGAATACTGAAAATTTGAAGTGCCATTTTTTTTTCTTTTCAAAAGGGCCAATTCAAATTATCAACGACACAAAACTCATCAAGACTATAAAGGCCATTATTAACCAATGCGAGACTTCATAATATATACCTTTTACTTAGGTTGAACAAAAAAATACCTTGTTACTTACAACCTCTTCTCTCAAATATAGTAAAAAAAATCATATTTAACAATCTCATATAAATAAAATTTAAATAATTCTATCATATTTAATATTAAATATTTAAGTCAACAAAAAATATTATAATATCAAAATACCAATTAGCTAGTATAGATTTTATTTTTCAATTATTCCATGGAATAAGTATATGCAATTTAAATAATATTTTTTCTATTACGATAAAATTAAATAAAATCAGTTATTTTTGTAAAGAGTATGAAATAATTTTTTTTTGGTTATATAATATAGAATAGACATGTTAAAACGAGCTATTCAAACCATTTATGATCGACTCTAATAAATTGCAGGTGTTTTAGGGTCAAATCAAAAATTTGTTTGAATACAAATTAAAAAAATACTATTCAAGTCCAGCTCAAGGAAGATTGCAGGTTGGATGGGTAGTCGGTATATTTTTTTAACATGATTTTTTTAGTTTTTTCAAAATTTGCTTGCAACTCTTTTAATTTTAAATCAGTTATTTTTGTAAAGAGTATAAAATAATTTTTTTTTGGTTATATAATATAGAATAGACATGTTAAAACGAGCTATTCGAACAATTTATGATCAACTCTAATAGATTGCAAGTGTTTTAGGGTCAAATCAAAAATTTGTTTGAATACAAATTAAAAAAATACTATTCAAGTCCGGCTCAAGGAAGATTGCAGGTTGGATGGATAGTCCGTACATTTTTTTTACATGATTTTTTTAGATTTTCAAAATTTGTTTGCAACTCTTTTAATTTAAAATTAGTTATTTTTGTAAAGAGTATGAAATAACTTTTTTTTTGTTATATAATATAGAATAGACATGTTAAAACGAGCTATTCGAACCGTTTATGATCAACTCTAATAGATTGCAAGTGTTTTAGGGTCAAATAAAAAATTTGTTTGAATACAAATTAAAAAAAATACTATTCAAGTCCGGCTCAAGGAAGATTGTAGGTTGGATGGGTAGTCCGTACATTTTTTTAACATGATTTTTTTAGATTTTTCAAAATTTGTTTGCAACTCTTTGAATTTAAAATTTTTCTTTCATGCAATTTTTTTAATTATTTTTATAATATACTATAAATACATTAAGAAATTTATTTGAATGAATGTAAATTATAAACCGATATCTAACTCAATTTAAATGAGTGTTATTGTTGGGTCATAGATGGGTAAGTGGATTGAATATCTTTTGAACCATTTTTTTTAATATATAATTCAATTTTACTATTTTTATTTTTTTTAAACTTATTTTGTGTATAGTAGACTACTCGATATTCATACAGATTGGTCCAAATAAATAACAAATTTATTCAGACTGAAATAAAAAATCATAAAAAATTCAACCTAAAATTATTAAATCCAAATTCTATATTTTAATTGATGGACGAGTCGATCCATATGTATTAACCCATTTTAATAGCTCATAATAGAGTATTTGGACTTCGTAAAAAGATAAAATAAAGTACTTGGGTTAGTTCGTGCAACACCAAAAGAATAGAGAACAAGGAATATTCAATGTCATCTTACTTTTACAAAAGGGTGGTCCCTTTTCTGCTGTCATATTAATAAGCGTGCTTATTGTAATTAAGAGTAACTTACTCAGAGCTGCTTGGACGAAATGATTGCTATTGAGTGTTTCCAAAATTTGTGCCTCTTTTTTTAGGGGAAAAAAGATGCACTTTTCAATCCTAAAATAAGAGTATTTAGTTAGCATTTCTAAAAAAATGGGTATCAAGTTATCTATGCAATACACAGCCTTTACAAAAAAGGTTAAAGCATACTTCATATTAAAGTTTAATTATCATGTACTGTTTAATGTAAATAATTTTGCACATTACAACCATTTACAATCATAACTATAAAGATAATTAAAGTAAAATTCAAATATCTCTGGTGATCTATATTTGCTTATTGTCAAGGCATAAGGCAACACAAATACCTATACCTAACTAATACAAAACAGTCACAAATTGCTTCAACCAAGAGAGAGATTCGAGAGATTCAGTTGTAATAGATACTAAATACCAATATGCACAAATCAGGATAACCAGTTTAGACCATGTGGATTTGAGGATTCACAACTTAACTTGATTGAAATATGAAATAGCATTCAATACCTACCATGAGTACCACAAAAATATCATGGGATTTTGCGAATTCAACTTTTCAGTTGGTGGTTTCAGAGTCACTTTGGTTTTCATCTTCATCAGTAGAGGAAGCAGGATCATCATCTATAACTACCAAATCCGACGAAACTTGTCCAATCCACTGTCTGTTATTTAGTATCCGTCGATATTGTATAAGCTTAAAATTGTGGTCAGGGGTGTGCTGCTGATTAAATCGTCCGGGACGCTTTGAGCGGTTCTTATAGCAATCACCACAAAGATCAAAGCCGATCTTTTCTTTACAATCATCACATCTATATCTGTCCCCAATTATTGGGTACATCTGTATGCACCCGTCAAAAACATTAACATATATATCGGAAAACTGGAAACACAAATGAAATTCAAGGAAAGATCATATCATATAGCACTAAATAATGCATCAGTATTTTAACACATTCCAATTTCGAAGAGATACCATATAGATATACTTGGTAAAAACAACTAAAAAGGGCAGCCTGGTGCACGAGGCTCCCACCAAGTGGAATCTGAGGTGGGTAGATGTATGTAGCGTTAAGCCTACAGACTTTCTAGGATTTGAACCTTTGACCTTTAGGTGACAAATTAGCAACCTCGGCATTTCGCCAAAGCTTGCCCATTATTTAAATTCAATTATGAGATAAGTATATCTGAAAGCATTATTTATATGCCAGTGATCATCTCAAACCAAATTGAATACATGTATAGTAATTTACTAGTGTAGTTGGCAACTATAATTTCAGAGTCAGAACCAAGTTATGTATATAACCTCCTTTCTTGATATTGATTATAGGAGCAAATGTTAATCCTCAGCAGTGTTGTCAATTGCGGATCACAAAAAATAACGGTTTTCTCAAATTCTACTATGCAATTGTGCTATAGCGCTATTGTAGACGTTATTTGACAACAATTAGTACTAAATAGCATATAGCGGGAACAATAATGTTTTGTTTAAATTCCGCTATGCTATAGCCGTTATTTAACAACACTTAGCGTGCAGCAGAACAATAACAATTTGTTTAAATTCCCTATATTATAGTCGCTATTTAACAACACTGATCCTAAGTAAAGTATGTAAGCAGTCAACAAATACAAGCAGCCACATGATATGAAACGGAGATTTAACTAATTTTTATCCTCCTACTCACGTACCATACACTGATCTCCACTCACCGACCATAATAACTAGACAAAATGGAAAAACATAACAAATCACAATTAAAGAAAATAAATGCTGTGATAAAGAGGTTTTACCCCACAAAAATCGCAACCAACTCCTATGTGAACTGTCAATCCGGGATGAGACCACCAAGCTATCTTTTCGCCATCGTCGTTATGCAATGAACCTGAAAGCAGACAATATGAAACAACATCAAAGAAACACCCAAGTACATATCACATGTCAATTGTTCTACAATTTTCTTTCTTTTTGTTTCTATGATAATAAAAAATAAAGGTTAATATTTATAAATCTAAAACCTTTAGAAAGCATCATGAGAACTATTAGCAACCTAGGGAAGAGAAATGAGAAATTGATAGAAATTGTTGAGACATGAAAATGAAAGTAGAGCACACATACAATATACAACCACCACTACTCTATTTACATTATTTCTAACAATGCTTCAAGGTAGAGCACATAGATTGTATACACTAAACTTGTTACATATATAGTTCATATGAGGATCCCTCGTACTTTGTGAAAACACATCCGATGTCTGAAAAGAAGAGTATGATCTCCTTTGCATTTTTCGAGTCTCATACCATCACCCATTAAGACAAGCCAATGAAAAGTTCTCATCAAATGAATCTATTGAGGAAGGCACGTAAACATCAAAACACAGGGATGAAATCGGTGCTTGACCAAGTTGTTTGAGACTTGAGATCAGGGTGCAGGTAGACAAGAATGAGGCAGATGTTAAAGTTGGAGGTAGAAATCTTTTGTCGTTCATAGAACTGAAATTCAAACGAAATTCCAAAAGAACTTGTTGTTGTAAAATAAAAACCTGAGGCAGTGTCTTGATGTAGGTGTAAGGATTGACAAGGAAAAAAGTAGGTATATCGTGGTTGTGCATTGGTAGGGAGTACCCGTCAAAAGCCAAAAAACCTACATTGGGAGTTCTATTATAGGCCACAAGAGGTTTTAAGTTTATGGGTGCAGAGCTTTGCTCTGCGATAACAAGGCTTTCTCTTTTGCTTTCTCTTTTGTAATAGTTGTGGTTTCAATCAGAAATACACATTTCAGTTTCTCTTACATTGGGTTCCTCTCATAGTCTCATATGCTTAGAGGAAAGCATAAACATATATACATGTATTTCAATGACATGACTAACAGTAGGCTTCACACAATCAAAATATAAATTAAGAAAAATTAGTAGGCAAAGATACATACCAGAAGATGTGGTCTCAGGTTGGACTTTGATTTGGCTAAGTTGAATTGCATCCCTTCTATGTGTGTACTCTTCTGGAAATTGCTCCTCTAAAAATTGGTCAAGAGCCAAACAAACTTTTGGAAATGCTCTGGGATGTGGACTTTGACAAACTTGACATCTAAGCCTCTCATCAGATAATTCGGTGATACAAGTCTCACAGTATACTATAAAGAGTGAGCACAAAATGGTACAAAAACATGTTAATGAAGTTTTTAGCTATTGATAACTTTAAATATTAAGAAAGAAGAAAAAGTAGATCAACTACCATGACCACAATTCAGAACAACCGGATGAACGAGCATTTGCTTGCATGTGGGACACATCAAATCTGCAACTAATATTTTTGGTTGCTGATTGTGCTCACTTTGAGGCAATTTTTCTCCTTCAACAGAAGCAGTCCCTATAGTTTGAGGTTTCTTGTCAGAAGAGTATTTGGAATAGATGATGCCTTCATCTCCTTTATGATTTGCAGAACCTGGTCGCTCTGTACTTTCAAAAGATTCCGTGCTGCATGAGTTAGATGCCAGATTTATGGTTGTGCAGGTACAAGCATCTAATTGAGGAGAGAAAAAACCCATTCTCTGTTCTTCCGCTGAAAAACAAAGTTCAATTAACAATTATGGTCAAGCTTTTCCCAAACAAAGTAGGCAAAAGGATTAATTCTCTTTTATGATAACTGCAATTTTTTCTATAAAAGTGACATAATGGAGGGAAGGAGAAAATTCCAAGAATGTGCAAGAAATACCAAGAAATAGAAAAATATTAAAATACGAAAAAATCACATACTTAGGCTTAAGGTGTATGTATATAACATGGGGGGAGGGGGGAATCAGAACAAAACACCAGACAATTATCCATCGATATACTGCATCAGTTATTCTAAACACCACTCTGTCTTAGTAGGAATAGAACTTTTCTTTCACTGTGTTGCAATAAAAGCCCTTCTAAACATTCGAGTTCTGATTGCAAGGGATGAAGGGAATATACTCATATTTTATTCCCCATAATGACTATTGAAAATATATTATGATCTTTATATTTATTGTATAGGCATATCAATAGAGATAGTAGCTTCTATATTTATTTTGGTAATTATTTCCTTGAGTCTATATAAAATCGACTCCGCTGTGTAGTTGAGACACGGTTTCACTATGTCTCTCTCATTTTCTCTCATTCAACATAGTATCTAAAATTTATTGAGACAACCCTAAAACCCTGATTACCTGGTCGACCTGCTGCCCTCCAGTGAGAAATTTTTTCAGCAGACCGTTTCCAATTCCCGACGCTGCGCTTTCATCGCAGATAATGTTCACTTTGCAGTCATTGTTCATTGAACCGTTACTATTCATCACAATTTTTTTCTTTTTTCCCTCTTCCGATACTGTTTTGCTGCTGGTTTTTAATTATCTGCTTACTGATTATGGCTATTTTTCATTATTGGAGACAACCATCCATCTCTGAGTCTTGTCCTAAATGTGAGCATTGCCACCATTTGGGATATATTGTTGTTCGGTGTTGGAAATTGTATGGCCTCCCTCCACGTCCTATAAATGCGGATCGAATTGCTTCGCCTGTCCCTCATTAGACCACTGATCTTCCTAATGTCTCTTTGGCTACTTATGAAGATTTTCTTCAGTGGATAGAGTATCGTTAGAACTTCGATTTCGTTGTTTCGATTGCACATATTGGTAATTCATTTGCTTGCATCTCCCTTCCTCTTAGTCCATGGGTTCTCGATTTTAGTGTGTCTCGCTACATTACTAGTAATAAAACTCTTTTTTCTCTTACTACATCTGGTTACTTACCTCATGTAGTCTCAACCAATGGTTCCGAAACAAAATCCCAAAGGATTGGCATTGTCCATATTTTTCCTTCTTTATCTATTGCATTTGTTCCTCATTGTGAAATACAAGTTGATTAATTCTAATTCATTCAACTCGGTACCAGAGCACTCTGGTTGGTTCCTTCCCTTCCTCTCTGGTTTTGGTTTTAGGGTTTCAGCAACCGCCGTGGGCGTTGAACCCAATATTGTTAATAACAGACCTCGTCGGAGTCACTACCCGTCCATCACCGGAGCTTCCGTCAGAGACATGCACACCGCTGTCAGCTTCAGACGTCGCTGATCAGCCAGCCGCCAAAACCGTGTGGTCGTATTGTCAACCACACTCTGTCACACTTGCGGCACCTTTCCAGCGCGTTAAGGCCATAGGTTGCCTTGTCGTCCTCCGTTTTTTACGCCATTTCTTCCACTGTGTTCGCCGGCTTCTTCTTTTTTGGTCAGTTCATGTTTATGGGTCCCACGTTTGAAGAGTGTTTAAGAGGTTTCCTTGCTGTTTTTGGTTTGTTTTAAGATTATGAACGGATCCTAGAGGTTTGGTGCTGCTGTTTGTTTGGTTTTTTGTCACTATTATTCATTGGTTGTGCATATCTGCTACTACACGACTCTCGCTGCGGTTAATCATTTATTATACAAATGTTTGCATTGGTTAGTTGGTTGATGGTTATCCAACCGGTCCAATCTTAGGCCACCCTGGCTCATATCAGTCTAGAGTTTGTCTATCTCACTCTCTGAGATCATGGATTCTAGATTCAAGTGCTTCAGATCATGTAGTTAGTAATCCCTCTCTTATCTCTAACTTGTCACCTCCTAAAATAGCTCACAACATTATTCTTGCTAATGGTTCTAAGGCACAGGTTATTGGTATTGGTCAAGCTTCACCTTTGCCATCTCTATCTTTGAATTATGTGTTACTCTGGTTCTCTATTTAATTTGATTTCAATTATTAGTAAACTTACTCGATCTCTCAACTGTTCCATAACATTTTCTTCACACTCTTCCACTATACAGAATCGACGAAGTACGGCTAAGATGATTGGAACAGGATTTGAATCACAGGGTCTCTATTACCTTCTAACCATAAATCCACCTTTTGTAGGGTTTCTGCATATCCTAATATCATTCATCGTTATTTAAGTGATCCAAGTTTGGAAAAATTAAAGGTGTTGGTTCCTTAACTCTCACATCTAAAGACCCTGTAGCTTGGCAAACATGTTTAGGTGTCTTTTCCTAGTAGTGCCAAGAAAAGATCCAAGTCTTCATTTGATATTGTGCATTTTGATATTTAGGGTCCTAGTCGTGTGCCTTCCATTTTGGGATACGGGTACTATGTCAATGATTTCTCGCAATGTACTTGATAACCTTATTGAAGGATAGTTCAGAATTATTTGGTGCATTTCAGACTTTTTGTTCAAAGATAAAAACTGAATTTGGAAATCAATTCTTATTTTGGGAAATGACAATGCCAAAGAATACTTTTCTGCGTTGTTCAACTCTCTCTTGACTTGTCATTACATCATACATCAGTCTAGTTGTCCACACACCACAACAAAATTGTGTGGCTGAGCGGAAACATCGTCTTCTAGTTGATACAACTCGGACCTTATTGATCAATGCTCATGCACCTTTAAAATTTTGGGGTGATGTTGTTCTCACTGCCTGTTATTTGATCAACCGCATGCCATCCTCAATATTAGATAATGAGACTCCACATTCTCTCTTGTTTCCTAAGGACCCCCTATATTATGTCCCTCTTCGAGTGTTTGGCTCCCCCTTGTTTTGTACATGATCTTTCTCCTAGTCGTGACAAATTGTCTGCATGAGATGTTAAATGTTTGTTTCCAGAGTACTCCAGAGTTCAAAAAGGGTATCGGTGTTACTATTCGTCTAGACGTCGGTTTTATATTTCTGCAAATGTTACTTTCTTTGAGGATATACTTTTCTTTGCAACACCAACGACATCAGCGTCTACAACAGATGTTACTCCCCAGCTGCTACCTATATCTTTACTTGAAACATTTGTCTCTACTCATAGACCCCTTTCGCCATTTCGGTATTACTTATGAATGCAGACGTGATAAATTTCTAGAGATGTTCCCACAGCTTTTGGAGATTCAGTTCAAGAGATTGTCCCGTTTATTTCTAATGATTCAGGTTACATTCCAACTCTTTCTACGGTTGCAGTCCCACATGATTCTTTTGTTGCTTAACCTTTTGCTCTTCGTAAAGGTAAACAGTCTACTTCTAATCCTCATCCTATTTATAATTGTTTGAGTTATCATTGTTGTCTTCGTCCCACTATGCCTTTGTTTCTGCTATATCGGTTATCTCTATTCCTAATACTGTCAAGGAATGACTGCATTGGAGTCCAATGTACATGGATGCTTGTTCGACGTCCACTCGAGAAATCTACAGTTGGTTGCCGGTGGGTCTTTGATATTAAAGTAGGCTCTGTTGGATAGGTGGATCGGTCGAAAGATCGATTGGTAGCAAAAGGATACACTTAAATTTATGGTCTTGACTACAGTGATACCTTCTCTGGTTGCAAAGATGGCATATATTCGTCTTTTCCTGTCAATGGCTGCAATGATACATTGACCTCTATACCAACTTGATATTAAAAATGCTTTCTTGCATAGAGACTTAGAGTAGGAGATTTATATGGAGCAACCACCTAGCTTTGTTGCTCAGGGGGAATCTAGTCTTGTTTGCAAGGTTATTCAACACCTAGTCTTGTTTGCAAGTTACAAAAATCATTGTATGGTCTAAAGCAATCACCTCGAGTTTGGTTTGGCAAACTTAGCAAGGTTATTCAACAGTTTAGCATGATCCATTGTGAAGTAGATCATTCAGCATTTTTTAGATGTTCATCTTTGAACAAAGTCATTTATCTTGTGGTATATGTAGATGATATTGTTATTACTGGTGACAATCAAGAAGGCATTAAAGACCTAAAACAACATTTATTCAACCACTTTCATACCAAATATTTAGGCCGACTGCGTTATTTTCTTGGGATTGAAGTAGCTCAGTCACAAGCAGGTATTGCTATCTCTCAGAGAAAATATGCTCTTGATATCTTGGAAGAGATGAGGATGCTTGATTGTAAACCAGTTGATACTCCTATGGACCCCAATGTGAAGCTTCTACAGAATCAGGGGGAGCCTTATCCTGACCCAGGCAGATATAGAAAGCTAGTTGGGAAACTGAATTATCTCACTATGACAAGACCAAATATTTAGTTTGTTGTTAATGTTGTGAGTCAATTTCTAAATTCACCTTGTGATAGCCATTGGAATGTTGTAGTTCGGATCTTGAGGTATATTAAAGGGTCACCTAGAAAATGACTTGTTTATTCAAACATAGGTCATACTGATATTGTTGGATTTTAAGATGCAAATTGGGCAAGTGATGTGAAATGTAAAGGTCTACTTCAGGTTATTGTGTTTTGATTGGAGGAAACTTAGTTTCAGGAAAAGTAAAAAGCAAACTGTTGTTGCAAGGTCAAGTACAGAGGCAGAAAATCGTGTTATGATCCACACTATGTGTGAACTCTTATGGTTGAAGCACTTGTTACAAGAGCTGAAATTTTGTGAACTAGGTCCTATGGAACTTATGTGTGATAATCAGTCGACATTGTATCTTTCTTCAAATCCGGTTTTTCATGAGAGGACAAAACACATAGAGGTTGATTGCCACTTTATCATAGAGAAGATTATTTCCAGCATCATTAAAACCTCTTTAGTGAGCTTAAATGATCAATTAGCTGATATATTCACTAAATCTCTACGGAGACCTCTGATTGATTATATATGTAACAAGTTGGATGCATATGATATATATGTTCAGCTTGAAGGGGAGTGTTGATTATTCTATATTTATTTGGGTGGATTTAGTTTCCTTATTTTTCTGTGTTTCCTTTCTTGAGAGATTATCTCTTGTTTATAAGTTTGCACAAGTGAAATACAAGTTGATTAATTCTAATTCATTCAACTTTTTTTTATGTGCCTAGATGTCCTTTTAATTTAATTTATATATCAGTCGAGTGACTCGTTCCCATGACTGTGTTGTTACTTTTACTAATGGCAATGTGACTTTGTGGGATCGAACTTTGTGATAGATGATAGACGTCAGATGTGAGTCTAATGGCCTATATTATCTCTCTGTCAAACCAATGGTGTGTCCTACTATAGATTATCCTTTTACTATACATGCTCAATAAGGCCATTTGAGTCTTCCTAAACTTCTTCAGTTAGTACCTAATATTTCCAAATAATTTAACTTACATTGTGAGTCATGTCGGTTAGGGAAACACACTCGTAGTCATTTCCCTGATCGAACCAATAAACAAGCTTTGTCACCGTTTGCTTTAGTTTACTCCGATGTTTGGAGTTCTTATCATAATACTTTCATTCTTAAGTCTAGATATTTTGTTACATTTATTGATGATTTTTCTTGTTGTACAGGGTTATTTTCAATGAAAAATAGGTATAAACTATTTTCTATTTTTGAGCATTGTTTTAAGGGAATTAAAACTCAAATTGGTGTCCATTCGCATTTTATGCATTGATAATGCCTGAGAATATTTGTCCCATCAATTTTAAAATTTTATGGCCTCTAACAATATTCTTCATCAAACATCTCGTGTTCATACACCTCAACAAAATGGGGTTGTCGAACGCAAAACTCGGCATCTCATTGAAACCAATTGTACTCTCCTTCTTCACAGTAATGTCCTATCTCACCTTTGGGAGATGTTATCCTAACGACGTGTTATCTTATAAATTGCATGCCTTCGTTTGTTCTTGATAGCCAAATCTCTCACTCGATCCTTTTTCCTAATACTCCTCTTCACTCACTTCCTCCTCGTGTCTTTGGGTCCACATGTTCATCATATGCCACCTACTATTGTCCCTTTTGAGCTTGTGGTGTCTGTCCCACATGGACCGACTATTGTTGTCTCTCATGCGGACCCTTCTCCCACGACTCTCTTCAGACATACCGCTGTCGTCAACCACCCTATGTTGTGCATGTCCCAGCTCCTATTCCTAATAATGAGGTCATTCTAGACTCTAATCCACCACCGCCGTCATTACCGAATTCGACCCTGGATTTTTTTATTGTTATTTGTAAAGATACATGTCCTAATTGCAACTCGTCTCCTCATTATATTACTTTGAGTTATCGTCGGATTTCTCCTATACATTATACTTGCTTGATGGTAAGATTGATCGATTTAAGGCTCGCTTGGTAGACAAGGGATATACTCAATTTTTAGGTTGGATATAGTGATACTTTTTCACCTGTAGCCAGGCTTGCAACCATCCGACACTGGTCCTTCCAGTTGAAATAACATTTCTCCTATTTTCAGACTAAAGGTCTTGGCAAATTCCACTATTTTTTGGTATTGAGATAACCTAGTCCAAGGATGGCTTAGTAATTTCACAAAGGAAGTACACTATGGATATTCTTGAATACATAGGTTTATTGAATGTCAAGCCATTTGATACTCCTATGGATCCAAATGTCAAACTTCTACCTAATTAGGGAGAGCCACTATCAAATTCAGGGAGATACAAAAGATGGGTTGGCAAATTAAACTACCTTACAGTCATCCGTCCAAACATTTCATTTGCAGTCAGTGTGGTAAGACAATTCTTAAACTCTTTTTGTCAAGAACTCTTGGATGATGTTATATGAGTCTTGAAATACATTAAAGGTGCTCTAAGAAAAAGTCAAATTTATGGAAACATATGACATAATCAGATAGTTGGTTATTCAAATGTCGATTGGGCAGGTTGGCCCATTCATGCATATTTGTTGGAGGAAACTTGATATCTTGGAAGAGTAAGAAACAAAGGATGGTTGCGAGATCCAGTGCTAAAGCTCAATACAGAGCAAAGGTATGAGTGACTTGCGAGCTCATTTGGTCAAAACAATTACTCAAAGAGCTTCCATTTGAAGAGGCAACATAAAACATTAACCATACATAATCAAGCAGCATTGCATATTAACTCTAATCTTGTTTTTCATGAGGGGACCAAGCATATTGTGATAGATTGTCGCTTTGTAAGGGAGAAAATCGAATCAGGCAGCGTCACCACTATCTTTGTTATTTCCAATGATCAACTGACAGATGTCTTCACTAAATCTTTGATAGGTCTTCAAATTAGTTATATATATGATTTATATGTTCCAGCTTGAGGAGGAGTATTGAAAATATATTATGATCTTTATATTTATTTTATAGGCATATCATATCATCATGTAAATAGAGATAATATCTCCTATATTTTTGTAATTATTGTCTTGAGCCTATATAAATTCGAATCCGTTGTGTAATTAAGACACATGGTTTCACCATATGTCTCTCTCATTCAACAATGACAACAAAATGCAATTAGCAAAGCAGTCAAAAAGAAGATGTAATCATATCAACAAGTTACAACATTGCTAGTAATCAATTTGCTTATAGAGATTAAATTAAAGGACCAATTAGGGACAAATGTAACATATTTCAATGGTATAAACTGATAATTCAGAAAAGAAGAAAAAATAAATAAATAAATAAATAAAAGATGGACCACTAGTCAAAGGAAAACACCAGAATCCAAAACCGAAGATCCAACACGTGTAATGTTAGAGAGATAAACTGTAGAATTACTAGTACAGGCAACAATAGTGAAAATTCAACCTTTGGTTCAAAATTAAGAGTCTAACATGAGCGTGGATGATATGATATGATATGATATGATATGATATGATATGATATGTACAATATCTAACATGAGGTGGACCAAATCAAATCCTACACTTTAAGGATTAAAATCAACTAAATAAGGAAGCAAGGAAAGAATACAGTAAATAAAATAGATCTGTCAAATCTTAAAACAATATCTCAGCATAGAGCCATAGACAAAGTAAATTATCTACAAGCCCTTCCAACAGTGTAAAGCATTCTGCAAAGTTATATTGAATATGCTCCTACGTAAGCCCTTAGAAAGAGAAACATACCAAGTGTCTGATTTTCCCTTCTCTTGTAAGCTGCAGGATATGTCTTAAGAAGCAAAAAGTGAAGCATTTCACAGATTGTTGGAAAGTGATAGTATGCATGCCTACATATTGGACAATGGGATTCGCGCGAACTATTCATGGATTTATGGACACACCAGAAACATGATACATGACCACAAGCTACAAACAGGAGGAGAAAAAATTAATGAATATTCATTACAATTTACTAAAATTATTTGAAGTATTTTCTGAAACTGATGCTGTGTCTTACATAGCACAATGGGCTTGTATAACAGATCCCTGCATTATAAAATTTAAGTCAAACTCAGTAAGGAAGATTTGATAAAGTTAATAGGGCAGTTTATAGACCAAATTAAACAAACACATTGATAAAAATCAGCTCCTTTCTATATAGACAACAGAATAAAAAATTCAAAAGTTAAATATGTTTTTAGTTATTATAAAATACTCTCCTATCAAATTTAGTCCTATAAATTTCCATTGGTGTTTAGCCACCAATTTGGTGATTTTAATTAAAGTAAAAATCAGAATTTCGGTGCTTGAAATCACTCGTCAATGCATTTTTTTGTAGAGGCTAAATTTTTTTTGTGGACAAATTGTAGGGACTAAACTTGATAAGTGAGTATTTTATAGGAAGTAAACATATTTTAACCCAAACTTCAAAGTTTCATGAATGTGCAATCTGTGTCATCATAGAAGAAAAACCAAGCCACAAACACCAGATTAATATATATATATATATATATATATATATATATATATATATAGATAAAAACTAAGTTAAATATCCAATTGTGCTATCAAGCAATACAAGATACAAGTGAAATGCTCCGGCTCAAACAACTCTTGAATAGACTTTATTTACCTCCCCGACCAAACTTTGAATAGACTTTATTTTGGTCTTAACCCAGACGTTAATCAATTCATCTTTGATTTGTTACTCAATGGTTAATAATACTTACTTTATACTTCAATTTGAAATGAGTAACCCATATCAGAGGAGTCCAATCCCAAAATAATATACAAGTGAAAAATCTTAGTTTTGAAATAAAATAAATCTAAAAAAAAAATAACTCTAACTTCACAAAATAAATTAAAAATATACAAGTGAATTCTTAGTTTTGAAATAAAATAAATTAAAAATTTTAAATAAAAATAAATCACTGTTAACTTCACAAAAATCACTCTACATTCTTCTTCAACCTAAATTAGATCCTACCAACACCACCATCCATCCAATTGGTATTCTATTGAACTTTCAGAAATCTAAATTTGAAAGTTTGAACATCAACTAAAATTAAAATCAATTAAAAGAAAATTCATCTTTCTAAAAAAAAAATTAAAAGGAAATTCAGAAATAAGATTACAAAAATATAAACAAGCAGACTTACAAACAAACGCAGCAAACAAAGGATTCGAAGATTTCTTGTTGATCGTTTACAACAAGTTCTTCATCTTTGATTTCGTTACTCTCCATTGTCTGCAAAGTTCGGCAACGAAATGAGAAGAAGGGTATAGTAACAAAAGATCGAGTCAGTATATGATCGAATTGCGCAACGCAAAGGTTTTCGGTATTTTGGAAACTAATTATATAGATCCACGTAGGGATGGCATTGGGAATGGTAGCGACATTGGGAATGGTAGCGGCATTGGAAACAATAGTAATAAATGAGTATCAGCAATTTAAAAAAATGAATTTAATTATAGTTCCCGTAAAAATTCTCAAAATCTATATTTTATTTTATTTATTTATTAACTAAAAATGACGAGAGAACATATTTTAAATAATATGTTATATGATAAGATGATATAGATGATTAACATTAATAAAATCAGAATAAAATACTGTAAAAATTTAATATTTGAACTTCAGAAATTTTTCATATTTGTAATTTAATTTATGACATATTAATAATTAATGTATCTACATGGTTCTATATCATTAAATTGTATTTCACATTATTTAAAATACTCATATTGTCATTTTTTTAGTTCAAAATTTTTATAGTACATCAAAATTGTCTATTTTTAAAATAGAGGAGTCAATTTCGTGACTTGATCAAAATAGATGGACTAAAACTGCAATTAAATCAAAAAATATATTATATTCATAAATAAATAAAATCAATTCAACAAGACTTTAAAAAAATAAGATGTCATAAATAAGGAAAAATTTATGGTAAATCAACTAAAAATAAATGAGTTGTTTGCACATCTGGGTTGAGTACATGATCAAACATAAAGATCAAAAGTGCAATTTAGCTTAAAATTTTAATTCTTGTTGGAATGATGAATTTTTTGTTTTGATTTTTATTTGGTTCACATTGTCCACATTTTGAGTTTTTCTATTGGAATTATAAATTATAAATTTTTTAGTCTTGGATTTTTTAAATATAGAGTGGAAGATAATGAAAAGATGAAAGATGAAGATTTGACCTGAGCGAAGCACTAATTTTGGAATCGTATACTTTTATAATTTCTTACATCACCATCAGTATGTACACGCCAACATTATAACAACCAGGTGACATTTTTTAAAGAAACTAACAAAAAATGTCATTTTTTTTTCAAATGGACAATAACATTAATGCTAACGTTGCAAATAGAGTGTCACTTAAATGACTTAATTGAGGGGAAAAAAAAAATATTAATGATCTATCCATGAACTGGATCAAACATAAGGACTAAAAGTGAAATTTAGCAACAAAAAAAAATACTGTACTCGAGTCTGAACCCATGTAGGTTTCAATTTTAACACTCTTATCCGTACCTTTGGGTGTTAAGTGTTCATACTATTTACATGTTAGAACTAGAATAAATTGTTAAATAACATATCAATTTAACACAATTACGAAAAAGTAGGGATTTGGTGACTCCAAAAGTAAATCTAGATAAGTTACTTATATTATGATCAAACACACAATTTAATATAAATCTGAAATGTGTAGCTATGTAATATAGTACTTGATATTTACTTATATTTTTTAATAGTTCACGATATATTAATTTAAAATTATTTAATAGAGTATCAAATAGTTTGAAAATTTTATAAAAATTCGGGGAGTTGATCTACTCAATAAGATCTACTCAAGGTTTATATTGGATTATTAAGTAGAGTAATTCATAACAATTATACTTAGAGTCAACGGATCTCGCCCTTAAAAAAATATTCAAAGTTCTTTTATATTTTATCATGAAAATAATAAACTAAAATATTTAAATTATTCAAAAATATATTAAATGATGTAAATATATCTTTGATTTAGAGATATTAATAAAAACAAAAACAAAAAAATAATTACTGGATTAAACACACATTTATTTGAATAAACACAAAACAAAATTTAAAATATAATTAGTATCTTTTTTTAATGAGTTCAATTTTTATGCATTGTCAAAAAATTTATACTGTGAGCACATTACAATCATTTAAGGGTGACTCTAGAGGTAACTTTGATAAAAGTCAAACATCTCAAGTGATCTAATTGTTGTGATTGAGTGATAGTATAATTTTTTTTACATTTACGGTGTATATAAATTAAATCCTTATGAAAGAGTTTAATTGTTAACTTTATATATGTTTTAGTTATAGAATATTTTTATTCCACCACGAAAAAATTAAGAGAAAATTTATTAACTTTTGTTGTGATTTTATTTGTATGTGTAAATTTGTAATAAATAAATTTGGCTTGGGAGTTGTGTGACACCCTAAACCCCAAAATAATATATAATAATTTATAATAGAATTTTTAACTTTAACTCGCAACGGGTGAAGCAAATACGTTTTCGAGGGAATAAAAAAAATTTATAATTAATTTGAGATATCACATTCCTCAAGATTCAAAATGAACACTTTAAACTTTTTCCTCTTATAAAATAGTGCAATCTTCATAAAATTTGATTTAACTAGAATTTCTTAATTCAATTCCAAAAATTTACTAGTTATAAGGTTTCATACAAAAAGTTGTTTCTAATTAAACAAATAAAAATACAACTTATGACTCTCTTTCCCGGTAACCTATCAGAGCGGGGCTTCTCCCAAATTTGAACTTCAAGACTCATTAACCTGTAATAACTGCGATTTCGCAAACGCAGGGTCAAGCCAGTCAAACACAAACAACGAAGGAGGTGAGTTTTGAAATCATGTTGATAGTATAATACAAGTAAGAAGAACACACAATTAATCATCAATAAACCGTATCATTACACAAACATTCTTCAAAGAAAAACATCACGTTATATAGTCAAAACTACTCAAGGAAAGTCAATACATTTCACTATAACATCAAATCATCGCAGAAATTATTATTATTGCACACGACACATATTAATCACAACAAAACAATCACAAGAAAATGCGATGCTATGCATGAGCTTAGACTCTACTTCACAATGTGGTACCATTCTTACCATTCTAACTCTGAAGTACTTGGTTAGGAGGCCATGATACTATGCCACCATTCTGGTGGATGGACAATTCAAATTGGCCCTGTCCTCATAGATCCCCTCAACTCAACCCGAGACACATATACGCGACAGTCGAGGTAAACGTGCGTTGCATGGTAGCTCCCGACATTTGGAGTGCTACCTCCAAGTCACCTAGGAATTCCCCACCCGAATATCTCCAAGGTCTAACAATCTTTCCTTAAGGCTCAACAGTAGACCGCCACGATCAGGCTCAATTCAGTTGTACTTCCCCGAAATCGCTAGGCTTGTCAGACCCTACCTATATGATGACAAAATAATCTCCACTTCACAAATTCTCAATATTTATTTTCTCCCCTCGTTGGCCTATGATACTCCATTAAGACCATCATCTCAAACAAAAGTTAGAATCACAATTATTTCATTAGAGGTTACTTCAATCTTTTCATTACCAATTCATAACATCACTATTATAAATCACACATCATCATCATTACATAACTCATCACAAATTTATAGCGTCACTATCATCAATCATATATCATCACACAAACTTATCACAATTTATAACATCACAATTATTAATCATACATCATCATCATCACATAAAATTATCACAATGCACACATCTTTTATCATCACATCACATAAACTCATCTAATCCAACATATGAACCAAATTCATTCGACATCCAATATCACGATAATATCAAATATCACACATTTAACAAAAATAAATCAAATATCACAATAATATCAAATAACACACATTCAACGAAATTAAATCAATCAACACCTTATAAATATTTCTATTCCACATTTTAGTCTCACAATTCCCTTATTTGCACATTCATTAATTTATCACTCAAAAGGGTACTGCCGTACGTAGCAAGCCCCGGATAATCGTTGGGAAATACGGTTTTCCCGTTCATCTCACAATATATTATACTCATGAATTCAAACGCTCTCTCACCCCTTACCTTATTTCGACACTTTCACACATGAATACGATTCCAAGAGCAAACAACCTTTATTCTCCGACTCTTTGTCCTTCAATCGATCTAACTCGATAATTTATGGGTAAACGTTAAAAATAAATTATGAGAAGACACTCTAACATTAATTTCGAAATTCGGTCAAGGAATCTTACCATAAATCAGAAAACCAATAAGTGGATAACATAGCCACTTTTCACACGATCGTTTTGGCGTTGGTTTCACTCAAATCGGACTTACGGTGAAGAAGAACGGTGTAAAATAACGAATTCTACAAACGGAGAAGTCGAATATTTTAGAGGGAAATTGGGGTTGTTAAAAATCTGGAAAATTGTGTTTAATTGACTAACTCAATAAATTAAATAACATACTGAAATTTAAACGAAAACGGAGGAAGTTTTTCTGGACAGTTGTCGCTCGCCGGAACCGATTTCTTTTCTTTTCTCTTAGTGTGGCCGCTGCCTTTTCTCTCCATTTCTATCTTTCTACTGTAATGCTTTCATATTAGGGTATATTTGATTGTTTTTATATATTTTATTTTTAACATATTAGTTATTGTTAACCTAACTCATTGAACTCCATTTTATTTTATTTTTTCACAAGGTCCAACTAATTAAATATTTATTTTAATTTATTTATTTGCCACTAAAATAATAATATCTTTCAAAATATCAAATTAAAAGATTATTATATTATGAGAATAGTTAAAATGACAATAAAAAAATATAACATCAATATTTTATATAAGCCACTAAATCAATGGAATATATATAAAATAGGCACAACTTGACAAGCACACATGTAAAGAAAATAAGCACAAAATTATTAATATTTCAAAACCCATATTTTATAAAATAAAATCATTAAAGTAGTTAATCTTTTAAAATACATTAATAACCAAGATTCATATTCAAAATAATTACTATAATTATACTTATTTTATAAAATATTCACATTAAAATACTACCATCATTAGAGAATAGTCAAAATTATAAAATAAATAAATATAACATCAACACTCTATATTAATTATTATATCATAATAAATATATATAAAATCACTATGTCATAACAAGTATATAAAAATGAAGGAAATCAAACACAATATATCACTACTATTCCGAGATAATTGTTTATAAAATAAATAACTAAAATAGGAGATACTTAGAATTAATTAAAATATAAATATGTGCACATTTAACATTAGTCAAACATACAAGGAAATATCACATTAATTACAAACGTACATATACACGTAAAATCTTCTAAAATCTTATTTTTATTTTATTTTATTTTTAAAATATTACACTAAAATACTATTTAGAAAAATATTTAAAGTATAATATTTGTTGTTTAGATTACTCGTGTAGTCCAATATGTATAATAGTAGCACGTCATCTAAAGCACCCATATAACGAAAACGAATCCCGAAATTTATCACATAAATTCTAAAATAATTTTAACACCAAATTAATTATTTAAAATCATATTTCATTATTAAAATAGTTTATTATAAAATTTGGGGTGTTACAAGTTGTATAAAAAAATGATTTATATGTAAGTATTAAAAGGTTTGAAGATGATGTTGAACACATTGTAAATATAATTTTGAAACGAAATAAAAATCATTTGAAGAATTAATATTAGGGCATTATTTATATCATGTAAAAGCTACTAAAAGGTCACACAACTGCATTGTTTATAGAAAAACCTAAATCGTGGTTTTTAACATAGTAACAAAATCATTAACAAGTCTAAGGTGAATTATTGCATTTGTTGCTTAAATCAACTACTTTCGGCGATAATATTTTGAGTTATAAATATTGTTTTGAGATAAAATTTGTGTCATTTAAAAGTTAAAAATAATGTATATAATTCTTATTTGTATCATGAAGGTAAATAAAATTATTTTAAGAGTTATATTATTACATATTACATATGGTTAAATAAGTTTTTAATCCCTATAAAATTTTGAAATTTCATATTTAGTCTCCATAAAAAAATCACATTTTTAATCCTGTAAAATTATTCTACAAGTTGTTTTATTCCTTGTTGGAACAAAACATCTTTTAACTTTTAAATTTTTGAATAACTTTTTGCAAGCATGTTTAGAACATTAATTAATGTTCATCCACTCAA
>JBBPBP010009779.1:63958941-63995630 GCA_037974735.1 Cicer chorassanicum | reverse complement strand
ATATAAATACTCTCTCCATTCCTTTATAATTGTCATTTTAATATTATTACACATAATAAGACATTTAATATATTTTATTACTTTTAATACAACTATTTGTTTTTTTACTTACAATAGTTTTAACTATTTGTTATATCATTTTTTTCTTTATAATAAATAATTCAAAGTATTATTGAGAAAACAATTGTTAGTATTAAATTAAAATTTGAAAACGAAAAAAATTAAAACACATTTTTTCTTTAACAACGACAATTAACGAGTAACACTTTAGCGTGAGATAATATTAAAAAGGATTTTGCATTTTTTTTTTTTGGCTACAAAGATTTGTCAATACTTTATTCATTGGAAAAGTAAGACAACGTCGGACATTAGAAGTACATTTAAAAGGAAACTGAATTTCATGTGATATGGACAAAACCTGCCCTAAAAAGCTCCATATTTTTTATATAAAAAAGGCTCTATATTCAAATCACCATACTTACTCATATTTAATAATAGTTGAAAATTGTATAAAAAATAGTTAAAACTAAAAAAAATATAATTTTTTAAATTAAAGTAGAAGTAAGGCAAGACAAAGAAAAATAAAAGTTATTGATAAATAAGAAAAAGACAAAGTATGTTAAATAGACAAATGAAACGGATGATGTGGTGGAAAAATAAAATAAAACAAAATATAAAGTAAAGAAAGAAGAAATGATGTGCAATGAATCAAGTTCACAAAATGTACAAGTAACATTCATTCGGGGTTTGACTTCCCCCAAGGTTGCAATCTAATAATGTGTCAACACTGTGTAGTTCTAGTATGGCATATGTGCATAATTTTAAGTATTAATTAATAATTAAATAATTAAAAAATAAAAAAAGTAACTTAATTATTTATATATATAATATATATTTTTTTTACTATAAATAAGCAATACTATTGACACAAATACCATGAGCTACTCGACACTGAATAACCCTGAATATTAACAAGAGAATATAAACATTCTAAAGAAGAGAGAAGTTGAAGATAGAAAATTATATAATTTTCTAGAGATTTGTTCCAAATTCGTAAGCTTTTCTTATTTTTCTCTCATTTTAATTTGATTAAGTTTTCCTAATTTTTCATCATTATATTTTACTTTTTTTTTTCTTCATTTTTTGGACATAAATAATAGTGGAGAACAAGGTGAATGATTCGTACAAATTCAAACTATAAGTGTTCTATTAAAAAAAGTTATTTTATTGATGGAAAATTTGGATATGCATGTCATCATTTCAATTGAATTTTATTTTCTGGTTAATTCTCGATATCTCTCCACTTTTGATTTAAATTTATATTCTAGCTATGGTCACATACACGTATTTGATTTGGAACATTATAATTCTTTAGGAATTTAAATCTTGATTTTTTTACTATTATTTTTTACAAGATGATATCTACTATATACAATTAGATTCTCATTGCCATGTTTATTCTCTTTGTGTGAATGTGTTGATCCCTAAAGACAACAAAAATGGAAAAACATTCCATTCTCCTTTCCAACAATGAAGAAGAGCAAACATATTCCATTTCTCCTTTCCATTCCAAAGACAACATGAATGGAAAAAGTCATGCTGGTATGATGCCTAACTCAAGTTATCTTATTCACCAACTTGGTCGTGATTTATCAATCAATTGTCTCTTGCGACTGTCAAGGTCTGATTATGGCTTAATTTCTGCTTTGAACAAGAGTTTTCGATCACTAATTAGAAAAGGGGAACTATATCAACTTAGAAGGAAAATGGGAATCATAGAACATTGGGTTTACTTTTCTTGTGAAGCCCCTCAATGGGAGGCTTTTGATCCAAATCGTGGTCAATGGATGCACTTGCCTACAATAAATTGTGGGGAATCCTTTAATTTGTCAGATAAGAATTCACTAGCTGTTGGTACTGAGCTTCTAGTTTTTGGTAAGGAAGTAATGGCTCCTATCATTTATAAGTATAGCCTTTTGACAAATATGTGGTCAGTTGGAAACAAAATGAATACTTCTAGATGCTTGTTCGGTTATGCCAGCCTTGGTGAAATTGCCATATTAGCTGGTGGTCGTGATCCCTATGGCAACATTTTGAGCTCTGCTGAGCTCTATAACTCAGATACTGGAAAATGGGAGATCCTTCCAAACATGAATAAACCTCGGGAAATGTGTTCAGGCGTATTTATGGATGAAAAGTTTTATGTCCTTGGTGGGTTTGCTGCTAACAAAACAACACAACTTACATGTGGCGAGGAGTTTGATATGAAGACAAAAAAATGGCGTGAAATACCAAACATGTTCCCTATACAAAATGAAACAGTGGAGACACAAACCTATTTTGGTCCACCACCTTTGATTGCAGTTGTTAAGAATGTATTATATGCTGCTGACTATGCAAAGCATGAAGTAAAAATGTATGTTAAAGACAACAACTCATGGGTTACCATTGGAAGACTTCCTGATCAAGCCACCTCAATGAATGGTTGGGAACTAGCCTTTCAGGCATTTGGAGATCAACTATTAGTTCTTAAGGGTCCTATTTTTGAAGTTGGAGGCATGATGGAAATTAATGCTTGGGTTCCAGATGAAGACGCGCCACAATGGAATCGACTTGCGAGAAAGCAAATAGCGAGTTTCTTGCAAAATTGCACTGTGATGGGATGTTAATATTATTACATGTTGTAAGAATTTTATTTATTTTGATACTTTCATTTTATTCCAATATATTGTTGTTCAATGACTTTTTGGTTCGTTATTGTGGGTGTTGATTTTACAATATTAGATTTTGTTGTGTTTGTTCTATATTATTTGAGGTGTTTTTAATTTCTATTTTCTTTTGGTGTTGGAGAGAAATATTAAGCTAGATGTAATCACGGGCCTAAGGTTTTTATTTATTGACATGAAAGATATACAGCCCAAAAAGAATTTTATGTTATGTTTTGATTGAAGTGAAAGAGTGCCAAGGGGAATGTTTAATATTTATATCTTTCAAAATTTATAACATATAATTCAAAATGGTCACTTCAATTAACAAGATTAATTAGAAAATTTAATGACCACCTCAGATTAGGAAGGTCAAGTCATAGTTTAAAATATTAAAATTGATGATAGAAATTTTATTCAATAGATTTTTGTCCTATTGCATATTGAAATATCCATATATTTTCAAGTAAGATAATTAGTGTATGCAATTTGTTATTAAAGTTGTTTGATGTTTCACAACATTATAACCTTTAAATTATTAACAAAACCTTTTTCCTATGAACTCACACGCGTGCATCCATACACACACATATAAATATATAATATGGTTTATGCAAAAACCAATTTATGCATAATGCATAGACAAGAGATAAGAATGATGCACAAAAAAATTTATATTCATTCACCATTCAATCAAGGCTTATATTTAGACATCTCATTCTATAATATTTTTAACCATTTCAACAAATAGATATGAGTATTCTGTCAAAGCTAATTTTGTCATAATCTATTATTCTTTCACAAAGCCTCTACATGTATCCTCCAACCAACATTCTTTCTAACATCCTCATCATACAAGGATAAGAATTAAAAAATCTATAAAAGACAACAAGTATGTGGCATAAATTGTAGCATATCAATATGAGAATAAATTGTAGCATATCAATATGAGATTTCATTTGGTTGTATAATCATTGAACTAATAATGATTCTAAATGGTGCCTTGTTGATGACTTTAATGGTACATGGAAAATGGTACCTTGTTAGTGCTTTATTGTTCTACTAGCTAAAACTAGAAAGGAAAAATAGTGAGAGGTACAAAAATTGCAAGGTAATTGATTATATTTAGTTGTTCATCGTAAATGATGGATCTTGTTGTTGTGCCTTTAATTGGTAAGAAGTTTATTTGATATGGCAAAACAACGACTAGTTTGAATTTCTATTATCTAAGGAAGAAATAGAGGCTTAGAGTGTGAAAGCACAAAAGGTAGACAAATGTGATGCTTATGATAATGGTCATGTGTTAGCTTCTTCAATCATATTCTTACAAGAGACCGATACATTTTTTATTCTTTAATTGTTGGTTGGAGCATCAAGACATTAAGGTATTTGTTTAGGAGAATTGGAAATCTTTTAACCCAATTGAATAACAAATTTTATTTTATAAGTGAATGTTATATTACTTATATATGGAGAAACTCATATAGTAGAACAAATAATTGTTTGATGTAGTAGATTTAAAAATTGACATAACAATTGAGGAAATAAATAGACTGGATGAAGATATTGCAATATTGGTAGAAGCTTGTGAAAATAAAGGTTAGCTTGATCCTAGTTCTCAAAGCAGATTTAAAATAAGGAAAATATGGTACATAAGGCACATGCAAGATGGATTATAAGTGATAATACCAATTCAAGGTTATTCCATGAAACTATTAATTACAACCAATCAGGATGAGTTAATTGCAGTTGCACTATACCTATTGAAGAATAACAAAGAGAAGCAAAATTATGCATGTAGTAGTGCTCAAAGTGAATCTAATACGACTTAGGGCTCTAAGATGAATAACATTATTATTAGAGAGCTAGACATGGAGATAGTCTTCCTATTGGTGATGGCTTTTTTATTAAAGGACAAAATTATTGAAGTACAAAAAAGGTTGGTCCAAGAAAGTAGTTGATTTTGTTGGAAATGAAGAACGATCTTCGTTTCAGTGTTAGAATACGAAGATGGATCTTCGTTTTCTGTTTGTGTAATTCAAGTTGATATGTTAGTTGTAATAACTAACTAACTAGCTTCTCAATTAGTTAGTTAGTTAACTAGAGGACATTTAGAATGAGCCACGTATAAATAACTCAATTCATTCAGTTAATAAACAAGTCCTACAATCATATTCCATTCTATATTGTTTCTATCTTTCTTGCACTTGAATTAGAATAGCTTGAACGCTAACAAATGGTATCAGAGTTTGGTTGCGAAAAACCAAATTAGAAAGATAAACACGAGTGAAGTGTGAGGATCAAACACGAGTGAGGTGTGAAGTTGAGTTCAAGTGCAAACAATGAAAATTTTCCAGCCCATATGCCACATTTTGATGGAAAAGATTGGAATAGATGGAGAATGCAGATGCGTGCACTGTTTGGATTTCAAGAAGTGTTGGAAATCATAGAAAAAAGTTTTGAAGACCTGTGAGCCAATCCAACAAAGGAGTAGAGGTTGATCTTTAAAGAAAATAAGAAGAAAGATTGCAAAGCCACCTTCATTCTTCATCAATGTCTTGACACGACCAACTTTGACAAGATATCTGATGCAAGAAGTGCAAAAGAAGCGTGGGACATTCTTGAGAAGTGTTATTCTAGAGGAACCAAGGTCAAGAAAGTGAAATTGCAGACCTTGCAGAAACAGTTCGAATTGCTGCAGATGGATGAGCAGGAGAAGGTTGCAGATCTGATTTCAAGATTGAGGAGCATCACAAATCAGATGGCTAGCTGTGGTGAGAAGCTCACTGAACAGAAACTATGTGAAAAAATACTAAGATCTTTGCATCCTAGGTTTGATTATGTTGTGTGTGCAATTGAAGAATCCAAAGACATCTCCATATTAAGTCTTGAAGAGTTGCAGGGAACTCTAGAAGCAAGGGAATTAAGAATGGATGAAAGAAGTGGGAGTAATTCTGGGAATCAGGCTTTGGTAGCATATGCCAACAAGAAAAAGAAATGGAAGAAGAATAAGGTCAAGGAATCTGATGATGATTCAGAAGATTCATCAGAAAAAAGCAATACAAGTGGTAAATCAAAAGGAAAATCAAGAAACCTCAATAACAAGAAGGTGCAATGTTACAAATGTGAGAAGTTTGGACATTTTGCTCGAGAATGTTGGGCTAGCAAAGGAGGAAAACAAAAGACGAAAGAAGAAGATGAAGCATGCGCTGCCTAAGAAGATTCGATTCGGATTCAGATTCAGATTCAGATACTGTAACACCCCAGTATTTTCATATATATTATATATGTGTCTTTTTAGTAATTGTCATGATTTATTTAATTAATAATTATTCTATGTATAAATAAATTAAATTAAATTTTATCATCCTCAATTTTACCTGAATAATTACAATCTTTATTTTATATTTAATTGTTTTGGTGTGATAATTACATGGGGATGATTTATGATGTGATTATTTCCTAAATGGACTATTGTGCCTTTTATTTATTGGATTAGTTTCGATAATCATGAAATTGATGTGTTAGATATGTCTATTTTATTTTGTTATGTGTGACATGTGATATTCTTGTTTTGCTTGATTTTTTTAGTTGATAAAATATTAGTTGAATTATTTAATTAAATTAGAATTTATAGAAGTTATATTGTTTGTTAGTTTTATTTTCGACCAAATAATTATTCAATTTAGGAGATAGTAGAGTTAGTAAAACTCGGTATAAGTGTTTAAAAATATTTTTGGTCAATTCATCTTTAGTATAAAAAAAATAGTGACTCATTCTTTTACTCTCCTTAATGACGAGATTTTATGGCAATTAATGGTGTTGTCTTGACATAATGTAGACTTTATGTACCTGTCTCAACCAATTAAGAGATGAAATAATGTAGATTCCCTCATTCTTAACACATTTAATTCATTTTTTAAAGAATGGTTATAAATTTAATAATGAGTTTTTGTGCAATTAAGAGAGGACAACAAAAAAAACTACTCTCATTTTTTATATCTGATGCATTCTTCTCTTTTAAACCAAAATTATGATTTTATTTTAATGCTCTACAAAAATTATTCTATGCAATTTTTGGTTTCGTAACTATTGGATAAAAAAATTAAAAAGGTGATGGGACACCCTCTAATTTATTTATTTATTTAAAAGGGGTGGTGTGACATCCTACAATATAGGGTGAACTCTATTAGTTAATCCTAATTAACTCATACACATAAATACACATGATTTCAATTGGCTTTGTAACAACCTAATAAAATTAAAGGAATAGTAACCATTGGTAGCATAATTTTGGAATTAAGTGCACTTCAATTTTAGACAAGAAATCAATGGTAATATTACAACGTAAATAGCTATTGAAACCCCCTTATTTTAACAATCTCACGACTGCTTCTTCTATTCATACATTTTCCATTAGGCTATCTTGTTGTCACACCTATTTGTCGTTCGTACACTCCCAAAATAATTTTCTAAGTCGTAAATCCCAATGTCTATTCGTGTTGAATTCGTCATTGCCTCATGAGCTAGTTTTCGTGCGAATCTAGAGGTGTTAAGAAAGAAAGCGCCTAAGGTAAGGGTTTTTCCCCATGCAAGATTAGGCTAGATGTTAAATTAATAGTTTGTAATATATTGATATGACGTCTTGATGTATTAAAAGAAAAATGTTGATTTTATGTTTGCCTTAAAGAATTTAACTATAATATCTTGTTTTTATGAGTAATATGTTTGCCTTGATAAACTTAATTATAAAATTTTGATTTTTATTATTATAACATGAGTAATATGCTTGTTGTCATATATTTGATGTAAAGTTGCAATTTTTGTATTTATCAAGTTATGATTTGTATTATGATCTCATGAGTAATATGTTTGTTAGGATGTTTTTAATTTAAAGTTTTGATTTTTGTGCTAATTCGTTTTAAAGTTTTGATTTTTATGAATCATATATGAGTCTTGGGGGAATTGATGAAAAGTTATAATTTTTAATTGTGATAACCTGATTAAGTTGATTTTTGTGACTGGTTATTTGTGTTTTAAATATTATTATCTTTGTGGTTGCCTACGTGGCTGGTGATTTATGGTTTGAATAGTTCTCTCTTTGTGGTTGCCTAAGTGGCTGGTTATTCGTGTTATGATATTTTCTTTGTGGTTGCCTAAGTGGCTAGTGATTTGTAAATTTCGAGCATCATTATCATTTCATGACATATCATATGCATCTTTGTGGACGCCTGTGTGGCTGGTTATATCCGGATCATATACATTTAGGAGCATGCATATCTTGCATACATTTTATTATTTTTATTTTGATCTAATTATTTGCTCTGCAGTGAGTTGCTATTTGATTTATTTAGATGCATTTTATGACTTTTAATACATCTTGGTGAATTATTAAAGAATCAATTTATTTAAATCTTTTATTACGAAAAGATTTTATATTTATATTTTATGGCTTTTAATTTATTATTTGGTTTAATTTTTGTTGTGGGATGAACTGACCCCTTACACCAACATTTAGGTACTAATGATCTCAAAGAGTTGCATGAATGATGTTTGCATGAATGATGTTTGTTTGGTGCAGCGCGTGGGAAAATGAGACTTTTACTTAAAAATAATGTATTGTATTAATAAATTTTTTGTGGTACATTGTAAAGTCATTTACTCTTCATCATTAACTTTAAATAGAAATTTGGAAGTGAGTTTCTATTTGCTAGTAAATAATTGAATCGTCATTAATTTCAGTTAATCTATTTTCTTTTGAATTTCACCTCAAGAGAATCTATTTTATTTTGGAGCGTAAATGAATATCGATCTAATAACTGAAAGATTAACTTTGCAAATAAATAAATAAATAATATTTTAGTAAATTGCATTACATTCTTTAAAAAAAACATATCAAGTCTTTTTAGACGCACCTTCAATTTATTACATAATGAACCACTCCTAAAGAAAAAATTATAGTTGTTTCTAAAAGAAAATAAATATTTTTTAAGTATTGCTTTGAAAAAAAAAATTTGGGGCGTTACAGATACAGTCTTGTTGATGGCTACTACAAACGAAGAACGTTCTTCATTTTCCACCACGAATGAAGAACATTCTTCATCCCAGTCCAGGTTCCTTGATACTGGTTGTTCCAATCACATGACAAGTCACAAAGAATGGCTGGTAGATATTGATACATCAAGAAGGAGCAAGACCAGGTTTGCTAATGATAGAACCTTGGAAGCTGAGGGAGTTGGAAACATGGTGATCAAAAGAAGTAATGGGAAGACAGTAGTGATTGAAAATGTGCTATATGTGCCAGGCATGAAGAGCAATCTGCTGAGCGTTGGGCAGCTGGTTTAGAAAGGGTTTCAGGTGATCATGGAAAATGATGCCTTAGAAATGTATGATGGGTAGAAGAAAATGATACTCAAGGGCCCTCTTGCAAAGAACATAACCTTTGTTATAAACATACAAGTTGCAGACGTTCAATGTTTGAAGGCAGTAGGCTCAAGTGATGAGAACTCCCTGTGGCATTCAAGATTTGGCCATCTCAACTTCAGAAGCTTGCAACAGTTGGGAGTAAAGAAGATGGTTAGTGGAATTCCTATGATTGATGTCCCTGAGAAGGTGTGTGAAGTATGTATGGCAGGTAAACAATCAAGAAATTCCTTTCAGCCAGAAGTCCAAGCAAGAGCGAAGAACGTTATTGAGGTAGTTCATAGTGACATATGTGGACCATTTGAAGTTTCATCATTAGGAGGTAATAAATACTTCATAACTTTTGTTGATGAATTCAGTAGAAGGTTGTGGATCTATTTGATAAAAACCAAAGATGAAGCATTGAAGACATTCAAAAAATTCAAGGTTAAAATGGAGAAACAAAGTGGAAAATCTTTTAAAGTGTTAAGGACAGATGGATGAGGAGAATATACTTCACATGAATTCAAGGAATTTTGTGTCAAGAATGGAATTGAACATGAGATAACAACCCCTTACACACCTCAACACAATGGTCTGGCTGAAAGGAAAAATAAAACCATTCTAAACATGACTAGAAGCATGATAAAAGAGAAGGGACTGCCACATAAGTTATGGGGAGAGGCTGCATCAACTACTATTTATATTGTTAATAAATGTCCAACAAAGAAATTGAAAGAGAAGGTACCAGAAGAAATTTGGAGTGGAAGAAAGCCAGCAGTAGTACATTTAAGAACTTTTGGTGCTCTATTTTTTAAACATGTACCGGTCTAGAAAAGGAGAAAGTTGCAAGACAAGAGTGAAGAAATGATCTTGGTTGGGTATCATCCAACAGGTGCTTACAAGTTGTATGATCCTATCAAAAGCAAGGTGGTGGTCAGTAGAGATGTCAAGATCATTGAACATGAGAGTTGGGATTGGAAACAGAACAAATTGTCAGCAACCAGCATTTGGACTGGGAGCAAGCAAGCAGTAGCACGAGCCAACCTTCACAAACTCCTTTACAAGCACATAATGAGAAACATACTAATAGAAACATAGATGAAGAAAGAATTGAATCAAGCAGATCTCAGAGAACAAGAAAGCTACCAACACATATATAAGAATTTGAAGTGCATAATGACAATGAAGTTGACAGCAGTGGAGATTTAGTACATTTTGCCTTATTTGCTAATGCATAACCTTTGAATATTGAAGAGGCATTAAAGAAGGGACCCTGGAAGAATGCAATGATGGAAGAGATCGAGGCAATTGAGAAGAATCAAACATGGTACTTGACATATTTGCCTTCAAATCATAAGCAGATTAGAGTAAAGTGGGTCTACAAGTTGAAGCTGAATCCAGATGGAACAATTGCTAAGTACAAAGCTAGATTGGTTTCCAAAGGATTCCTACAAATGGCAGATATAAATTATTTTGAAGTGTTTGCTCTAGTGGCTAGAATTGAGACAATCAGGCTTGTGATAGCACTGGCCTGTGCAAGGGGCTGGCTAATGTGCCAGCTCGATGTGAAATTTGCATTTCTGAATGGATGGCTGGAAGAGGAGGTGTATGTCTCTCAACCACCAGGATTTGAGATTGAGGGAAAAGAGGATAAAGTGCTCAGATTGAGGAAAGCTCTCTATGGTTTGAAACAAGCACCAAAAGCTTGGAACAAAAGGATTGATACATTCCTAATTGGCATTAGATACATAAAGTGCACAGTGGAATATGGAGTTTATGTGAGACATTACACACTGAATGGAGAACCTGCAATGATACTAATTTGCTTATAAGTGGATGACTTATTAGTCACTAATAGTAACATACAAGAAATTGAACAATTCAAGGAAATCATGAAGAACGAGTTTGAAATGACAGACTTAGGCAAGCTGAGTTATTTTTCGGGCATGGAGTTTACTGAAACTGAGGAAGGTCTGTTGATGCATCAGAAGAAGTATGCTAGAGAAATCTTGAGAAGGTTCAATATGGGCTAATTGCAACCCTACAACCATTCCAATGGAAGAAGAGCTGGCTGACTCAACCTTATTCAAACAAGCTGTTGGTTCTCTAAGATACTTGTGTAATTCAAGGCATGACATCTGCTATAGTGTGGGAGTGGTAAGCAGATTCATGGAAAAACCCAAACTTTCTCATTGGATGACAGTTAAGAGAATCATGAGGTATATTCAAGGCACAATTGAGCATGGAATTCTGTTTGCAACAAACTTAAAACATGAAAGTGAAGACTTGGTGGGATATTCAGACTCAGATTGGTGTGGAGACAAGAATGATAGAAGTAACACTTCAGGTTATGTGTTCAAACTCATGAAATCTCCAATAGCATGGAGCTCAAAAAAGCAGCTAGTGAAAGTACTCTCATCATGCGATGCTGAGTACATTGCTGGCAGCTATGCAGCCTGCCAAGCATTGTGGTTGGAATCACTAACAACAGAACTGAAGATGAAAGTTTGCAGGCCAATTCAATTGATGATTGACAACGTTACATCAATAAATCTGGCAAAGAACCCTATGTCTCATGGCATAAGCAAACACATTGAGACAAGGTTTCACTTCTTAATAGATCAAGTTGGAAGAAACAAGTTGAAACTCATTTATTGTCAAACTGAAGTTCAACTGGCTGATATAATGACTAAGGCCTTGAGGACAAGTAGATTTGAAGAATTAAGGAGATTACTAAATGTCAAATCACCTAGAAAATTGAATTAAGGGAAAGTGTTGGAAACGAAGAACGATCTTCGTTTCAGTGTTAGAAAATGGAGATCGATCTTCGTTTTCTGTTTGTGTAATTCAAGTTGATATGTTAGTTGTAATAACTAACTAACTAACTTTTCAATTAGTTAGTTAGTTAACTAGAGGACATTTAGAATTAGCCATATATAAATAACTCAATTCATTCAGTTAATAAACAAGTCCTACAATCATATTCCATTCTATATTGTTTATATCTTTCTTGCACTTGAATTAGAATAGCTTGAACGCTAACAGATCCGCTAAATTTTTAACTCTTCAATACTAGTTGACCCGCTTTGTCCATTTTTAGACGATTAATAGCAAAGCAGGTTGGCTAGCTTTATCATCCATAGTTATGTTACTGCATATAAGTTCTAGAATTATATCAAATAGTTTTCTTTTGTATAAATTGATATTTAGCTCTCATATTTAATCCATTACCATGTCCCTACTCTAAAATCATGTCCGTAAATAGCTGTGATGTGCAAACAGTTTAAAACTCTTTACACTGTTAGTGTAAAGTCAAATATTATATGACTTTAACTATATAAAGTGTTAATAATTTTAACATTATGTCAAGTATACTATTATTAAATACATTTTTTTACACTTCACTAAAAAAAATGAAGCCATGATCATCTCTTCCAAACATAACTTAGTTAGAACCACCAATGTCGCACAGTAAATATCAAATAAAAATAAAATAGCACAAACAAATTTATCATGAATTAGAACATTTTCCATTCATATTTTGATATCAAGTTTAATTAAAAAAGCAAAAAAAAAAAAAAAAATACATCAACAATACACATAAAGATTTCATATGCCAATGAAACATAATCAATAAAAACAATAATACTAACAACCAAACTAATTTCTTTCATATATGTTTAATGGTAAAAAATAATACAAGATCCACATTCTATAATTTAAACCATTTTAAAAAAAAATATTTACTCATATCTACTATAGGTAATTTTTGACATGACCAATTCCAAGTGTTGACATCATATATAAAACAAAGAGAGTGTTAAATTTAGTGATATCATTCATAATCCGATAAAACAAATCTTTTACTGCTGTGAACACTACACTTAAAAGGAAAACAAACAACACTAAACCATAATAATAAACAAATCAAATATCGCACTCAAAGGATGAAATAAAAAAAATTAAAATTACTTAAAGAAAATAATTTATTTTGATAAAATAAGATAATAAAATATAAGAGAGATAATTCCAGACAAAATGAGGTTAACTAATCTGAATTGTAATAATGGTAGTAATGAGTTAGCAAGTTTTAATCAATGTCTATTTTCAGTTAGAAAACAAATCAAGAAAGGTGTCCTTTCCCTCTCCAATTTCAATGTCCAATTTCCAAAACTTCACACTTCCTTCACCCACCTAAAAAAAAGTAACATACAATCACAACCAAACCAAAACCTTAAAACACAACAAACCCAACAACAAACAACAGTTAAATCAAATCTAAAAAAAAAAACATTAACATCTCCGATGAAACGAAACCACAGTTCCCACCACAAGAACAACCAAAACCCACCTCGAAAATGGCTTATAATCCCAACTCTCACAATCTCCCTCCTTCTCCTCTTCATCCTTCTCCTTCTTCCCCACACAAAACCCTCTTCTTCATCCCCTTCTTTTGACAATTTCACAACCCAATTGGATCTTCCAAAACTACCCAAATTCGCTTACTTGTTAACAGGTACAAAAGGGGAAGTTTCACAGCTCAAAAGGGTTCTTCAAGCAACTTACCATCCAAGAAACTATTACCTTCTTCACCTTGATCTTGAAGCTTCTGATGAAGAGAGGCTTGAGCTTGCAAAGTATGTGAAGAGTGAGAGGGTTTTTGTGGTTTTTAGGAATGTTATGGTTGTTGGTAAAGGTGATTTGGTTACTTATAAGGGTCCTACTATGATTGCTTCTACACTTCATTCTGTTGCTTTGTTTCTTAAAAGGGTTGGTGATTGGGATTGGTTTGTTAATCTTAGTGCTTCTGATTATCCTCTCTTCTCACAAGATGGTTAGTGTTTTTTGTTTTTGTTTTTGACTTAGTTTTAGAGTTTAATTAACTTCATGTAGATTCTAAGGTTGCCTCAACTAGATCAAGGTTTTAAATTGCAGTCAGGATCTATAAAGAACTGTCACCGACCATAGTTTTAAATTGCGGTTGCACTTGCAGTTACGCTGCAAACCTATACATTGCGGGAAACTGCTGTCAATGTGCTTAATTGCGGTTGCGATGCCGTTGTGGAGACTTTAAAATCCGCAATATTGCAGCTGTAGGTGTGGTTGCAGACCACAATTTAAAACCATGACATAGACACCGGACATTAAACTGACACATGACACACAAACCCTGATAATAATTTGAGAAAATGGAAATGGAAATGTTTAAATGTAAGCATATGTGTCGGTGTCATGTTGGTGCTCGACATGACACGTCTTCAATCTAAAGTGTTGTGTTAATGTAGGTTGCGATCCTCGATATTGCGGAGAATTGTGGTTAAATGAGGCTGTTGCACCTCAATCGCAGGTCTGTTGTACTTGTAGTAGCCGGGGCATAAAAAACTGTGATGTTGTGACCTAGATCACATTGCAGACTTTTTTAAAACCCTAGTAGTGGTTACATTGCGATATTTGATATTGTAGAAAAAATTAAATACACACATGGTTGATGCGGCCGAAATCGTAGTTGCTGTCCTTTATTTTAAACCTTGAACTAGACCATTTAAAAACCATTGACTTCTTTTCTTGATAATTAAACTTCATAAGAGAGCTTCTTTTACATATACTATGATCCATTGTTTCATGCAAGCTTCCCTGAATAAGAATATTTGTTTAGTTTTCTTACAAATAAAAATCTTTTGAATCTAGAACTAACTAAAGTAGTAAGCAATCCCCTTTTGCATTGCCCTGGAATAAATGCTGCAACCAAATGCTATAGCTAATTAGTGACTATTACTTTATATAGTTGTGTTTTCAAAGCAGAACATAAATGAATAAAAGTAAAAGCTGACTCTTGAAGTGAACCTTCAATTCCATTCATATTTGCTATCATTGATTTCACAATGTTAAAACTTTATTTCTATTTGTGAATATGCTCCACCAAGTAGAAAAATAAAATACTTTCTATATTTGGGCAGGGGGGGTACATGGTAATCCTCAAGAAGATATTTATAGCTAATTGTTTTCAGTATATGGATAGTTGGATACTCTCAGGAAGTTGTATTTTATTAGAAAGAAAAGGAGAAAACTCCCCCAGTTACATAAATATGGTGCAGAACTTTGGGTTCTGCACCCCCTTTGTGCAAACGAGTGTTGTTCAATAGTGGCTATAGCATAGTTGAGTTTGATGAATCGCTATGTTATGCCATACGCTATCTAGTATAAAATGTTGTCAAATAGCAGCTATAGCATTTTTGCGTAGCAGAATTTGATCAAACTGCTATTTTCCTCAATCCGTTATTGACAACATTCATGCAAATGTCCCTAGCTAAGAGACAAGATGATCTCCCTCTCTTCCCCAACACTCGTGCAAATTTGATCCACTAACTAACTAACGGGGTTATCTAACAATACTATTTCCAGGAAGTTTCACCTTGTCCTCAGGGTAAATGTCTGGAAAAAAAGAAGACCAACTTACCATTGAGCTTCTGCAACTCCTTCAGCAAACAACTAAGTGAGACATAGAACGTTTTAGCAGGAAGCTCTCTAAAGACAGAATTTCAGATGATCTCTCTAAAGACTTGTTCAGCTCCAATTTTATAATTCCTGCCCAAACTCTGAAGTAATTTAAATCTGGTGACTTCGATGGCAGTGGCCAGTGACCTCCATGGCTTACACTTGACCCTTACCCCTTTGTTCCATTGTTACTGTTATGTGGCACAAAATGTGGGTTTCCTTCTCCATTTACCTCTTTGTTTTATTACTTATTTCTCATTCCTCTTTCTCCGCATCTCTTGTCAACGACTTCTATTTTGAATTTGATCTTCTTCCGTGTTTTTCCACCAAGCTTCAAACCCTTTCTCCGGTCACACTATTCTTGCCTCCATGCAGGTATTCACCATGAAGAATTTTGTCAGAAATGATGTGAGGCTACATTACAAAACAAGGAGAAAACTACCCTAATCAAACAAAATTGTTGCAGAACTTTGAGGTTCAGCACCTCCCTTATCTCTTAATGACAAGATGATTTTCCTCTTCTCTTCTGTTATCTATATTCATTGTGATATCCTATCCTCTATCATTCATAAAGGTGTCAGTTTAGTAGTAAGATTTTAACTTTGTAACCTCAAGGGTCATAGTTTAAATCCCCTCGGAGGCTCGGACATGTTGTTAAATAACCATTAGTGTCACTTTAATTTACCTGAGGCTACTAACTAATTATAACTAACTAACTAATGGGGTTATCTAATAGATACAAAAGAAAATTAAAGTTTAGATTCTCATTTGGTTGCACTCATTTAATTAATTTTTCCTGGAGTTTTTGTTTTCGGATCCTAATAAACTTCATAATTTCACAAACATAAATTTTTGTTTATTTTGCTGACTTTATATACCTTCTTGTTTCAGATATCTTGCATATCTTTTCATTCATGCCTAGGGACATAAACTTCATTGAGCATACAAGTAATATGGGTTGGAAAGAGTGAGTATATTACTTATCCTGTTATCCATTGGTATCCTCTAAGTTTGTTACTAAACTTGAATAAATTCTACACATGATCATATGATTTGTGTACTCTAATTGTAACTTTGATATCAGATATCAAAGAGCCAGGCCTATCATTATAGATCCGGGCTTATATCATTCAAGGGTATCTAGTGTTTACTATGCTAAAGAGAAAAGATCTCTCCCATCTTCGATCAAGTTATTCACAGGTAATGATTTTCTGCATTCTATCACCTTTTTTTTCTTCTTATTTACTATGTATAATGTATGTCTATATATGCATAAGTTGCTCTTAGCCTCTTACTATATATAAAACTTTGTCATACATGTAGCCAGTAGCCTTTTACTATCTGTGCCTACAATTATGTCATATATGTTTCTTTGTTTATGTAATATATATTTCTTGAGTAAACCACAATTTTAGTCTTTGAAACTGTAGGTGCTGTCACTTTGGTCACTGACTTAGCTAAAAACTCAAATTAGTCTTCGAATTATCAAAACTTCAGTCAATTTAGTCTTTGACGTTATAACGGTCGTCAGAGACTATTTTGACAGTAAGTAGTATCTTTCGGGGACTTTTATGATAGTAACTTGTATCTTTCATGGACTATTTTGATTATTTGAGAACTAGTTTGAGTTTTTTGTTGAGTCAGGGACCAAAATAACAGCACCCTACACTTTCAAGGACTAATGTGGCGGTTTACCCTATGTTTCTTTTTTATTTAATATTTACTATTGTCTTTGAAATTGTGTGCTGAGTTTGGTTTTTGGTAGACAATGATTTGCAAATTCTGTTTTCCTAACGATTAAGAGCTATGTTTTTATTTTATCTTTCCTAAATTAAAGTAATATATTTAATATCTTGTGTACGTTTCTCTAAACATTTCATATCCTAAATTTTTCAATAAACGACGTATTTCCATGTCGGATATGTATTGAATATGATACCCGTATCATGTCCGTGCATATATGGTCTTAAAGGATCAATATCGTATTCATTGTCTTTTTAGTCCGCATATGTTTTGTCAGTGTTGTTAAAAAGCGGTTATAGCGTAGCAATATTTAAACAAGTAGCAATATTTAAACAAATTGCTATTGTTCCGCGATATGCTATTTAGTACTAAATATTGTCAATATCTGCTATAGCAACACTATAGAACTATTGCATAGCGAAATTTGAACAAAGTGTTATTTTTCGCGACCTCCAATTGACATCACTGTGTTCTGTACATACTGTTGCAACTCTTTAGTCAATAATACAATATTTGATTTGGGATTAATAATCTAGTTAGATATTCAACTGCATTATATAACTTAACAGTCTAACTAGCCACAGTGATCTATAACATTTTTGGAAAAGTTGTTAAAATTTGTAGGGTCTTTTGCTACAAAGCTTCTTCAGTTGAACATTTCACTTATTAATGAATAAAATCAGTATCAGTTGTTCTAAATATGAAATAATCTCAAGTACATTTACTTCATGGCTAACAACGAGCCTAATTTCTCCAGGAGTACACATCATTTTGATCCACATCACTGCTATTGATTTAAGACATTAAACTGTTTAATTTTTTTTAGATATTAATCCAAAAAAAATTAAATATATTTTTCTCTACTTTCAAATGGGTGTATAAAATCTTTAAGACTTATTATGTTTTCGGTCGTTGTAACATACCCATTGTTTTTTTGTTCCTATACTTTTTTCTCGCAAAATGTTCATAAGGTGTCAAACATCAGTTGTAAGAGTTCGACTTTGTAACCGAAGGGATATAGTTCAAATCCAACCTGAGACAGTTGTAAAATGGTCATTAGTATCACCACTATTAAAATAATTCCCTTCAATTTTTGAAATAAAAAATTCTCTCAAAATGGTCTATGTAGTATTTCTCTTTCAAAGTTCTTATTGTTTTGTTTTAGTCCCTATATTATACATTTTTCTTTGTTTTAGTCTCTTTAATATTTGTGTTATGTTCAATTATTCTATTTATGATAGAGACTCAAATAAAAAAAATTTATATTATAACAAATCATTGTGAGAAGGAACCGTTGTGAGAAATATTTTTATATAGAATAAAATGAAAAATAGAGTATATATTAAAGGGACCAAAATAGAGTTATATAAACTGGAATTATGACTGACCAATAGTTATACAACAACAGTCATGTCTTATTTATCGCACTAGGTAGGGTCGGTAACATCGATCATACGATGTCATAATGTTGTATTTCTGGAGAACTTTGTCATAGGTTTAAATCTTGTTTCCAAATTAAATTTTCAAATGCTTCTCAAAATCATTTAGCTAACAGCATTTTATGATTTTCAGGCTCTGAATGGGTCGTCCTTACAAAACCGTTTCTCGAGTTCTGCGTTTGGGGTTGGGATAACCTTCCTCGCACACTCCTCATGTATTACACAAACTTCCTTTCGTCGAACGAAGGCTACTTCCACACCGTCATTTGCAATCACAAGGATTATCAAAACACGACTATAAACCACGATTTGCGTTACTTAAGGTGGGACAACCCGCCAAAACAACATCCTTTGTCATTGAAATTGGAGCATTTTGAAGACATGGCGCATAGCGGTGCGCCTTTTGCTCGGAAGTTCGACAAGGACGACCCGATTCTTGATAAAATTGACAAGGAACTATTGGGAAGGTCAGACGGTCACTTTACTCGTGGTGGTTGGTGTGTTGGTAATAATCTTAAGGGAAATGATCCTTGTGCTGTTTATGGAAATAGAAATGTTGTTAAACCTAGTTTAAGATCAAAGATTCTAGAGAAACTGATGTTGAAACTATTGGATTATGAAAATTTCAGGCCAAAACAATGTAAATAATCTGTTCTTGCAATGTGCAAATTTTTATAATGAACAGCTATCCATTTATTTGGCATTATCTCTTTTTTTTTTTACCAACCTATAAGATTATATGCGTATGCACTGAGTGTAGGTATATTTTAAATTATGAGTAAATGTTTTGTCTTTAATTCTGACTAACAAATGTCGATATTGTTAGGTTAGATGTCTTGTCTCCGATTCGAACTTAACAACTCATAGTTCTGTGAGTTTATGGTGGTATATCATATCCTTCTACGTACCAAAAAGAAAATCATAGTTGTTTAACTATATCTAACTTAAAAATCATGCAAATGGTGGTTTGAGACTGATTGATAGTGTGAATTTTTACATCGTAAGGATATCAAAATTATTTTGTTGTTTTAATGAGTTAACGAAATTGATATTAGTTGTAATTACTTAACAAATCAAAGATGTTGATAGAAAAAACCTAATCAAATATTTATATATGGAAAACATTGAAAACAATGTTTTATTTTTTTGTGCTTCTTATAGAAACACTAAAACATGAAACAAAATGAAAATAAGGTGATAGTTTTGTAATAAAAATAAAGTATTTTTACGAAGTAAATAAGTCTTTAACCTTGCAATTAACGTAAGAAAAATATTATATGGACACCCATGTAATTGTTATTAAGAAAAACTACCTTAAATAAGTTAACTTTGCCACAAAGAGGAATGGTGTATCCACAAACTAGGATTGGATTTACTTATTAAAACAACTTGTTTTGTTAAACTAGTCGTTTTTCTCGTTTTATATCATCTAAGTAATTCAACATTATAATCTAGTTTCTAATATTTAAGTATTCGAATTCTTTTAACAAATAAATATCCAAATATTAATTTCTAGAGACTTTAGATATTTTTAATGCTAAGCGATCCAATTTCATATTTTTTCTATAAGCGATCCAATTTTTAACTCGTAATATTGATTTTAAGTTTTCACAATGAATCTATCAGAAATGTCAACATAGATGTTTTTGAAAAGTTAAAAAGTAAACTTCAATACACATGAAAAAAATCTAATGGGTGAAGCGATTCAACAATCAACATCATGTTTAACAAATAAATGCTCGATCAATGGTGTAATTGATGACCACTGAAAAAAAAAAAAACTGTTTTGAAGAGTAAATGATGAGAAAATAAAAGAAAGCGTTAAAATGATAGTGTGTCTAATAAAGACCTCTCAAAAAATGGCCTAAAAGTTACTATTTTGAGTAAAAAATGAATTTTATAATAATAATAATAAAAAAAGGAAGAGTAAATATAATATTTTATTAAAATATGGTAAAAGTATCGTGGTCCAGTAGTTGATCAAGACCATATTAAATAATCCCTTACAATGATAATAATGAAGAGTAAATGACAAGAAAGATAACGAAATGTAAAAGTTTTACAAATATGTAAATGTAAACGAAACAAGAGTATATAATTAATACCTTTTCAATTTGTTCTTCTTCAGCTTCTATATCAGTGGGAATTGAGTGAGATTCTACAGATTCATGTATGACACCTTCTACATGACACGGACTAGAATGAGTTTCTGCAACATTACTTCCTTCTACATTGGTTGAGTTTGTATTATCAGAAGTAGACTGCTTTCCTTCATTATCACTTGCTCGATGTCGAATATTTAATTTTCTTTTACGAGCCATTGTTTCTCTAACACAATTCAAAATGAACATTAGACAAATTTCAGAAAACATGGACAAGTCTAAAAGTATAAGAAAAACATAATGTATAAAATCATACACAACTAGAACACATTTACTTCAACAAACTAGAACACATTTCCTTCGTCTTCCTCATCATCTTCATCATCATCCATATTATCAACATCAACAACTTCAAAAAAATCATTATCATCTTCAACTTCAATCCTAACCAAATCATTGACATTATGAGTAGCTTCACTTGTATCGCCCATTAGTTGCTCATGAATTTCTTCAATTTCATTAGATTCCTCATCACCCATATCATAGATATCCCTAACTTTTGCATTGAGAACAACAAGCCAATCCTTGTTTCTCTCATCCTATATATAAAACACCTTTTTAGCTTGTGATGCAAACACAAATGGGTCATCACAAATATTTTTCCCAGTATGTTTTAAAAATTTGAAATTGACAAGTGTCATGCCAAACTTATCTTTCTTGATACCTTTATTAGTATCAACCCAATCACATTTAAATAACACAAACTTGTACTTTCCAGAATAATCCAACTGCAGTATATCAGTTATTGCCCCATAGTAATTAATTTCATCTTTTGAGGTCTTTGTCTTTACAATTACTCCACTATTTTGTGTTTTCAAAAATCTCTCCCTCTTCTTTGTGTGGAACCTAAAACCATTAATTGCATAACCTTTGTATCTTCTTACTACCTCAGATGGTCCACGGGATAACCATCTAAGTTCATGAGTAACTTCTGAGCTATTTTGTTCATCCATACGCTGAATCTAAAATATTTCATGAAATATAGTAAGTTCCTATATTAAAACAATCGGTAAAATTTAAATAATCAAATTCATATATGCTCACTCTGAGTTTAAACCACTCAATAAATTTTTGACCATGTTGCTTGTCAAGTTCAAGTTGTGTCAATCGCCGCGGTCGACACTGTCTCTTAAGATGTGAAATGTGTTCTCTAAAAATAACAGTAATAGAGTTAAAAAAATTAATATATATATATATATATATATATATATATATATATATGTATGTATAGTATAAAATTGAAATATGATTTGTGACTAACTCTATAAATGGAGCGACTACATCACAATTAGAAAGCACATATCTATGGGCCTGTGCTAACTCTTTTTTGTCAAGTTTAGTTCTACTCACTTTCTTCCTCTTTCCTAATTGTAACTTTTCTTGTTTCTTTATCCCTAATGGCCTTCCTGAGATTTCATCATCATTTCTACTAGGTCTATTGAACCTAGTTTCTACCCCAGATAGATATTGCGAACAAAACGTCAAACATTCATTGGCCAAAAATCCTTCTGCAATTGATCCTTCTGGATGGGCTCTATTACGTACAAAAGACTTAAGAGTAAGAAGAAACCTGAAAGTCAAGAAAATTTAATATATGTATGTTCTCAACATCCAAAAAAACTAGTTTAACACTTTTAATTAAATTTTTTATAAACCATTCATACCTCTCAATCGGATACATCCATCGATATTGTACCGGTCCAGCAACTTGGGCTTCGTGTGCCAAATGAATTACCAAATGCATCATAACAGTAAAAAATGAAGGAGGAAAAATTGTTTCCAACTGACAGAGTGTGATAACTATTTGAGACTCCAATTGTGATAAAAATTCCGCATTAAGTACCTTAGAACAAATTTGCTTGAAGAAATTGCAAAGATCAACCAACACTGAAGTGACTTTATCTGGCAATGAACCCCGTAATGCTACTGGAAGAAGATCTTGCATCAAAACATGACAATCGTAACTTTTTAATCCAAACATCTTGTGTTGCTTGACATGCACACAATGTGGGATGTTTGATGAGCATTCATCTGGTGTTTTTACATTCTTGAGAATTCTTAGAAAAGATTCCTTTTCTTTGTTAGTCATTTGATAGCATGCTCTAGGCAAACACATTGTAGTTATATTAGGACTTGGTTGAGGATGGAGCATACTTCTTATGCCCATATCTAAAAGATCAGCTCGTGCCTTATAATTATCTTTGGATTTTCCCTCTTGGTTTAACAATGTACCAATGATGTTGTCACATACATTTTTTTTCAATGTGCATCACATCAAGATTATGACGTAATACATTATATTGCCAATAAGGCAATGTGAAGAAAATGCTCTTCTTTTTCCAAGGTTGTGCTCCATTTGTTAGACCTTTTTCTATACATTCATCTACATGTCTTAAAATATCAGTCCCATCAAGTCTTCTAGGAGGGCTCCTTAGCTCCCGCGTTCCATCAAAATCCCTACTATTCAGCCTCCACTTATGTTTGGGAGATAACCAACGACGATGACCCATGTAGCAAATTTTTTTACCATGACGTAACCACTGTGAGGTAGTTTCAATACCACAACATGGACATGCATATTGACCTTTAGTACTCCATCCAGACAAGTTAGCATATGCTGGAAAGTCGTTAATAGTCCACATTATAGCTGCACGAAGTTGAAATGTCTCTTTCTTATAGGCATCAAATGTTTGAATTCCATCATCCCATAACTCTTGCAACTCTTGTACTAAAGGCTGGAGATAAATATCAATGTATTTCTAGGACCTTTTGGACCCGGAATTAATAGTGATAACATGAAGTATGGTTGTTTCATGCACATCCAAGGAGGAAGATTGTAAGGAATTGGAATGACAGGCCAAGTGCTATGAGTAATACTCATAGTCTTGAAAGGATTGAACCCATCTGAAGCCACTCCTAATCGAACATTACGAGGATCTAACGAAAATGTTGGATACCGAGCGTTAAAATTTTTCCAAGCAAGGGAATCAGCTGGATGCCTAAGAGAACCATCATTCAATCTACTCTCATGGTGCCATCTCATTGATTCGGCAACTTTGGAGGACATGAATAACCTTTGCAACCTTGGTTTCAATGGAAACCATCGAAGGATCTTTGCTGGTATCTTCTTTCGCCTCTCAAAAGTCTCCATTCCATTACCTTGTACTTCTTCATTTGTTGTTTTCCACCTTGACATACCGCACTTTGGACATACTTCATATTTGACATATTTATCCCAATATAATATGCAATCATTGGGACAAGCATGAATCTTCTCATACCCCAAACCTAATTCTGAAACCATCTTTTTAGTTTCAAAGTATGACTTTGGCAAAACATTTTCTTCTAGTAAAGCATCTCTTAGTAAATCAAGCAACATGGAGAATGACTTGTCACTCCACCCATGAAGACACTTTAAATGATACAAATGTACCATAAATGATAGCTTGCTATACTTCTTACAGTTGGGGTAAAGCATTTGCTCATTCTCCTTCACAAATTCGTAAAATTTAGAGTTTTCTCTAACTTCGGGAATTCTTTCACCTTCACCATAAATTGGCTCTTCTGTAGAATGAATTCCAAATACATCATGAACTAATCCATCCATGTCATGCTCCATCTCTACATTTTGTTTAGTAGCGCTACTTGAAGTTCTAGGTTTTTCACCATGATATATCCATTGTCTATAGCTTCTAAGAAATCCACGATGTGGATCTGTTAAGTGTTCATAAACACATGCGCGAGAATAAGAGTGGCAATTGGCACATTTTGTACAAGGGCACATTATTTTTCCATTGATTTGTGAATTTTGAAAAGCAAATTCAAGAAATTCATTAACTCCTCGAACATATTCTTCACTTTGTTTTGATGGATCATACATCCATTCTCTATAAGCCATTTGGAAAAATTAACTGAAAATGGATGATACAAATTTTAAAAATCAATAAGTTTTTTTTTCCCTTTTTTTGTTTTAACACAGAAAAATTTAAGACAAAGGCAACTAGAAATATTATCAAATTTCGAATACACAACAGGGCAAATAAATTAACATAAGCAAATAGAGAAACAGGGCAAATAAATTAACATAGGCAGTTGCTTAAACAGGGCAGGATTGACATAGGCAGTTGCTTAAACTAACTTAATTCTATATAGTAAGTAAATTAACATAGGCAGTTGTTTAAAAAGGACAAATAAATTAACATAGGCAGTTGCTTAAACAGGGCAAATAAATTAACATAGACAGTTGCTTAAACTAACTTAATTCTATATAGTAAGTTGCTTAAACAGGGCAGTATAGAAAAACAACGCAATCAAAACAGTGAATTCATTAAGCAATCGAAACAGGGCAGTATTGAAACACTCCCAGACATGTTATATCTAAACAGTGAATTCATTAAGCAATCAAAACAGGGCAGTATTGAAACACTCCCAGACATGTTATATCTAAATCATTTATTAAGCAATCCAAGTCATCTGAGATTTTAAAATAACAGGGCAATATAGAAAAACAGCGCAATCAAAACAGTGAATTCATTAAGCAATCAAAACAGGGCAGTATTGAAACACTCCCAGACATGTTATATCTAAACAGTGAATTCATTAAGCAATCAAAACAAGGCAGTATTGAAACACTCCCAGACATGTTATATCTAAATAATTTATTAAGCAATCTAAGTCATCTGAGATTTTAAAATAACAGTGCAGTATAGAAAAACAGCGCAATCAAAACAGTGAATTCATTAAGCAATCAAAATAGGGCAGTATTGAAACACTCCCAGACAAGTTATATCTAAACAGTGAATTCATTAAGCAATCAAAACAGGGGGTATTGAAACACTCCCAGACATGTTTCTAATTCTGTTGCAAAAGGTGACAATGGAAGTGTAACTACCTCAGAATTAGGATGTTCTGAAGTTTCAGTAGAAACGTGTCCTAAAGAAGACTCCTGTATTCAATTTATTTCGAATACAGAAAAGGAAATGGAAATCCAACCAATTAATAAAATTGATGAGGAACTTTCTGTATCATTTCAGGAATGTTCTCAATCTAAGAAAATGCAAATGGAAGCGAAGTTCATTTGTCACAAGATAATGGGGAGCTAGAAAGTTGTGAGTTGACTACAGCAGTTCCCAAATCAAATGCTGGGAAGAAAAAAAAGAGGAAAATGATGGAAGACACGACAAAGAATCAATTCGATTGCAATGACTTTATTATAAGTCCATGTGAGAGGATGAGGCCAAGAACGGGGAAAATTCCTAACTCTCACAAACTCAAGTATGAACCCTAACTCTCAATCAAAACCGCAAAAATTCAAAATTTATCCATAAAATGAACCCTAACTCTCAATCAAACTCGCGAAATATTCAAAACAACACAAAAATTGCAAAGAACTAAGGTCACAGGTTTTAGGTTGTGCGAAATTCAAAACAGTACAGAACGGTGGTGCGAGAAATAACAAACAGTATAGAAATTCAAAATTTACCAGTGGTGCGAGAACGGTGGTCACAGAGTCAGGTCACGGTGGCGCTGGTGGTGCGACGGCGAGAACGATAGTGCGATGGTCACGACGAAAACTACGGTGCGATGGTCACAGCGAGAACGATGGCGCGAGACTCAACGATGGTGCGAGATTCAACGACGGCGAGAAAGCAACAGATTCCAGCTCAGGATGGATCGACGGCGAGAAGGAGAAGGTAAGAACTGGGGCTCGATATTAAGTGAAAGAGGAGAAGGTAAGAACGCGGGCTCGAGAGATACGTGTTTTGGGTTTAGATGTTTTGAGCAGAAAGGGTTTATTTGGTTTTTGGCTCTATTAATTTTTTGTTTTGGCTCCACTAACAAAATTTGGATTTTGGCTCAATGAAATTTTTTGCCTCCATTGAAAAAATTAAGATTTTGGCTCCATTGAAATTAGGTGGATTAAAAAAATTAGGATTTTACCTCCATTAAAATTTTTTTTGGCTTACATTATGAAAAATTTGTATAAAATTCTTTCACAACCAATTAAGATTTTATCTCCTTTAAAAAATATTTATTTTTCAATTTTGATGTCTATAGCCACAGATTTTAGTGTGTAACTATAACAATTAGTGACAAATTTATGTCACCAAAGGTATAAGACACCTATACCAACAACAAATAGTTTATCTGTGGGTATAGCTTATCTATACCTACGGTTTTTAATTTGGTCACTATAATCCTCCGTATGTATATGTCTATTTTCTTGTAGTGATAGAAGGTGTGGTTGACGGTGGCCGGAGCTCTCCTACCTACCACTGTGAGTCACTTAAGTTCCGCCATTGATCATTGTGTTAATCACCGTGAGTCACTGAAGTTCCGCCATTGATCATTGTGTTAAAACTAATATCCAAAAATAGTTTAAAAATTATTATTTTGAAAATAATATAAAAAACAGTTTTTTAAAATATTTTAAAAATATTTATTTATTTTTTTTATTAAAAAATATAGTTTTTATAAAAATAAATTGAACTATTTTTAGGAATAATAAAACATATTATTATTGTAGGTATATAATTTATTATAATGTTAAAAAAATTATTAGACAAATCGATATTTCATTGGGGATTTCAATACTAGATGATACAACTGTCCTTCTAGATTGTCTATGGAGGATTTCCAAAATTGGATTCATCTATCCACTAATGGTGCTCAATACACTTAGTTGGAGTCTTGGAATATTAGCTCTTGTCTCACTTTCACCAAATCTAATTATGATCATTATCCCCTCATGTTGGAGTTTCATATCAATGAAGCTAGACATATATCTTCATTTAAGTTTATGAGGATGTGGGTTTCGCATCATGACTATATCATTGTAGTGAAAACTACTTGGGAGGAGCAAGTTATAGGTTGTCCTATGTTTGTGCTTAATCAAAAATTAAAGCTTCTTAAATGCAAACTTAAAATTTGGATAAGGACGTTTTTGGTAACATTCAGCAAAGAGTTCAAGTTGCCGTTATAAATTTGGATAGCTTTCAAAATGCTATTTATTCTCTTGGTCCCTCAGATGATTTATTGAATGAGGAGCAACAAGCACAAATGGAAGTGAATGAAACTCTTAATTTGAAAAAGCAATATTGACATCTGAAAGCTAACATTAAATAGCATTCTGATGCTGACAAGAACACCACTATCTTTAATAAAACTGCCAAAATCAGATATACCTACAAGACTATTTTTAGCATTATTCATAATGATGTTTTGATTCAAGACCTTACCATATAGAAGCCAAATTTGTTTCCTACTTTGAGGATATCTTCAATTCTAATAATAGTTGGGTGGATAATAGTTTGATTAAAGACACAATCCCTCGTCTTGTGGATAGTTATATGAATGTTATGCTTATTAATCTACCTAGCTTGGAAGAAATTAAAAATGTAGTTTTTGACATGAATCCTAATAGGGCTCCAGAACTTGATGGTTTTGGTGGTTTTTTTTCAAAAGTATTGGGATATGGTGGGTCATAATGTTTTCCAAGTTGTTAATCAATTCTTTGTTCAGGATTGAATTCTTCCTAATTATAACTTCAATGTTGTTGTATTAATTCCTAAGATTGCTAGTCCTAGAAAATGGAGCATTATCGACCCACAGCTCTTGCCAACTTCAAATTCAAAATTATTACTAAAGTTATTGCAGACAGGTTGGCCACTATTATGCCTCATATCATTTCTCCTCAAAAGGGGCTTCATTCAAGGTTGGTATATTGGTGATTGCATTTGTCTCACTTCAGAAGGTACTAATATGTTGCAAACTAAGACCATTGTGAAATAGAAATATCAATCACAAGAAAGGGGAGTTTGAATTGTGATCCCTTTTTTAAATTTTGATTTCTGTACTTATAAATTTAAAATTGACTCAAGAATAATCTTGGTTAAAACAAAATGTCCAAAACGTTTTGGATATGTTAGAAGTAAACAAGACAAGTTAGTTCTAAGTGAAATGTGATCAGTGAGTGCAAGATAAAGATAGATAGGGATAAGAAGATCAAGCAAAGATGTACTATGGTTCACCAAAAATGGGCTATGTCTAGTCTTCACAATATGTGAGATTTTCCACTAATATGCTTAGCACAAAATGTTCTGCCTTTTCACTTTCTTTCTTGATCACACTTGATCAATTACAACTTTCACCTTTCAACCTTGAATGGAATTTTTACAGTCACCTTTCAGTCGAGAAAGGGTTTTTACAAGTACCTTTAAATCATAAAAGAATTCTTAAAACACACTAAATCTAACTTAAGAGATAGACTTAAGTTACAAAATATTTGGGATCTAAAAACTTCTCAACACTTGTTTGAGATTGATTAACAATAAGAACTCAGTAAGATGATCCACAAATATAGTAAGAGATCTACAATTTTGCTTGAGAGAAGAGCTTTGCTACTTGAGCTTAAATGATCAAGTGTAAATTGATTACTTTGGAAACTCTTGCGTTTGTCTTCTTATTGATCTTCCTTTTATAGATGAAGACAGGTTTGAGAAACTCATATCAGATTGAATGTAGCCATTAAACACATTAGTTGGTTGTCAGTTTTGTTATATTAAGCACATGTTCGTATTTTGTCCAGAATGTCCTTTGATAATCCTAGAATGTTCTTGCTTTTGAGTCTGAATGAAAACGCGAGTGCATGTGAGAATGGATTGTCACGAGTCAGTTGGTACTGTTCTTGTCGACACCTAATTTTGTCTGCCTTTATTTTTATTTTTATTATTCACAAAATAAATTACAAAAAAGGGTGTTTTGGACTTTTTACCATAACTTTCTGTTTTTTTATTTCAATTTATGATTTTCATTTAAATTTTCGTATGATATTCGCTTGTTAATAAAAGGAGATATATGTTAGGCTTTTTATGTATTTTTATTTATTACTTTTTTTGGTTTAATAATAATATGGTAATAAAAAAATAATTCAATTTTTTTTATTTAATAGAAAATAAAACAAAATTGAATATAAAATTAATAAATATGAGATATTTTGGAGTAAATGAAATATGAATGATTTTGATTTGATTGATTTATATTTAATATGATTTTTGGAATTTGAGGAAAGTTTTTAAAAGAAAAAGTAAAACTTTAAGAATTTAACTTAATTAGTTATAATAGTATACATTTATTTCTAAAAATTATATAACCCTAATTTGTTAATATAAATAAGAGTGTCACGGAGAGGAGAAGGAGAAGAGCTTAGAAAATATTGACTAATTTTATGTGCTTGAATCCGTCTACTAGAGGACCACCAGTGGTTCTCTATTGCGCCATTCTTACACAATCTTCCTTATAATCACCCATTTCAAAAAAAAAAAAAAATAAATAAAGAAAAATAAAGTAGTGTTTGAATCTGCTATTCAGTGAACACCGTTAATTCTCCATCGCTCAATTTTTACACAATATTATCTATAACCACCTACTTCAACTCACACTAAAAAAATAAGAGAAAGAAGAAACACATTGTCTAAAGGAGACAACTATAGTTCATGAATTCAGTATGATGTTTTTTTTCCTATTAAATTTTAATATTTTCATTGTATTACAATTTTCCATGATACACATCTAATTGTCGATTTTAATTTTTATAAAAAACATGCACCTCTTAAATTGATACAACTCGTAAAAAAATAAAATTTGTTTTAGAAAAATAGATATATTTTTCTTTGTTTTATTATCCTACTATATGATAATGTTTTAGAAAAATATTTGGGGGTTAAAATCAATTAATCCACAAATATTTTCTACCAAGAACTATGTGTGTTATGATTTTCCTATTGCACCTGGGGATACTTAGCAGCAAGATCTTCCCCTTGTCAAATCAAATTAATAAAACATATTTTTTCTTCTATTGTTAATGTAAATAATATATTTCATTTTTTGGTTATTGTTTTTGGAGTAATATAAATAATTAAATAAATAATTAGCTAGTATACAATTAATTATAGGATAACCGTTTTAAATGACGGTGTAGAGTGGTAATACTTTCCCTACTCGTAATTGGCTCCCGAATCTGAACTTTTGGCTTAAGATCTTCATTTTAGGTTTTATCCAATTTTGCCTTTAATAAAATAAAATTGGTGGCGACTCTTTTTTCTTGGACAAACCAGACGCGACAGCTGGTGACTCCACTGAGGATGTTTGAGAGTCAAACCCAACCTAATAACTTGTATTTAATTATTTGTTTATTTTTTTATATTACCCCTCTTGTTTTTTTTTTTTTTATAATTATTTTGTTATATTTTTATTATGTATATAGTTGTGGTGATTCTTTTGTTTATTTCTAGTAATTTATATATATATTTATGGTAATTTATGTATTAATTATATGTATTTATAGTAATTTATTCTAATTGTGGTGATTGTTTTATTTTATTTATTTCTCTACCCACTACACTAACATGATTTACACACTTATGAGTGAGCTCTATACCCGAATTGAGTGCAACCTAAGATAAGTTAGAGACGGTGTAATGATAATCTTCTGGATGTACATCTTGTTTGGTTGTCATGAAAGTCTCACCTAGAGTTGACATTTTCTAGAATATTTTCATTTTAATTGTTTACCTATTCATTGGTTTAATATTTTAGAATTGAGTTGTGTGCTTTAGGAACCGATTTAGAACTATAGAGCCACCCATAATAAAGATTCACATTAAAAAAACATAGAAAGATCAAAAGAAAAGAACCACGTAGGCACATATATATATATATGAAAAAACATACCTTATCTATATCTCATATTCATCATAATTCATTGCATAATCATACACGTTTCATCTTTTTTATTTTATTTTACAATATGTTTTTCTTTTAAAAAAAATCATTGCATATTAGGAGGTAGTAATTTTTTTTGTTAATTACATAATCATTGCATTCAATTTTTTTTAACATTCTCATAACATTTTCCTTTAAAAAAAAAAGGCAAAAAAAAAAGCAAAAATAAAAAAAGAGTACCATAACACCCTTACCGGACATGTTCCCGAGCTAAAATCATGGATGAATTGGAATGTACAAAGATGATCTAAACCAACAGAAATACCCTATGGCTAAAAGATTGGAAATCTTACAAACCCTCGATACTTGAAATCATGGGAATCCTTCGTGAAAAAAAGTGTATCACGAAGAACTCATGTGTTACCCTTTGATTTCGTGAGTCTAACAATTTTTACCTTTTAGTCTACTTTTTGGTTATACTCTACCTCAAGTCACTTGTCTACAAGATTTGAACTTGATATTAATGAGATTCATCTTCATCATCCACCTCCTACTTCTGGGTCCTGAACATACTTTCTTGACTTTTCGCCACAAGTAAATCTCTAGAAGTTGGGTCGTCTATGTTGAACTTTCATCACTACCGCTTATTACTTTGATGTCATAGAAAAATTCATCAATCTAAAAATGGAAAATCTTGTTTGAAATTTTGAGGACTATGGAAGAAAAACCTCGATTAAACACAATTTTGAAGACATTGACTATATTCACCTGAATGTCCAAGGGGTAAGGTCAACAATGGAAATATTATCAAGTTTCCCTATGATCATTAATCTTAATGTTAATTTGATTCTAAAACATTGATTATATTGATGTGCCTAAAGTCTTACGATACTTTATTGTAGAATTGACACACTTTTGTTCCTTATTATTTTAAATATCAATAAATGCATTTTGTATTATTTCATTTTCCTTCTCACCCATCATACATTTCACAACTTCTTACCAAACATTATTTGTCTTTCTCTTCTTCTAACCATAAGCATTGCATATTTGGAAAAATAGTTCATTCATAAATAAGTTTCCTAATATCTCATTACATAATTTAAGTCATGCTATTAATTCCACTAAAGGGGAGAACGATAAAAATAAACTTCATTGATTTGGATGGACTTCAATATGTTGGAGCATGCAATTAACGCCACGTTAATCCCCTAGAAAGGTCATATTATTTTTATCATTGTCTAATATTGCGGAGGAATTTGAAGGTTGTACCATGGGTATTCTATCCGCCTATGAATCAAAAGTAAAAATGTTAGAATTATATGAGACTTGAATGTAATCCTCAATTAGCTAAATCAAGAATGAAAAAATCAGGATAAGAAGATGATCATGTCCCTCAACAATATAATCAACTAGTTGACGTTCTAGCTATTTTATCTTCAATGTTCAATGAATAGTCACTCATAAGAATGAAAGTCATGACAATCTTGCTTACTATCAAATGTATAAGAAAAGTTAGATAGAAAGTTCTCGTACAAAATATTACCTCGTAACCCTAAACCCTTCTTGCATGTATAGATTGAGAAAACTTACCACTTCTTGCATGTTGATGCTTCAAAAAGCATAACATATAGATGATCATCCACTAGGTCGAAAACCCAAAAGGGCGATCTATGCAAAAATTAGGGTATAAAAATGAAAAATAAAACCCGCTAGGTTAAAAACTGGAAAGGGCATCATAGGAAAAAAATTAGGGTACAAAGTTGAATAAAGACCTGTTAGTTTGAAAATCCCGCTAGATTGAAAACTTGAAAGGTCAATTTAAACAAAAATTAGAGCCACAAAAAATATAGAATGAAAGAAGATCACTAGTTTGAGAATCTAAAAAAGTTGACAAAAGAATATGGCTTACATACACACATCAAAGTCGAAGCATAATATATTCCAAAAGGTTTTGAAGATAGATTGGAACAAATCATATCTTCCAAAGTGGGTTAAAAACATGATTGAAATTGTGACATTAGTTATAAGCACACTTCTTTTATGAAATACTACTAACAAATTAGGTCATTTACCCATATGAGATTATCTTATCTTCTTTTCTTTCTATGAATCCTTCTTTTATGGTATTATCCAATTTTTCCTTTAGTAAAATATAATTGGTGGCGACTCCTTTTTCGCAAACAATCCGAACACGACAATTATAAATCAGAAGCATGCAAAACTTTATGCCGAATAGTGTAAGCACAGTGTACTTGATTCCTTGTTTGTAGAACGAAAAACACAAGAAATGAGGTTTTGAATTGTGTTTTCTGATTTAAAACAATTTTTTTTTGCGTGGCTATACTAAAGTAAAGAAAGCAGTGCAGGTAAAAGAAAACATAGCAGAAAGACACAATGATTTATCTTGGTTCACCGCCAACACGGTGGCTACGTCCAGTCTCTTCAACTTGAGGGATTCAATCCACTTGTTCACCACGTAATCAGACTTACACTTGAATACCTACTAGTCACACTAACTGTGTTCAATCTTCTCAACCTTCTAGCTTAGAACAGTCAAGCTGTTGAAGAAGGCAGCCACTACTGGGCTAGGTTACAAACAAAAGGATTTTGAGTTTTTCTGAATTAGCTCTCGTAGAGAGTGTTTACAAATTTGTTACTTCATAAATTCTCTTAGCACTAGTGTGAAATAGAGTGATACTGAGCAAGAGTGCAGATGAGTTTATCGCTTGTTGTTGTTTCTTGATTGAGGGAAACACGTCTTTTATAGAGAATTATTAGGTTTTCTGGACGTTGTCCTGATTGCAAGAAATCAACATAATTTATGAAGATTCATATTGTATCTTTGTGTAATTGGTTTGCCATAGAAACTTTTGAAAAATTGATCTTGTAATGATTCAGCGTATCTTGTTTAAAACAGTTGGGAAACAGATGGTACAATGGTCAAAGCATGTCTTAAGATCTTCAAACAAAAAGTTGATTTAGGATGTTCATCAAAGGATGTGCAATTGATTTGTCTTCCTTGGAGTGTTGACATTTTCAAAGCATTGACTTTTTCAGAGCGTTGACTTTTTCATAGCGTTGACTTTTTTAGAGGATACATAATAATGCAGAGTCAGACGATCAGCCGCTTGATGTGATTATTAAGGGCGTAGACAATTACTTGCTTGTCATGCTATCAAAGGCAGAGGAACAAACACTTGTTGAATTCATCAGAGGTAGACGACACATAACACATGGTGAATTCATCAGACGCAATATAACTACAATATTGCTTGCATTTCCAGAGGCAGCTAGGACACAATGTTGCTCGCAAATCACACTTAGAGAAGCAAAGCGAGGCAAAGTCATGTTGTATCTTTGTCTTTATCCAGGTATCAGAGGATACAATAACAAACTATTAATCACACACTTGATCTCGGACCTGCACACTTAATCAAAATACTAGTGCATTAAATTATTTCCACAAACGATTTTGTTATCATCAAAACAAGTGAGAGACATATTTCTTCAAATCAACTTGGTTCCAACATTGTTGTCCTTGCTCTCAACTCATCAACTTGGAGACCAATTTTGACATCAGTTTGGTATAGTCCCTCAGGCATCTTATATTTTGTTTTTTTATATTTTATTTTTAATAATATTTTAGAGTGATGCAAATGATAGATGATTAATATCGGGTGCTAACATAGTTGGGATGTCAAGTTAATCATGTGATACTTTTGCACTCTATTTAAACAAAAAAATTTGTTTTATATTTAGTGGATGAATTATCTTGAATATTTTTTTTTACTAATATTTAGTGAATTATAATATATTAAGGGATTCTTAATAAAGTAATTGGGTTCAAGTGGTTAACAAGTTTCAATTAAGGAAGAATTGTTCGGGAGAACCCAAGTTCGATTCCTAGCTGAAACAATTCTTGACCTCTCAACCGAACTCTTGATTACCATGGCCCAATTCCCCTGGGAACTTGAGAGTTAAATCAAAGATTGAATTATTTCAAGAGTGAATAAGCAAATTGGTCCTTCAAATTGTAAGCGTCCGTCAAATTAACTATTGAATTTTGCAAATACATCCCTAAAATAGTAAAATAATAATTAAAACAATCCATATTTAAACTTTTATCGTTAGAGATTATAATGTGATATGTTAATTTGAATATTTGACCCTTTTACAATGATCTCATATCAATGTCATCTCAATTATGAAATTTAAATATTTCATATATGGACTAATTTGTTCATAATTACTCAACGCACAATTACAATTCCTCACAAATTTATCTCTGAGATGACAAAATTTCATCGGAAAATTTGTCCCCGTGAAGATAATATTGACGTGGATAATCCACGTCAAAATATCTAATGACAAAAGTTTACACATAAACTATTTTGATTGATATTTTACAATGTTAGAGATGTATTTGCCTATTCACAAAATTTTAAAAATAATTTAACCGATGCTTACAATTCAGGGATCAGTTTTTATATTCACTCATTATTTCAATCTATTCTCTTCATTCTATAATAATTGTTGCATTTCCAAGAAAAAGTTATTTTAAAATAATTGTTGTTTTTTATTTCTAATATAACTTTAACCTCTTTTCTATTTGATTATTAGATTTACATTTTTATATTTTAGATTTTATTATATAAATTGTTTTTATATTTATATTTTATTATATTTCAATTTATATTTTAAATTATATTTTATAAAGGTAATTGAGTAAACTAGTGTTCTTATCCTATTCTGCTGGTTTCTAATCCAACTCATATTCATGATAGATATTTCAACTAGAGAGACATGATATGATAGAATTTTGGATTAACTTATCAAATCATGTTGGTTCATTAAACACTGGATTCAGACATGATATGATAATTTATTCTTATTCTGGCTCTTATCATATCCATTAAACGGGCCCTATAAGTAATTTTACATTTTCTAATGAAATGTTGATTTTTTTTTTTTTGCATATCATATTTCTATTATTGAAATATTGTTTTGAATACTTA
>JBBPBP010009779.1:63870485-63958596 GCA_037974735.1 Cicer chorassanicum | reverse complement strand
AAAGTTTTAGCAATATTTCAATTAAATAATTGATTCATTTAAATTTGAATGAACGTTTAATTATTTGAGTGGTTCTTGAACTATTTGCAGATTTTAAAAAAGTTCTCTAAACTAAACCGGATCTTTCAATTTGTAAATAATTTGTAATTAGGTGTTTGTAAAAAATTATTCAATTAGGACCCTAAACTTTTTAAAAAATTGTAATTAAATCCCTCATGAATATTTAAATAATTTATAATTAGGTTTCCAAACTTTGAAATAAAAATTGTGATTTAGCTCATAAATATAAATTTCAAGCCTAGTTACAAATATTGAAAGTTTTAGAAACACAATTAAAAACTTTTACATTTAATTTAGAGATCTAATTACAAATAATTGATAATAAAATTTAGAAATTCAATTTTAAATTCTCTTAGTTAAAAAATCAAATTAAAAATCTTCAAATATTTTAGACCACACTAAATGGAAAAAGGTGAAATTTCAAACTTAACAAATCTATGTAATCTTCGGGATCTCCTTTACATGAGTACCTTGAAGGAATGAGAAACTTCAAGGCATAGGAATCCACAAATTGTGAGTTTAAATCCCTCCTTTTTAGGCCATAAAAAATCATTAAGGTAATGATCATATAATCTTACCATAGATACAGTTGGCAAAAAGATTTATTCCTCTGTAATAAGTCAGTTTATGAATTTGACTGAAAAATGTGACTAAGGTTGTTATATAAATAAATATATGGATATGGAACATGTGGTGGCGCGTGGTGAGTGACATATGGATAAATAATATTCCCATGCAAAAGCAAACAATAGTGGGGAAGGGTACAGACCGGACCAAGAAAAAGTTTCATTTGGTCGGGACACTTCGTCTATAGTCCATCACTAAAGCACCAATACATACCTTTTTTAATTATACAAACACTCATTTATACATCACATACTTTACCTTAATTTATCATTGGACGGTCCAATGCACGAGGCTCCTATCAATGTGAATTGTGAAGTACATATATATGTAGAGAGATATCAATGGTAGATAAATAAAAATTATGATCAATAATAGATCTATAAATTTTTAATGGTGGCATTTTTGGTACAATGAGTTATAAACAAATTTTTTTTGTTAAGTATGAGTTTTGTCTCGGTGTTTTTAAGGTAAAATCAATTCAAAAATTAAATTTTTGAAAAATTAATTAAATCAAATAATGGTATAAATGATTTTTTGTGGATATTATATCCAACTAAATTTTAAGTTATTTGATCGTTTACAAAGAAAGAAAGAAAAATCAAAATACGGCAACATTCTCAAGAAATTTGAAATAATGGTGAGTCTTGTGACAATATGCATGTGTTTTTTTATACATATTTTTTATACAAGTATGCATATAATTTTACACCATATATTGAATATATGTTTTTCATATTTAAAAGTATATATAAAGAAATATACATAATTGTTTATATTGAATATGCATATTTAAAAGTCTGAATATGTATCTTGTTTCATTTTTAAAAGCATAAATAAATTCTCCACAATATTTTGTAAACAATAAATAATAATTTCATTTTTAATATTATAAAAAAATATATTTCTATATAAATACTTGACATTCATTCAATCACTTATCACTCATATAATTTCGCATATGATTTTTGATGACATTCATAGCAAGAAAATCACTTTGGATGGACCAATGCACTAGTGAGGTCTAAAAATAATACTTACATGCAGTCCTCACAGTCAGAGAATTTTAAGAATTTGAACTCATAGTCTTCTAGATCACAAGTCAATAACCTTAATGTCACACTAAAGCTCATACTCTTTACCTTAATTTATCATTAATTAAATATTCATGTTTTTTTTTTTCTAGACTTTTATAATTGAAAATCACATTAAACTCAACTAATTCAGCTTAAGCTGCGTGAACCATGTAATTTTACAAATTAAAGCTCTCATGACACATGTATTATTTTTATTCACAACATTAATTAAAACTTAATTAAGAAAAATCAATTGGACCATACTCAGACCTTTATGTCCCAACATTAGTGTTAGAGATGATGGACGTTGATCGAGGTTTGACCAACTCGCTGTATCAAAAGTATTTTTTATTAAGGGTGTTCATGTGACGTGTTCCATTGATGTGAGCCAATGATCGTTAAAGTATACGTGGATGCAAAAAATTTACTCTCGAGGAGAACATATTCATATGAATGGATGAACTCACACTTGAGATTGAGATTGTTGGTGTTAAATGTGAATTCGAAAATTCATATTGATTGAAAACATAATTGTTAAACAATGTATAATTGAGATAACTCATATATCAATTAAAGATGCAATACCTAACTAATTTCTATGATTGCTGTTAACTTAAGCTGATGATTCCTAAACCCAACACAAAGGTGTTCTATCATTGATTAAAAATGAATGAATTTTACAAAAATAATAATCACATCATAATTATTAAAGTTTGTGATATACATATTATATACATATAATTATGAATTGCTGACCGGTCAGCAGCTAGCACTTATCTCTGTGTCTCAGCACAGTACTTAAAATAGTCTCTAGCAGAGACAACATAAAAAAAGAAGCTTACCGGTTAAGATACACAGCACCTTCTCAAAACCCTAGAAAGCAACAAAATTAAAATATTAATACATAAAGTATTTATATGTTATGTATGTAGGGAGAGTAGAAGAGAGAGAGAGTGACACAAGCAACACAAAAATTATATATAAATACTCAAAAGGACCCTCCTTTATTTTTGCTTCTCATTTCCACCTTCAAAACTTCTCAACCTCTTGTTTTCTTTCTTGCTTTCTATCTAAAACTCATCCATAACAACACACACTATTTTTTTCTCTCTTTATCTTGTTGATGTGATTCTCTTCATTATTATTATTATTATTATTATCTTCCAAATCAAACCCTAGCTACCCTTTTACAAAAGAGAAAGCTCCAAGAGGGATCAACATGGTTTTTACTTCCATACCAACTGCTTATCTTGATGCAGCCAACTGGCAACAACAGGTAAAACAAAAATAATTTAGTTCTTCCTTTTGTTTCTTTGTTCAAAAGGCCAAAACATAACAATTTTCAAAAGATACAAAGGAAAAAATAATATTCTTGTTACTTTTGTTTGTAGTACATCTTCTTGAATATACCAAAAATACTTGAGTTCTTATATTGCCTTTAATTTCTTTCTCAATCCTCATAGTTTTTTTTTCATCTCATTTTGTTCATTCTATATGTTGTTTATTTCAGCAACAAAACCATCAACAACATGGAAACGGCGGTTCCGTCTCTCAACAACTGCTTCAACCACCACCACAGCCACCGTCTCAACCTAATGGAGGAAGTGCCACCTCAATTAGGCCGGGATCCATGTCCGACAGGGCAAGGATGGCCAACATACCTATGCCAGAGACGGCACTGAAATGTCCACGTTGCGAATCAACCAACACAAAATTTTGCTACTTCAACAACTACAGTCTCTCTCAGCCACGACACTTCTGCAAGACTTGCAGAAGGTACTGGACGAGAGGAGGTGCTCTAAGGAACGTCCCGGTCGGTGGAGGCTTTCGAAGAAACAAAAGAAGCAAAGGAAGCAACGCCGGAAACTCCACAAAATCTCCGGCGAGCTCCGACCGCCAAACTGGTAGTGCTAGTTCAACAAACTCAATCAACTCCAATAACAATCACCCTTCTAATGATATATTAGGCCTTACACCACATATGGCTTCTTTAAGGTTCATGGCACCATTACATCATAATATTAACAACCTCAGTGATTTTGGAGGAGGAGATATAGGTTTAAACTATGGATTTAGTTACATGGGAGGAGGAGGAGGAGGTGACTTAGGAAGTGCTTTAGGTGGTGGAAATGTTGTTAATTCAATTTTATCTTCAAGTGGTTTGGAACAATGGAGGATGCCATTACAAATGACTCAACAACAACATCAATTTCCTAATTTTTTGGCTGGTTTAGAAGGTTCATCAAATGGTTTATACCCTTTTGAAGGAAATGCTCAAAATCATCATGAATTAATAACTAGTGGATATTTGAGGCCAAAGGTAATTAACTCAACTTCTGGAATTATGACTCAACTAGCTTCTGTGAAAATGGAAGATAGTAATATTAATTTATCAAGACAATTTTTGGGAATTAGCAACAATAATATTAATGATAATCAAGGAAGTGAACAATTTTGGAATAGTGCTATTGTTGCTGGTAATTCTTCAGCTAATTGGAGTGATCATGTTTCTGGATTTAGCTCTTCTTCTAATACTACTAGTAACCATATGTAGAATTTTATAATGTTATTGTGTGAAGTGAAGTGAAGTGAAGCTTATGGTTTTGGTTAGTGGCTTCAATTTCATTAACTTAAAGAGACAAATTTTCATCTTAATATGATGAATTGATCATCAAGAAGTTTGAGGATGGTTTTGATTACATCAATTGCTTCTTTAGATCAATTGAAAACCCTAGGGATGTTAGCTTCTTTGTTTTTTTTTTTTTTTAATTTGTTTTCATTGTTATATGTTCTTCTATATATCTTCCTTTTAATAGGTTTAATTAATTTAGGTTGCTTTGTATGGGAAGGTTGAATATATACAGTAACATTGTGAGTTCAAAGGAATGAATACTATTTATATATTTTGGGTTGAAGAATATTGTTTGATTTGATTTGGTGGCATATTTCACACATTGATTTTGAGAGCTATTATAAATAGAGTAAAGTTATAGATAAAAGCTTGGTCAAAATACGGTTGTATTTCTATAACTTATATATAAATACATTTACATGAAAAGTGAGATTTCATTCTATTAATTAAACAGTGAATTATTTCTTCTATTTATTAAGTTAATCCATTAGATGTAGGACCTCTAACTTGATTTTTATACAATTATGCCTTTTTAATCATTGCTATCTAGTTACTACATTCAAAATTATTAGTAATATGTCATTGCTAGTTAAGTTTTCTTTTGAAGCTATAAACATAATGTGATAGATAATGAGAGATAGTTTTCAAATTTAAACATCAAATCTAATTTCAATTTATATGAGATTTTATTATTTAAACTTCTATTTTTTTATGGAATTATTTAAACTTCTTCAATATTGTTATTTTATTCATAAGTATATTTTTAAGAAGTTGATATGAACTATCTCTGGAAAATTTATTGCAGCTTTTGCGATGCGTATTTTGGTCAATGTTGCATAATTTTTTTTTATTAATATATAAATCGTATATAATGTTGCTTATCTTATTTTCAATTTGATTGTTACGTACTTTATCCAAAATCTTCAATGAGTCTAACGATCGATTGGATCTCCTCCAAATGGTTCATAAGTTCTATCTAATGTCCTATAGTTTCATCAAATGACCATGTTGTGAATATTATGGTTTTAAATTATGATTGCGGTGATGTAGCAAATTTTTATATTGAGAAAAAATGTGGGCAAATGTAGCTGATGCGGTTGTAACTGCGGTTGGGTTATCGTTGAGAGAATTCAAAATCTACAATATTGCGGCTGCAATTGTAGTTGTAGACAGCAATTTAAAATCATGATGGATACTTCAAAGGCACTCCAACGCTAATATTTGTTTTATTAATGGCGTATTAAGATATAAATACGGATTTAGATCATCTAAAGTGAATAAAGTATAAAGTGAAAAAACAATGATTGATTATAACGTACCTACAATATCTACATTTGATTTAATTTGTTATGATTATCCACTTTATTCTCTAAAATAAAAACTCACTTTAGAGGAGCCGAATTCATGAAACACAATGCATAATTTTAAATTGTAAAATCAGTTTATACTATTTATTGTTGGATTTTACATTTTGTCTTTATTATGTCAATGTTTAATATTAGGTTAGTGTAGACGATTCTCTTTATTGTTGGGATACACCATCACTCTCAATTATCAATTATTGGTCAATGGTGAGCTCCTGTCTGTCACTTCTTACTAAAGAAGTGTTAACCTATTTTGGCTAAGATCAGTTTAGGTCAGATTCGACTAAAACTGCTATTCAAACCATGTAAGGAATCCTTAGTTGAGTCTTATAAATTAAACGTTAGTAAGAGCTTTAAGTCAAATTGGATTAAACTGTTCATTTTTGGGTTAGGTTGAATATTGATTTACTCAAATTCTTTTTTTATTTTATTTTTAAATATGATTGTGAAAGATGGGCCTATTTTGGTTGAGGTCAGGTTAGGTTAGATTTGGCTAAAACCGCAACTCGAACCATAGGGGGACCCCGAGTTGGGTCTGATAAATAAAGCCCAAGTTACAACACTAAATTAGATTGAATCAAATCGTTCATTTCCGAGTTAGATTGAATATTGGGTTACCCAAATTCTTATTATATTTTATTTTAAAAAAATTTAAATTCGGTTGTGAAATATATTTTCATGATAACTTTTTACCATAACATACAATAAATGAGAATATCAAAGTCATTAAATTTATCATAAAAATACTTGCAAATGTCAACCCACGAGTCACGTGGATTTATCCTGGTTAGATATGATTTTACCCGATACCCAATTTTGGGTTACCAATTTTCTTGGTTTGAAAATTAGGATGACCCAATCATCCAACCCAAACCGCTTTCTTAAGTCGATTCGAACCAGTTAAACCAAATTCGTTAGGTTGACCCAACCCATAAACAACCCTACCTCTAATATATCGGTATTTTCTTACTAATGATGTGCTTCTTTTAAGAATCTAACATGTGGATGTTATCTTTAGTGATGATTTTAAATTGTAATTACGGTTCAAGATTATAATTATGCTGTCAATTTTATAAGATGGATAAATCCAAAAAAAATGTGACCTATGCTACTTACATTTATGTTGTGATACCGTTGTGAAGACTTTAAAACGGCAATAATGGTTATCTTTACTTGTTTCATCTTTAATGAGTGTTAACTCTCATTCTAGGATGCTTTCTTCTTTTTATGGGCGGTAACCGAGGTTTTACCATGTTTTCTTCTAGCTGAGGAGTGACCTTGGCAAAGGCTTAACTTTCTTAAATTAGGCCTTTTACAAATTACTTTTGAGCTTGTATGACTTGTTTTGGACCTCTTGCTTATCATAACAAAATAATTGAGTACAAGTGAAATGAAGAAATTATATATATTCCATACAAGCAAAAATTATGAAGTAGTTATATAAGAAGTTTATTTTTTTTACAAATAAGAAGTTGATTTATTTGATAGAAAATCAATTTTTCATAATTCATTTTTTAGTAGAGAGAACTGAGTCTCTCTGTACGCTTTGATTGTCATGTTGTTACAAATTGATGAAAACATGGACATGTTTATTCTAAAGCAAAAACATTCAAGGGAAGATATTTTAGTTTTAAATTCAATGCAGGGATGGAAACAAAAACTTTATATAGTGGAAGTTTTATATATCTCTTTCAACTACTGTCACGTGTATAGTATTAAAAAAAAGAGTAAATAATTTTTTTTTTCTAAATTGTGTAATATGTTGTCACTATAGTCCTCAAATTTATTAAAATTCCAAATACATTCTTAAATGTATTTTTTATTAGTAATTTTATCGACCAAATTTACTAGAAAAAACATATTTGAGGCTAAATTGATAAACTAAAGATAGATTTAATGATTAAAATTATTAACAAAAGACATATTTAATTTTTTTTTATAAAATTTTAATAAATTTAAATACTATTATAACAACACTTTATATATTTAATTATAAAATATAAAAATATACTAAAGACACATTATATAACATAAATTTGTCTATATTCATTCTCTTTATCATATGATTTATTTTTGGTATATTCAATAGCATTTTTTTTTTCAAAAATAAGTGCACGCGATTGCCCACACAACGTAATACATGGGTCCATCGTGACATGATGTTGTAGTATTTTGGATGAAAAATTATTATTGTGATGTGGAATCTTGCGCAGCTAAATCTAACCGGAGGTATCTTCATTGGCAATTTATATAATAGTTCTAGAAATCTTACTAGTTAGTCATAAAGGTTGGTTTAGTTTGATAAGAAGTTGATTTACTTTCTATAGAGTCGTGGATTTAATTTTAATATCTCTTTTATGAGTAATTACTTCAATCCATCCTACTTTTTTTTTAAGAAAAAAAAACTACTAATTATGTTTCTAAAACATAATTTAATATATATTAAATCACTTATAAACACTACTAAATTATGTCATATGAAAATTTAATATTAAATATATTTATTCATAAACAACAATTTGATAATAGATATATATAAATTATAAATATTAATTACACTACCTACTTTACTAAATATGCATAAAAAAAGTCATAAATCTTATAATAGAGACGGAATAAGTATATGTAAACTTATATTTTATTTTAGTTGGTATATATTTTATAAGCAAATGTTAATAATAGGTAAATTATTTTTTTTTACTTTTATATTTTTGTTTATTATTGTCAGTGAATATCTAATATGTCGTAATTTTCAATAAAAGTATGTACACAATAACTATAAAAAATTTAAAACAATAAATAATTACATTGATTTTGGTGTTTTTCTCTTATACTACTAAATGAGATTAGAGATAATATATTCTTTATAAACAAATGTTATATATAAGTTAGTAATTCATTAAGAGAGAAAATTCGTTAGTAATAGAGATTAAACTTTAGGCATTTTTTATATAATTTCTTCATTGTTTCAATCCAACAAGTAGTTAAACTATTTGTTCATTTAACAATGTGGATCCTAGTATATCAAGTATCAACACACTTGATTATCCATAAGAATAGTAGTACAAAAATAGAGTCATTTGTATTCTAACGTTGTCAAAGAATGTCCATCAGTTGCAACATAGTCAAAGAACAGAGATTTTACTGCCACACACACACACAGTACCACAAACTGACATATCATGGAATAGAATGTACTGTCATGCACTCTCACTCAATCACACTACACATTCACGCGACTAGGAGCGCGTGATACTTCACATCTTGCAAAAGAAGACAAGTTAATGCTTTGTCAGTGTGTTTTGGACCATAGAAAAACACACAAACCTTGGTTGTAGTGATTGGATCCTTCTTTGCACGCGCCTCAATGTAGCATTGGAATTTGTAGCTTTGAACATTCCAAATTCATATATGCATGCCTTTAATTCTCATGGTGTGTTGTACTGTTTTCTTTTTTACCAGTTTGCGTCCAATGAAAGAATGTGAGATGCCTTCTTCATTCTTCTGCATATATACTATTACTCCACTCCACGTTCTCTTTAGAAAAATTATACACTCTTTTAACGTGTTAAGAGAAAAAGAAATAGAGAAAGTGATATGATATATTAGTAATGTATTATTATACTTTTGAATGGGTGTAGTGTATAGTACATTTAAAAGCAAGTAGATAATTAGAGTTAATGTATATAGTTTCTAATTTATCCTTATAATTGTATGTATGAAACGTTTATCATGTTAACATTAACAACATGATCTTTGTTAGAAAATATGTTAAACTCATATGGAGATTTCTTTCCCCTCAATTAGCTTTCTTCCTTATACATATTAAAGTTTTCTTAAAGTGTTTCCTTAACCATTTAGATCAACTATATGTCAATATGCGTGTGCGCGTGTGTTTGCAGATTGTGATGTATAAATTAGGGCATATACGAAGTCCTCTTTTTTTATATATATAAAACAACTAAGTGTAAAAGTATTATGTGAAAAATTTGATATCTTAACTATGTTGATACTAAAATTATCATACATGGGATCGAATTGAGTAAAAAGGAATTTTGTTTAGTGATTTAAAATATAAACAAATTAATATCATTTACTAATTTCATCATATTTAATGATATCATTTCTAAAATATTTGTCATTTAATTTAGATTTTATTTTTCAATTACATTATTATTCTTGTGGAACAATTGTTCCCATTTATTAGATATATGTTGCATGAATCAATTATTTAAATATGATTAAACATCAAAAAAAGGTAATTAATGAAAGTAATTATTTAAGTTAAAATATATCAATTTTTTTAAACATCAAAATAATGATATATTAGATATAAAAGAGTTTAAGGGTACAAATACAACAAATTATACTCCACAAATTGGTTTAAAAATCGCCGCTAAATGTCGTGTTTTTTAGTGCGCGATAGGTTATTTTTGCTCGCTTCATTACTTTTATTTGTTGTTTAAGCTAATACACTTGTCTAATTAAAAACATCATTAATTATACTTACTTTCAAAGTAAAATAATAATTTTTATAACAAATTTATATTTTTTTTATAAGAGATAGTAAATATCACTATAATTAACAAAAATCTCGATTTAAATTCAGGACATAACGTCTAAGCTAATAATATCAACATTTCTCAGTTGATATGAATTTCAAATATAAAGCAAAAATTATTTTAACCTACACTACTATATATATCCAAGTGCTTTGGAATACTAACAGTCAACCAAATATGATCAAATAAAGAAATATTGGTGGCTGCATGTTTGATCTCTATCCATCCATCCATATAGTAAATAACGACAAAAAACATAATAGTACAAAGAGTATATAAATTTATTATAAAAGAGGAAAATAAACTTTTTGTGCTTATAAAATTTGAAAATGGGATTGGGCTATGTTGAAAGAAAGGAATCTTTGTCATGGTGTTTGGGGTAGGTAGCTTTTGCTAGAACCAATGATGTCTTACACAAGAAGGAATAAAGCATATTCAAAACATAGAAAAGAAAAAATAACATCTCACCTTCACTCACGGTTGGTCGGTCTTTGAGTTAGCATCTTATAGTTATTATTAGTGAGAAGTGTGATATTGTTCAGTTAGTTCACTTCTTTTGTTGTTGATTGTGGAATTTTCATTGAGCAATCAATGGGAATATGTATAATATTGGATTTCAACTTGATCCCGAAATTGTCGTTTTTTTGAAATTCGAGTAGAATCATCATTCCATGTTCTTTTGAAAGGATTTGGAATTGGAACGACAACCTAGACCAAAAAATAAATTAAAAAAAAAAACCTTGTAGTAAAGGAAAGAGTACTACATGGAATTTCACGAGGGCTCGGAATTCCAAGATTATATAATGTTTTTTTTATTTTATTTTATTTTTTATTTTTATTTTTTTTATAAGCAATTTATATTAGATAAAGGGAGTACTAGATTATATCAAATTATACTTAGTTTGTGATTAAGAGTTTAATCTTGTATCCATAAGATATAAGGTTTAAATCTTTGAATGCAATTCAATTGTTTAAGTAGCGATGAGTTTGTGTAAAACAATTAAAATTCGATCACTTTAAAATATATTTTTGATGAGGGAAATATAGAGAATATTTTATTATAATTTATTCTTAAAAGTAATAATTTTTTTAAAAAAATAACACTTTTAAGAGTTTTTATTTGTATATTTCAGGTTTTAAGAGTTTTTATTTGTATATTTCAGCTTTTTTAAAAACATATTTTTGATTTCCAATAAGTTGTTTTAAATAGTTTTTCATAAAAATTATTTTTGTAATTGATTTTTTTAAACAAGTGATTTTTTATCATAGTAAAAAAGACATAAAATAACTCAACTAATTTGTCAGGTTGTGGAGGTCTCCTTCGTAACAATAAAGATAGGACATGTGACACTTTTCATGCTGTGACGTGAGTCTTGTACATTAGTATGGATATATCTCGAAGATAGGGGATTAAACACATTCTTATAGAGAGCGAATCCAAGATTATGTTGGACATTGTGAGAGGCAATTGCGAGATTAATGGAACAATCCCAACCTTAATTCGTCGCATTAGGGAGTTATGAAATATGGATTGGTAAGTTCATATCAACTATACTTGGCGGAAAAGAAATTGGTCAGTTGATTGGCTAACAAATATTAATTTATCTTTAGATTCTTTTAATTTGGGTATTATGGAATCCCCTCCTAGAGAATTCTAGAGGTTCATTTTAATGAAACTAAATTAAAAGCCACAACTCATAAATTCAGTCATGATTAAATCTAGAATCAACAACTAATTCGAATGTGAAATAAGTATCTTCTCTCACTGATTTTCTTATCCTAAAGTGTCTTGTTTTAAACTCATTCTAAATAAAATACCATATTTGTAACCCTCTTCTTAAGCATAAAAATTGGAGGAATGATTTCATACTTTTCACTTTAAAATCAACAATAGAAATCCATTTCTAGGCTCTAAAATTACACATGAATTATTAATATAACTCAAAATTTAATACACCACTAGACTCTAAAATAGTACTCTCTCCCGACTAAAATATAAACAAAAAAGTAGTCATATTTGATGGATTTTCTTTAACTAGTTATTCTTGTATAGCATGCTTTTGAGACAAAGAACTGACACCAGACAACTGCTAAATCCTTCGGCCACATTCTCCATTTAACACAAAACCAAGAACGTTTTGGTCACAAAAAAGAACGTTCTGGATTAAATAGCGCACATGTTTATTAAATATCACTTTGAACATATATTTTTCTTCAGGTTTAGTAATGGCTATAATGAGTCCTTTCTAACGTTCTCTGTGCCTATAAAAGGAACATCAAGGTGAAGACAATAGCAAGAGTTTTCAGTGCAATCATTTCATCACTAAAATAATCATACTCGAGCAAACAAAACTCTTCAATCAAGCAAAAACTCCAGCTCTCTCTTACTATATTTCAAGATGCTGAAAATCAATCTCAAACAAGTGTTGAGTAGATTCTGATCCTACAACCTTTTATCATAACATTATTTGAAACTCAAATTTATCTCTTTAGATAGTTTGAGTATATTGTAAAAATCCTTTTAATGATTAAAAGGTACATTGTAAAAATCTGTTTTGGACTAAAAGATAACTGTAAAAATATTTTCAAGGTTGAAAGATGAATATTGTAACTGATCAAGAAAGATTGTGTGAAAACAAGAACGTTCTTGTGTGAAGCACATTAGTAGAAAAACTCACAAATTGTGAGGACTGGACGTAGCCCACCTTGGGTGAACCAGGATTATCCTTTATCATTTCTCACTAACTATCATTGATGACGTAGAAATAATCTGTTTCATTTGTTTTTAAGTAACCAAGAACATTATGGATTTTCATGTGTAACCAAGTTTGATCTTGAGTTAATTTAAAAATAAAAGGAGGAATTAACATTTTTAAAAGGGATCACAATTCAAACCTCCCTTCCTTATGATTGATATTGCTACTTCAATTGGTATCAAAGCTCTGCCTCTAAGGTTAAACACCTAACAAGTTTCAGAGGAAAAGATTCAAGAAGCAATGTCAAAAGCCAAGTATATTATTGAAGGAGGATCATCAAATAGACCACCTTACTTTAATTGTACAAACTACTACTTTTGGAAAGGAAAGACACAACTATTCCTTAAATCACAGGATACATGAATGTGTCACATCATAATAGATGGAAACTTTATACCAAGAGTTGATCAAAGTGATCCAACATCTACTGAAAAGAAATAAGCATACCGGACAACAAAAGACAAAGGTAAGGTACTTATAAACTCTAAAGCTCAATTATTTCTGTCTTGTGCTTTGAGTAGGGAGGAAAGTGAAAGAGTTGATGAATGTGATATGGCTAAAAAAGTATGGGATACATTACAATCTCTTCATGAAGGAACAAGCCATGTCAAAGAAATAAGAATTGATATTGGTGTACGGAAATTTGAACTATTCAAGATGAATGAAGGAGAAATCATTGATGAAATGTATTCAAGATTCACAACCATAGTAAATGAAATGCACTATCTTGGTAAGGCAAACTCAGTCCAAGACACAGTAAGAAAAATTCAGAGATATCTCCCCATCATACAAAGACCAATGGTCAACGCCATAGGTCAAGCCAAAAGTCTTGAGATACTCAAATTGGAAGAACTCATTGGAACTTTAAGAGCACATGAACTACTGCTGCAAGAGGATAAACCAGCAATGAAAGGCAAAATAATAACCTTAAAAACTTCACAAAACCTTCAAGAAAGCTTATCTTCACAACAAGATGAAAAAGAAGACTCATAAGAAATTGGTCAAGAAGAAGCAGTTCTTCTTACAAGACAAATCAAAGAATGATGAGAAGAAAAGATTAGATCAAAAGAAGTTTTTCAAGCAAAAGGGAAAACTCTTCAATAGGAATAGATAGGATTCAAATTACATGTTATGGGTGCAACAAACTAGGAAATTACAAAATTGAATGTCTTTTAAGCAAAAAGGCACGAAAAAGATTTCCATTCAAGAAAAAATCCTTGATGGGGTCAGCTAGGATGAACCTAAAGAATCAGACACAGAAGAAAATGAAGAAGCCAACATGCGCCTAATGGGAAACTCAGAAAACGATGAGGTAATCATTTCTGAACTATGTCCATTATGTGAACAAATGGAAAAATAATTTGATAATCTGTTAAATGACTCAAAGTTTCTTGCTAAAAAATGTGGTTCATTAAAAGAACAAGTTTGCAAAGAATAAGAAGAAAAAGTGAAAGCCCATGCTATGAATGATGAAATAAGAAAAGTCATTCAAAGCCTACAAGATTCTCATTTTAAAACATTTGAAGAATTTGAGTATTAAGAACGTTCTGCAACTCAAAAGGAGAATGTTCAGCTCAAAACAGAAATTGAGAATCTTAAAAAAGATTTGTCAAAATTTACTAAATCTGCTGAAACTTTCCAAAAAGTTATGGGATCTGAAGTATGAACATTTGATAAAGATGGACTTGGTTTTAACAAATCTCAAAAGAAAAAACTCTATGAAAGTTCAACATCTTTATTGTACCAGAAAGAAAAGAAGATAAATGCAAAAAAAAATGTTCTTATTGCAATAAAATTCAACATCTTTATTCTACATGTTTTTTCAAAAAAAGTGATGAAAAATTCAAATAAAGAAGAGCTCTAAAAAACAATGAACGTTCTGGTATCATGTCATAACCTTCTCCAAAAGCAATAAGAAAATGTTCTTATTGTTCAAAGATTAGTCATGTTGAACCAAACTGCTACCTTAAGTAAAAATCTATCTTTAAAGAAAAATCTAATCCTCAAGGACCCATGACCAAATGGGTACCTAAGAATCTATTAATATCAAATGCAGGTTGGTTTTCAAAATGCCAAGAAAAAACCATGGTACTTGGAGAATGGCTGTTCAAGACATATGACAAGTGATAAATAATGTTTTCTTTCTTTTGTCAAAAATGATGGAGGATTCGTAACTTTTTGGAATAATGATCAGGAAAAAATCAAAGGTAAATGTATTATAGGTAAAGAAAACTCTGCAAAAATAGTTGATGTTCAATATGTTGAAGATTTAAAACATAATCTACTAAGCATTAGTCAATTGTGTACAATGGTTTTGAAGTTATTTTTAAACCAAACATATGTAAAGTCAAACAAGCATCTTCTGGAAAATATATTTTCTTTGGGTCAAGAAAGAAAAATCTATATGTTTTATATCTTGAAGAACTACACACAGAATCATGTTTTATGTCCATAAACAAAGATAAGTGGATATGACACAAACGAACTGGGCATTTTAGCATGAAAACAATTTCAAAATTACCCAAACTTGATTGTGTTAGAGGTCTGCCAAAAATCATTTTTGACAAAGATGAAGTATGTGAAACTTGTGCTAAAGGAAAACAAGTCAAGAGTAGTTTTCATTCAAAAGATTTTGTTTCAACTCAAAAACCTCTTGAATTACTTCACATTGACCTATTTGGTCATATCGAAACTACAAGCTTAAGATGAATGAGATATGGCTTTGTTATTGTTGATGATTTTTCACGTTACACATGGGTACTTTTCTTAAAACAAAAAGACGATTTGTATGCTTTTGAAACCTTTTGTAAAAAAATGTTCAAAATGAAAAAGGGTTTAAGATAATTTCTATATGAAGTGGTCATGGAGGAAAATTCATAAATGCATCTTTCAAAAGCTTTTTTATTTTATTTTATGAAAATGACATTTTTCATAATCTCTCTTGTGCAAGATCTCTTCAACAAAACGGAGTTGTTGAAAGAAAGAATAGAACGTTACAAGAAATGGCAAGAACAATCTTGGAAGAATCAAATTTTGAGAAATATTTTTGGGCTGAAGCAATCAACACTTCATGTTACATTTTAAATCGTGTATCAATAAGAAAAATTATCAACAAACACTACGCGAAAAAACGCAATTTACAGCGCTTTTTTTAAGCCATTTACAGCGCTTTTTCAAAAAAAAAAAGCGCTGTAGTTACTAGCGCTGTAAAAAAGATACAGCAGCGCTTGTTTTAAAAAAAAAGCGTTGTAAAAAAGGTGGATATATTGCGCGCTTGTTATACGCATTTTACAACGCTTTTTAAACAAGCGTTGTAAATCCCTGTAACAATAGATGCATTATTATGCCCCTACTACAGCGCTTGTTTGAAAAAGCGCTGTAATAGGTGCATTTAATTGTTTTATTATTATGCAACTATTACAGCGCTTTTCCAAAAAAGCGTTGTAGTAGGTGCATTTAATTGTTTTATTATTATGCACCTATTACATCGTTTTTCCAAAAAAGCGATGTAATAGGTGCATTCATATATATGATGTGTTATGCACCTTTTACAACGCTTTTCCACAAAAGCGCTGTAATAGGTGCATTTATGTAGATGCATTGTTATGCACCTTTTACAGCGCTTTTTCCAAAAAGCGCTATAGTAGGTGCATTCAATAGATGCATTATTATGCACTTATTACAACGCTTCTTCAAAAAAGCGTTGTAGTAGGTCTATTCTAATGCACGTTTTACAACGCTTTTTTGATAAAGCGCTGTAAAAGGTGTTTTTTTTTTATAATTAAATATGCTGTAAATTTTAAAAAACATTTTTTTAGAAAGCGCTTTTTTTAAAAGCGCCGTCTTTTAATCTAGAATCAGTTCACAATTTTTATTCCAAAATCATTTTCATCCAGAATCAGTTCACAATCAGTCAGTAGTACACAACAACAACAAAACAACACTACAAAACACACAAGAATCAGTACACAACAACAACAGATTCACTATATTTTCATCAATACACAACAATCAGTTCATATATACATATTCACAACAACCTAGAACTACATATTCACAACTACCTATTCATATAACTATCATATTCACTATATTTTCATACAACTACATATTCATATTCACAAACAGCACAAAACTACCATATCCCTTGCAGCATGCCATTTCCCAGCAAATCAAATAATATTCATTTCAAGCACATACTGACACCAATCTTTCTTTATCTCTGTTAGATCTTCTTCAGAATATGTTGGACTGGAATTGTCAAAGTACTGTGCGATATAAAAATTGAACATAAATAAGTTAGAATCAAATATATACATAGTTTATATATGAAAATCAAATAATTAAAATACCGTACTGTTTCTGGGATTATAATTTGATTCTTATCAACAATCTCCTTCATGAATCGCAATACATAGTACCCACAATCGATGTTATTTGTGCATTGATTGTAAGTGAAATTTAAAAGCATATATTTTAAACCTTTTATTGGAATCCATGTGATGTTATTTGACTTTAGCTTCGACACTGTCGCACCTCTTTGAGCTCGAAAAACTTGTAAAGCACTATCGAATAAATAAATGTGATTATTATAGCATTAACAAACACATTATATATATATATATGTATGTAAAAAATAAATGAATATTACTTACGTGTCGAACAAAGTCTTTATCTCGGGGTGATTGTTGTAATGGCCGTGCAAGGGATCTAGGTAGTATATAACTTCAGAGGTCGCATTGATTGCAATTAGCACCCAATGTGCCCTACAACAACAAAAATTTAGTTTCCACAACTAATAAATTAAGATCTCATAAATTAAAAAAGATATAAATATAGAATATATAATTATGTACCCTGAATTATATGGTGCAAGGAATAACTTATCCTTCTCTTTATTTCCTAATAGTATATCTAAAACATATTTATTTACATTCGCTGGATCGTGTTTAAGCATCTAAATCTTATGCGGAGACAAGAATGAAAATTTATTTGACAATCTGCGCGTGCACACGAACTTCTCATACAAAAACCTTCAATGAAAATTTCAAATTAGATTAATTACCAATAAATTAAATTAATTACAAATAAATGAGATGAAAAGTAATTTTTACCTCATGTATATGTTGATGACAGTAGCACTCAGCTCCTTATGGTCGAGAAGTTCGTATATGTGCTCTTTTTCAAAAAATTCTTCATACGCATCTCTGAATAAAGCTTTATCCATGCTTATTATTCGTGAATCGTTATCGCTGCCCATATTTTTTTTTGCATGTATGTCAAGACACGACCCATATCGAGCAAGTGGTGGCTGACTTATTTTAGGAGCAGGAGCAACAACTGATTTTACACGATCCAGTTTTTTAGCAGCAACAACTTTGGCCGCTTTATTACCCTCCAGCTTTTGCAGTTTTCCAGCTTTATTACCCTCCAATTTTTGAAGTTTGCCGACTTTATTTTTACCACAAACATCCAGTCGTGGTGCGGCAGCTGGCTTGCTGTGCGGGTGGTTTATTAGATTGAATCTAAAAAAATGAGGTTAATTAGTTTGTTAGTTTATTGAATCTGAAAAAATGACAAACCGTACAGAATAAATGTGACAAACCTTTTCGGGCGATGTGACTGTTTCGTTTCTGGGAATCTTCTTATCATTCCCTTTAGGCTTTGTTTGAACCTAAATAAATGTGAAATTAAAGTTAACATCGGAAAAAATTCAACAATTAAATATAATCAATTAAACATACATTTCAATTAATTGAACATACCTTGTCAAGGGCAACAAGATGTTTGGGCCATGCCACGTAGCTGCCAATTGCTTCGCCCAAATAATTCAGATCTGCATCGTTGTCCGGTACAGGCAACGGTGTATTTGGTTCCAAAGCAATAACTGGCGATACTCTGACATGGCCCGCAGGGATTGGTGTGTTGTGCAATACTTCGCCCGGAGTATTGCACAATGTTCCCTTTCCGACCTTCCGATGAGTAGGGGAGGATAAGTACAGCACGCATGGAGTGACCCCCTAAATCAATGGTTAATACATAAGTATGTGAAACAATTAGCTTGAATGAATTTCTTGTTTTATTAAGTAATTAATTAACTCAGGAAGACTGTTGAGACCAACGTTGCAACTTGCTTTTCACTCTCTATGTGAATTTCACGTTGGGGCTGGTCCGCAAGTTGCTTGTCTTTATTTGTCTTCACCAAGAGGGCCACTTGCTCCGTTAATACTTTGATCTTCTCTAATACTTCCTCGTTAGATGGATTTTGGCGCTTCTCTTGTGAAAAATAACTTCTAGGAGTTACGCCAAATCCTTTCCCCCTTACGCGGCCGGAATATTCAGGAACATTAAACACTTTACCTAATATGTCCCTGCAACTTGCCTTGTTGTCCTCTTGATTTTCCGATTCAAGATTCGCCTAAAATATACATAGCATTAAAAAGATAAGTTAAATAACATTTTTAAAATACAATATTAAAAAATATTAAAGTGATAAATATACTTACACAAAGTTCTATTACTTTTTGAACATTTTCGTTATCAACCACTCCGTCTTTATTTACACGAGCTTCCTTCCACAATATATGAAGACCCAACGGCTGATCGCATTGGGTGTCTTGTAGCTATTCTCGTTAAGATCATAAACAAAATATTAGTTAGATAGTATAGTGTATAATGTACCACAATAAATAAAAGTGATGTTTAATTACTTACAAGTTTTTGCTCTAGACGAGCATATCCCATACGAGATTTCTTGTATGGGTGGGGAATAATTTTTGCCCTCTCGCGATTTGCCTTACTAATATTCTATATAAAAAAAAATAACAATCTAGTAAAAATTTAAAATACGCTATGAATATGAATAATAAAACACAAATGCTAATAAATTAATCACTTACAACAAATGCGGGGTCAGAACGTTTTGATACGAATGCACTCCATTCTTCATTTGGTATATAATGTTTATATATTTTTAGAGCTTCCGCATTCGTATTTCCTTCACGGTCTTTTAAATAGCAATTAGAGAGGTGAGATCTAAAGCCTCAGTGTATTTTCCCGGCAACTCTGAGCACATAACTCTTTCTCACCTCATCAACAACAAAAGCTGACTGCAAACCAAATAAATATATAGTTTGAGTAAAATACTTCAGAGCAGTATGTAAAAATTTATAAGTAATAGGTGGAGTAAAAAAATTACTTGTATATCAGCCCACAATACATCTTTGGCATTCATCAATGCCTTATCTCTCCAATCATCTATTGTGATTTGAGATATTTTGACGAACAACATCTCCAATATAACTAACAAACATGGAACTGTTGGGGTCAATTGGTTGACCACTCTCATTCCATCCCACCTAATAAACTCATATAGTAAGTACCTCAAATTATAAACAACAAACAAGGTAAACAACAAACAAAGTATAGTATAAACAGCAAAAAAAGAAAACAACAAACAAAGTATACCTCAAATTTTTGTCCAGTACTTCTTGCTTTTATAACATTTTGCATTATTGTTGCACCACGTTTGAATTCATTTTCGTAAGTCTTGGTGTTGCCAACTTCTTCATTTTGACAATCTAACTCCTTGTTGGTATCCATTTATCTACAACAAGTTCAACATCAACATGCAGTTCAGTATAACTTCAACAAGTTTAACATGCAGTAGTCTAAGTACGTAGCAGTATAAGTTAACATGCATTTTAGTGAAACAAAAAACTAATAAATACAATACCTAAAATAGCTCTTTTTAATGCTTAGGGTTATAGGTTCACAGACAAACATCGCAGAAGATGATGAAAACGAGGACGAACGAAGACGAATGATCGTAGGATTACGGGGTTCGCAGACGAAGCGGGTTCACAGACGAACGAAGACGAAAACAAGGATGTTTATGATGTTTACGTACGATCATAGGTGTATGATGTTTACGTAATGAGAGTAAGTAATGATGAAGAAACAAGGGAAACTGAAACTCTCGTAGGGTTCGTATGGGTTCGCAATGAGAAGGAGAACGTCGAGGAAACTGAAACACTCGTATAAAATTTATGTAATGAACATGAAACTGAAGAGGTTTACTGTTATATATAAAACGCTATTACAACGCTTTTTTGAAAAAGCGTTGTGATAGGTCTCATTATTTTATTTTTTAAAAGCCTACTACAACACTTTTTTATAAGCCGTTTAAAGCGCTTGTGAAAAAGCGTTGTAAAAGACCTCCTTATTTTTATTTTTTTAAAAGCTTTTTACAGCGCTTTTACAGAAAGCGCTTTAAAATGCCTCTTTGTTTTATTATATGCAAACGCTGTGTGACCCTTTTACAGCGCTTATTCCGAAAGCGCTGTAGAAGACCTCCTTATTTTATTTTTTTAAAAGCCTTTTAGAGCGCTTTTTTTTGAAGAGCGCTGTAATAGGGGTTTATATATAAAATGCGTGTTTGTCTCATCATGTCCAAAGGCTGTGTGACCCTTTTAAAGCGCTTATGAAGAAAGCGCTTTAAAAGACCTCCTTATTTTATTTTTTTAAAAGCCTTTTAGAGCTCTTTTTTAGAAGAGCGCTGTAATAGGGGTTTATATATAAAATGCATCTTTGTTTTATCATGTCCAAAGGCTGTGTGACCCGTTTACAACGCTTATGAAGAAAGCGCTTTAAAAGACCTCCTTATTTTATTTTTTTAAAACCCTATTATAGCGCTTTTTTAAAAGAGCGTTGTAATAGGGTTTTATATATGAAATGCCTCTTTGTTTTATCATGTCCAAAGGCTGTGTGAACCTTTTACAGCGCTTATGAGGAAAGCGCTTTAAAAGACCTCCTTATTTTATATTCTTACACAACCTTTGTAATAATTTATTTTCTTCCAAATTAGTTAAATTATTTTTTCTTCCAAATTGTGTTTAATTATTTTATATTCTTACACAGCCTTTGTAATAATTTATTTTCTTCCAAATTAGTTTTTTTCCAAATTAGTTAAATTATTTTTTCATAAGCCCTGTAATAATTTATTTTCTTCCAAATTAGTTAAATTATTTTTTGTTATAAATTGTGTTTAACTGATCAGGTCAAGTTCAAGCTAAATTACATGTATAACTTGAACTTAAATTGTGTTTAAGTTCAAGCTAATTAGTTAAACTGTTTGAACTTGAACTGATCAGGTCAAGTTCAGTATACAATTACGTACAGTATAAGCAAAAAATTACAAATTAACAGTTCAAGCTAAATACCAAAATGCTCAATTCTGGCAGATCAAACAATTAAATTACATGAACTCAGTTCATATTACATGGCTTATAAAACAATTAAACACATTAAGATTCCCTTCTTCTTTTCTTAGTGGGATTCACATTTGTTTGTCCATTAATGATATGAAACGATGGATTAATCCAAATTCCCTCATCATGATCATCTCTAAGATATAAACCATCATCAGTTGAATCAATTTCATGTGGTTGTGATGTTGCAAAGAAAATATCATTACCAATATCTTCATCATTATTGTTATCATCACTTATTTTATTGGTCGATAGGACAACGGACCATTTATCATCAGCAGGATCAGTGACATAAAACACTTGTTGAGCTTGCGACGCTAAAATAAAAGGCTCATCTTTGTATCCCACCCTATTAAAATCGACAAGCAAGAACCCTGACTCATCAATCTGAACGCCATTATTATTATCGACCCACTTGCAACCAAATATGGGAACACGAAACATTGTGTAGTCTAGCTCCCATATGCGCTCGATAACCCCAAAATATGATAGATTTGCATATATTGGGTTCTTGTCTTTTGCACTTGAGATATGCATCGCTTCAGCTACGAGAGTGACTCCGCTATTTTGCATAGTTGTTTGATCATCTTGTTCTTTGGTATAAAATGTCTAGCCATTAATTACATAACCGGTGTAAGAAAAGACATGTAAACTCGGACCATTTGCTAGCCACCTCAATCTCTGTGAAATAGATCCGGGGTCTACATCAAACTTTGACTTTATGTGATTTTTTAACCATGTTATGAAACTTCGATTGTGCTCTCGAGTTATCCAATTTTGATTCCTATTCATGTTCAAACTAGATAACTGATCCATGTGTATTGTAACATACGGTTGAACCTCATCATCATTGTGTCGAACATACAATTGGGCCTGCTCCCATTCTGTCCTTGATATAGTCATTAGTCTTTTTCCAATTATCCCTTCTCTTGATAATCTTCTCGAATGACAAGACATGGGAAGCCCTATGGATTCAACATTTGACAGATATTCAGTACAAAATTTAGCAGCTTCTTCGACAATGTACCGTTCAGCAATACAACCTTCTGGTCGACTTCTACTTTTTACGTACCCTTTTAATATTTTCATATATTGTTCTATCGGGTACATCCATCTCATATAAGCTGGTCCACAAAGTTGTGTCTCCTTAACAAGATGAACAGTAAGGTGAACCATTATATCTAAAAACGAGGGTGGGAAGTACATTTCAAGCAAACACAAAGTAACAACAATTTCCCTCTGCAATGTCGGTAATTTCTGAGGATCGATCACTTTACTACAAATTTCCCTGAAGAAGAAACATAATTTAGTTATGGCTCGACGAACTTTTTCAGGTAAAATTGAACGTGTACCTATTTGTAGCAAATGCTCCATTAGAATATGAGCATCATGGGTCTTCAAACCTTTTAACTTGAGGTCTTTCATACAAACTAAAGTTTTAATGTTTGAAGAGTATCCTTCTAGAACTTTAAATTCGTGTAGAAATTTACACAAAACAATTTTTTTCCTTTCTAGATAGAGTATGAGCGGCTGGAGGTAGATATGTGCGATTTCCAATTCATTTCTTATTCCCATATTGACCAAGTCCAATCTTGCATTGATGCCATCCTCAGACTTTCCTGGTACATTGAGCAACTTACCAATAACACTGTCAAATACATTTGTCTCAATATGCATCACATTGAGAAAATGTTTTACATACAATGATTTCCAATATGGCAATTCAAAGAAAATTGACTTTTTCTTCCACCCAGTTTTGACCAACTCTCTCGCAAAAGGTTTGCCAAATTTATTGGTCAAACCTTGTAGTTTCTCAAGTATTTGATATCCAGTCGATGCTACAGGAGCTCTATCTTCCTCTGATTTTCCATTGAATGCATTTCTCCACCCACGATACTGATGACTATAAGGTAAAAATCTACAATGTCCAAGAAATACATTCTTCTTACAATGTTTCAACTGCATCCAATTTGTACTCTCTTCACATATAGGACATGCACACTGACCTTTAATGCTATATCCTGATAAATTACCATATGCTGGAAAATCATTAATTGTGTCGAAAAAAATAGCCCTCAAATTGAAACATTCTTTCTTATACCCGTCATAAACTACTACACATGTCTCCCACATAATTTTTAAATCTTCAATTAAAGGAGCCAAGTATACGTCGATATCATTCCTCGGTTGTTTGGGTCCAGAAATTAACAGAGACAACATCATAAACTTACGCTTCATACATAACCATGGAGGTAGGTTATAAATCAACAAAATCATAGGCCACATGCTGTGTGAGATGCTTTGAAGACCATGTGGATTCATTCCATCAATAGAAAGTGCAAGGCGTAGATTTCTCGACTCTATCCCGAATTCAGGATACTAGTGATCAATTTTTGCCCATTGCGGAGAATCTGCAGGGTGTCGAAACTTTCCATCTCTAATTCTTTCATCGGCATGCCATGTCAAGTGTTTTGAATCTTCTTCACTGCGATACATGCGCCTAAATCTTGGTATTATAGGAAAATACCACACGACTTTTGCTGGAGTAGATTCTTTCTTCTTATATCGAGAGACATTGCATATCGGACACGCCTTTAGTAATTCATATACATTTCGAAATAAAATGCAATCGTTAGGACACGCATGAATCCTTTCATAACTCATACCAATAGAGCACAAAATTCGTTTAGCCTCGTAGGTTCGACTGGGAAGTTCATTATCATCTGGCAACATATCTTTTTAGAGTGTTAGTAATTCTGTGAAGCTTTTATCAGACCATCCATTACTCGCTTTTAAGTTGTACAACTTGAATATCGCCGAAAGTCTTGTGAATTTAGTACAACCATTATATAATGGTTTCTCTGCATCACTCAACCAGCTCTCAAACATTTTAGGACAATCACGAAGATCTTCTTCAACTGCTTCTGCAATCTCCTTACCTCGGTCCGGCTCATATGTATCTGTGTCGAAATCAGTTGAAACATATGTATCTGTGCGGGTGTTTCTATTGATTTTCTCACCATGTCTTATCCAACATGTATAGCTTTGATTAATTCCATACCATACTAAATGTCCTTCCAACTCATCTACTCTAACGCGTTTTCCAAAACAACATTTTAAACAAGGACAAACGAATCTATTTGGATCTTTTGCATTCATCACTGCAAACTCAATATACTCCTTCACTCCATTTTCATACTCTTTTGTCCATCGATTGACAGACATCCATTTCCAGTCCATTTATATGACCTATATATATAAATGCAGTTACACAATAAGCATGATTTCAAGTCTGATATATATGACCTATATATATATATATATATATATATATAATACACATATCTTATAATATTGGTCCAAGATTAATTGATTTCAAAACAGAACATATATATCATGAGAACATATCTAATATCATGTAACAATTTATCAGTTTGAATTAGTGACAACAACAAATAAATAAAATACAGTACCTGAAACAACGTTGATCAATTTGTTTAAAGGAGGAACAAGGTAAATCAATTTGTAGATGGGCGCACAGGAGGGTTCGCAGGGTAGAGGAGATGAGGGCTCGTAGGGTTTGGACAACGTATTAAATTTGTTTTCATTTACTTAAAGTGAATGTTTTTTATTTAAATGAATGATTTTATAGCGCTGTTAAAAAAGCGCTCTAATATGTCCTATAAAAATGTGAAAGGGCAAGCCTATTACAGCGCTTCAACAAGAAGCGCTTTAAAAGCTATGTAACATAAGGTGGGAGCGTTACATTTTACAGCGCTCAAAAAGCGCTGTAAAAGGCTATGTGAGAAAGCTTCAATTTACAGCGCTTTTTTAAAAAGCGTTGTAAAAGAGTTGTAAACATTATGTGCAAGCGTATGTGACCTTATATGACCCTACAACAGTGCTTGTAAAAAAAGGTTGTTGTATCCTCCGTTATTTTTAAAAAAGTACACAACAGCGCTTGTATTTAATAAGCGCTGTAAAAGACGCGCTATAAAATGTCATTTTTGGCGTAGTGAAAACATCTAATGAATTATGGAAAAATAGAAAGCCAAATATCTCAGACTTTCATGTTTTTTGCTACTATTGCTATATCTTAAATAACAAAGACAATCTAGGAAAATTTGATGCTAAATCAGACAAAGCCACTTGCTTAGGTTATTCCACTAATTCCACAAGTTATCATATATATAATCTAAGAACAAAATATGTGGAGGTAAGTATGCACATGTTATTTGATGAATTTGATTATCTTGATATACAAAAGATAGATGATGATGAAGAAGAAGAACAATCTGAGAAACAACGAAAAATCTTCCATTAGAAAAACAAGATTGATCATTAATCTCCATCTCAAATTCTTCCACGAAGCAGGAAAATCACAGGAGATTATTTACAAAATCAAATCATAGGAAACACATCTAATGACATTAGAACAAGAATGTCTTTTAAAGATGAAAACAACAACAACATGCAATGATCTCTCAAATGGAACCAAAATCAATCAAAGAAGCGATAGTTGATAACTCATGGGTTAAAGCAATGCAAGAAGAACTTTCTCTAATTTCAAAAAAATCAAGTTTGTGAAGGTGCAAACATGAGAAGGGGGCTTGAATTGTGTTTGGCTAAGTTGATAACTTTTTCATTATTTGATTAAACTAGCTCAAACTTGATGATTTACTTAGAGTAGAAGCAATAACAAAACTAAGGAGTGCAGGAATAAAGTGACACAAGTAATTTATCCTGGTTCACCACTAACTTGGCTACATCTAGTCTCTTTACTCATAAGGATTTAATTCACTAATTCAAAACCTTGAATTACAAAGCACCTGACCCTCCAAGGAAGTCTTCTCAAACAGCCTGATAACCCTAGACTTTTGAGAAACATACACACCTCAACTCTACCAGCCAAGTCTTCTCCACACAATCTGACAACCCTAGATTGTTGAAGGCACACTAACACCACTATCAGGTTTGAATACAAAGGTTTGGAACTTGAGTAGTTGCTTCTAACAAGCTGATTACAACAATGTCTATCACACTCTATGAAAAACAAGCTAATTAGTCCTTGTTTAATTCTGAATTGTATCTTCATTCCCAGCTTGATCAACAATGATCGTATTCAAAATAATTCTGAACAAGATGCTTTTTGATAATATGTTCTTTAGCCAATTCCTTATTTCTGATTCCAACCTGAGCAGTTTTTCTAGATTGATTTTGTTCGTATTTTGTAAAGATTGAGTTCATAAATTCTTTAGATTGATACTACTCATATTTTGTTAAGATTAAGTTTGTAAATTCTTTAGATGAAACTTGTTAAGATAGTGTTGGACCGGTTCTTGAACTTTCATAAGTAGGAATATGACTAAGTCTAATTTAGTATTTTGTCCTTTGTCAAAATCTGAATCATATCTTTGCAAATAATAAATGTATCTTCTTGTAAGTGTTTCTTCTTGTAAACAATTCTTGATCATATATTCTTTTAAATAAATCTTGATCAAATCGTCTTGTAAATAATTCATATCTTCTTGTAAATAAATCTTGACCAAATCTTCTAATTTTTTTTGCTCCCACATTATCAAAAAAATTTCTCCCCCTTTTGTCATCAAACAAAATGACTTGAAAGTGAAACTTGCCTCTTTTTTATTTTATTTTAATAGAATGAAAATAACATAAACATAAAAAATTTCCTATGTATGAAACTAAACTACTCTAAATTTTTCACAACTTCAGTTAGGTAAGAGAATAAGGTTTAGGTTTTTCTTGATGAAGTTAAACCTATCTTCAGCTAGTGGTTTGGTGAATATGTTAGCCCATTGATGTTTGGTGTTTATAAACTGGATATTAAGCACACCTTTTTGAACAAAGTCCCTAATGAAATGATGTTTGATTTGTATGTGTTTAACTCTAGAATGAAGTATAAGATTTTTGGTTAGGTAAATGACATAAGTGTTGTCACAATAAATGAAAATGTTGGTTTCTATGTTTTTGTAGTCTTCTATTTGATGTTTCATCTATAGTAGTTGAGAGCTACAACTAGCTGTTGAAATGTACTCAACTTCTGCTGTTGACATGGCAATTGTGCTTTGTAATAAGAGATTAAGTTGTCACCTAGAAATGTGCAGTGTTCACTTTTGCTTTTTCTCTCAAGTTTATCTCCAGCATAATAAGAATCACAATAGCCACTTAGTTTGTACTCAAAAGATTTCATGTAGAACAAGGTAATGTTGGTAGTGCCTTTTAGGTAACAAAGGATTCTCTTAACAATAGATAAATGTGATTTCCTAGGGTCAGCTTGAAATCTTACACATACACACACACTAAGCATGATGTCAAGTCTTGAAGCAATAAGGTAAAGTAGGGATCCTGTCATTACTCTATAGGTTTTCTGGTCAACTTTTTACCCCTATTCATCTTTTTCAAGTGAACAAGTAGGGTGCATTGGTGTAGCATAAGTTTGTAATCACTCATCTTAAACTTCTTGAGAAGCTCTTTTGTATATTTAGTTTGATGAATGTATATACCTTTTTGACTTTGCTGAATTTGTATCCCTAATAAGAACTGAAGTTCTCCCATCATACTCATTTGAAATTCAAGGTACATCAATTTAGAAAATTCTTGGCAAAGAGTGGCATTAGTAGATCAAAAAATAATGTCATCAACATAAATTTGAATAATAAGAATATCATCTCCTATTGGTTTTCGAAAAAGTGTATTGTCTACTTGTCCTTTTTCAATGTTATTTTTAAGCAAGAAGTTACAAAGTCTATCATACCATGCCCTAGGTGCTTGTTTTAGACCATACAAAGATTTCCTAAGTATAAAAACATGATTTGGAAATTTAGAACTTTCAAAACCTGGGGGTTGTTTAACATACACTTTTTCACTTATATAAACATTTATGTGTTGGAACCAAACTCATTTTTTTTTACTTAGAGTTTTTATGATAATAAAAGTATTTTATTAGAACAATATATTTGACTTCAAAGAGTATGAAAGAAGATATGGTCAATATTTGTAGAAGATTTGAAGAAAATTTGATCAAGATTTATCTACAACAAAATATGAACAGAAGCAATCTGAAGAATTAAGAAACACAATCTGAACAAAATAAGAACAAAATCAATATGAAGAATTTACAATCTCAATCTAAACAAAAAATGAACATAATCAAGTTTGGGCATAATCCAGATATTATGTCTATAACAACTTTCACTTTTATTGCATTTTTAATCAATATAAAGAAACTAAATTATTAATTAATATCAAAACTAGAAACACGAAAATAAAATTTGTCATTGATTTTCAGTTATCCTTAATAAATTTAATGACAAAATTAGATACAAATTTCAAAATTTTCGTCAATAAATTTTTGTTATTAATTAATTTAACTTTTTATATTGTAGTGAATTGGAAGATTTAAAACTTTCTCCCTCACCCTCCTTGTCTCTCTCTCTACTTGCGTATGATTAGTGGCTGTTGTGATCTTCAATTGTTCATGGAGTAAAAAGGAAAGAGACAATGATACCCAGCATGTGTTGAGAATCCTCACGTTTTCCCACATGTTCTCAATCATAAACATGTTGCTGGAATTTAGATTCCCCTCTCACTTTTATTAATTAATCCAATATTCCCCTTCAAAAAAAATTTTAAACCAAATATTCAATTTTTTCCTAAACAAACAAAATAATTGAGAAAATATGGCCCAACTTGACATGACCCATATCCACTAGGTAACTAACATATATATGCATGCCACTAAATATAAATGGTAGTTACACACTTTTTGCTGGATTTGGAGCAATTCCACACAATCTTGGTGATTATCTAATTTCGATCTACTGGCTATAGATGTATTGACCATGTCATTGTGTGTATTACTGTAAGTAGCAAATTCAAATCTTGGCTTTTTCTTGATTGTTTAGATTTGAGGTCCGTTGCTCAATTATAGTTATGTAGGATGATACAACGAATAAATTTACAGCACTCAAATTAATAGCATAAAACAACATAAATTTAAGTGTTCAGAATACTTATGCTTTCAGATCTATAACGTTGATGATGACAAAAGTCATTGATTGAAATATGTAATCGATCAAAGCTACTCTGTCAATCTGAATCAAAATGAACACTGCACCAAAACGGAAAAATCAAAAAGCGTCGCACTTAGACGACGAAATCATAATAAAAAGTATGAACATGTTTTCTAAATTCTTGGGGCTCCCTACAAACATTAGTAGATCTAAATGGGTGGTTTTATACTATGTGTAGGATATGATATGGAAAAAGCTTAAAGGTTGGAATTAAGGAACATAATATTTCCTTTGCGGGAAGAGGAAAACACAAAAAGGCTATTCCAACTTACATAATGAGTTGTTTCCTACTCCCAAAGAGATTTTGTAAATGTTTGAAGGCAATTATTAGAAATTCTTGGTGGGACAACAAGAATAATGAGAAAATGATACATTGGATAAAGTTAAAGAAGTAGGGGTGTACGTGGGTTGGGTTGGGCGGGTTTTGACAAAACCCAAGACCCAACCTGATCGATTATCTTTGGGTTGGGTTAAGTTCTAAACCCGTATTTTTTTTATTTAACCCGACCCGAACCGACCCGATCAAGAACGGGTTGGGTTGGGTTGGCGGGTCATACATAAATAATAACTTTTTTTTTATTTTACAGGAAAACATATTGAATGAAAATATATTTAATACTTGAATGTCTCAAAACTATAAAATTTCAATCAAATTATGCAATTCTTTAAAAAACTCATCAACCTCTCACACAAAAAAATAAATTCAACAATCTTCAATTACATAAATAAATTCAACAACAGTAAATCATTAAAATATGAAAATTCATCAATTCTAAGAAATGTCAACTTCAAGTACAAGCACTTAACAAGTTTCTCAAAGTATGAGATCTACACATACCAATCTTCATGTCACTTGGTTAGATTAATTCATGTAACAAGAAAAAAAGAAAAAATGCACATATAGTATGCTATCTTCACATATTAGACTGAAACATACATCTCGACAACATAACTCAATAACCGCAATTCAACTCATAAAATATACCAATTATAGAACTCAACATTAAAACAACATAAAATTCATTTGTCCCTATCAAATGTTTTTTCACAATGACAAGGATAAACCTGATTTTAATCTATATTAATTTTTATTTAACAAATTATAGTATTATAAATAAAATAAAATAAGAAGTATTTTTAAAAAATTAGAGAAAATTTTGGGGTGGCCGTGACCAACCCATGTCCCAACAACTATTAGCCACTTGTTACACATAATCCACCAAGCATTTTAGTTTACTAAGTACCATTCATTTGTTTATAGTTACTATTTTCAAATAAAATACTAAAAAAAAGTGTTTAATAGATTTAAATATATAAAATTCAAACTAAATTCATCGTAAACTTTTGTATAAGCATCAATTTTGCTCATAAATAGTATTTAACTCAAATGAATAATATTTAACTAAAAAAATTTGTATTTAATAAATGTAAAAAATTTAAACTAAATTCATTATAAGGATAAACTTTCTATTCATACCTTTATTACGTAAAACTATGACAAAATATAACATTTAAATAAATAGTATTTAACTCAAATTAAATTGCTCATTTGAAATAGACAATTCAAAAATTAGATATGAATTTTATGAGTAGGCATATACGAGATTACAATGTCAAAACAAATTAATCGAGTTTAGTGTTTAGCCTAGACGCATGAACACCTTGCATCAACATTCATATAAAAATTATTTGTTAATAATATCTTATTATAACTAATTCTTCAAAAAGTCTTGAGGAAGGTATAGGCAGAAAGTGGATGAAGGAAGCTGAAAATCTATATAAGAAGAAGAGTAATGAAACCCTATTGAACTAGCCAAACAATTTTTTTTTTTAAATATAACTAGTTACCGGGTCGGGTCGACGGGTTGACGGGTTCAAATTGTTAAACCCATTACCCGACCCAAATATAAGCGGGTTTCAACGGGTTGGGTTGGGTCGGACCCGAAAGTGATCGGGTACGGCTAAAAATCGGGTTGGGTTGGGTTGGGTGATCGGGTTGGCGGGTCGACCCGCGCCCATGTTCACCCCTATAAAGAAGCTAGGCCAATCTAAAACTTAAGGTGGTTTGGGATTTAGAAATCCAAGAGCCTTCAATGAAGCCCTTATACCAAAACTTAGTTTTGAAACATTAGATTTATAAATTTATGTATTTTTTCACGTTTTCAATTTTATATGTTTATTGTAATTCTGTTAATCTCACTGTCGATCTAAGCATGCACTAAATAATATTATATGTTTTGTGATATATTATAACATTCATTCGTGAGTGATAATTTGTTAAATCCAAAATATTAAAACAATTCATTTGTGTGTTCCTTGAAATTTTTAAATAATTATTTGACACGGTCAAGAAATTACAAGAGTGGTTGAAAAAAATTATAGGCAACAAAAGTTTGTGAATGTTTAAGACATAAAAAGTTTCGAGTGAATAATGAAATAGTTAGAAGTTATTTATTTCCAAATATTTAATATTATTCACACTACACCAAAAATGACATTTTATAGCGCGTCTTTTACAGCGCTTATTAAATACAAGTGCTGTTGTATAATTTTTTAAAAATAACGGAGGATATAACAGCGCTTTTTTTACAAGCGCTATAAAAAAGAGCGATGAAGTAGGGTCATATAGGGTCACATACGCTTGCACATAATGTTTACAACTCTTTTACAACGCTTTTTTAGAAAGCGCTGTAAATTGAAGCGCTCTCACATAGCCTTTTACAGCGCTTTGTGAGCGCTTTAAACACAAGCTCTGTAAAATGTAGCGCTCCCACCTTATGTTACATAACTTTTAAAGCGCTTCTTGTGTAAGCGCTGTAAAAGACCTGCGCTTTCTCATAATCAAATGACCTATTACAGCGCTTTTAATACAAGCGCTGTAATAGGCTTGCCCTTTCACATTTTTATAGGACCTATTAGAGCGCTTTTTAAACAAGCGCTGTAAAATCATTCATTTTAAATTAAAAATGTAAAAATACAAGTTTTTTGATTATACACAAAGACCAATGGTGACAAAGCAACAAAAAGAAGAATTCCTCCAATTCATTTTCAAACATCCTTTGATGAATTACAAATAAATAGATTATATAAAGGTAAATAATTCAAGCCATAATTCAACTACAAGAGAACCTTACATACTTTGCATATGCATAAACAATATTTTCAAAAATCCAAAATAATATTTTCAAAATGTTAGAATCTTTATTTTTGACTAAAAACAATATTGTAATCGAATACAACCCAGGGGTATTCGAATACAGATGCAATTTGCTATGTCAGAAGCAAAAATGTATCATCTGTATTCGACTACAACCAAGGTGTATTCGAATACAGATGAAACATTGCTAAGTCAGAAGCAAGGCCATCTCATCTGTATTCGACTATAGATGAAAAATTGCTAAGTCAGTAGCTAAAAATCTTCATCTGTATTCGACTACACAAAAGTGTATTCGACTACACAGTGAAAAATTTGAATAATTTTAAACGTTGCAGCGAGTTGTATTCGAATACAGATATCATGTAATTTTAAACAGTCATTTTCAGAAATTCAAGTACTTGCATATCATTTTCATATCCTTAAGGTTCTCAAAGTACTTGAATAAATCTTGAATTGTTATCATTCTACCTCCTTCCTACTCCTATACTCTTATCAAAACAACAAGTGTTTGTAAAAGAAAGTTGTACTTTCTTTAAGTGTTATATCTAAGATAGTAGTGTTCTATCATAGAAAGTTTGTTAGAAGATTGTAGCCAAGGTCCCAGGGTGTGGACTTGTACATCAAGAGGACTGGATAGTGTTATTTCTGACAGATAGTGAAGAAAATCTCTTGTGGTGAGCAAGAGGACTGGATGTACCCTTGGTTATAAGGGGAACCAGGATAAATCTGCAGTGTTCATTTACTTACTGTTATTTACTGCTTCATCGATCAACATTAAAAAAAAAAAAAACAATCACTAAAATTCTGAAAACTATTAAAATACCCAAACACCTAATTCACCCCCCCCCCCTCTTAGGTGCACATCTGATCTTACAATTGGTATCAGAGCAGGTTCAAGGTAACTTACTCCTCGATCAATAATTCATGGCTTCCGCACAACCTGTTTTCAGAGACGGTGGCAGCAGTAACAAACCACCATGTTTCGTCGGTGAACATTATGATTTCTGGAAAATACGAATGCAAGCATATCTTGAGGCACAGGGAGACGAAATATGGGATGTTGTTGAAAATGGCCCCTACATCCCAACAACAGTCATAAACAACAAAGAAGAAATCAAAATAAAGAATTCCTGGACCGATGACGATAAAAGGAAAGTACTATGTGACAAAAAGGCTAAAAACATTCTACAATCAGCATTAGGTATGGATGAATTTTTCCGCATATCTCACTGTAAAACAGCCAAGGAAATATGGGACACATTGGAAGTAACCCATGAAGGCACCATAGAGGTAAAAAGATCCAAATAAAAGAGTAGTCTTAGAGTTCAAAGAGAGAAACACTTGTTCGAGTTAGAAATATTTTTTTAGTGTTCTTTTTTTAGAGTGTGAGAGTTATTATTATCATCGGCTTTATAGAAGCAACTACTCAAGTTCCAATCATTTGTATCCAACCCGATAGTGGTTTAGTTCCTTCTTCAATATGCGATTGTCATGTTGTTAGGAGAAGACTTGGCTTGTAGGGTCAAGGTGGTTAGTTCCTCAAAAGTATGGGGTTGTCAGGCTGTTTGGGAAGACTGACTTGGATGGTCAGGTGCTTTGTAATTCAAGGTATTTGAATAAGTGGATTAAAGCTTTCTGAATGAGGGGACTGGATGTAGCCAAGTTAGTGGTGAATCAGGATAAATCTACGTGTCAAATTATTTGTGATTTCATTGTTAATTGCCTTTGAATTCAATTGCTTCTACTCACAGTAAGTAACCAAAACCAAACTAGTTTTATTTATTTATTTATAAATTATAAAAAAGTTGTCAACTTTGGCAAACACAATTCAAACCCCTTCTCGTGTTTGCACCTTCAATTGGCATCAGAGCTCGGTCTCAACGCTGAGCACTTTATAGTGTTTGAGAAAAGATGCAAGGGTTCAATATGTGGTTTCAGTGAAGAAGCTTCTGGAGGAAACATTAGCAGACCACCTCAGTTTAATGGAGAACGTTTTGAGTATTGGAAGGACAGGCTAAAAAGTTTCTATATTTCACAAGATCCTAAACTTTGGGACTTGGTGGAAGATGGTTATATTGCTCCGAAGAATACTGATGGTTTTGGAATTCCAAGAAAGGAGATGAATGTTGATCAGAAGAAGATGTACAAGATGCGTCATAAATCCATAACATTCATGATAAATGCAATCACCTTCAAGGAGTTTGACAAGTGCACCAACAAGGGGACAGCAAAAAGTATTTATGATATTGATTCTGACCTTTGAAGGAAGCATGCAAGTTCAAGAAGCAAAGGCCAACCTCCTAGTCAAAAAATATGAGTTGTTCAAGAAGGAAGAAGATGAAGACATTGAAACAATGTTGTCCAGATTCCAGACTTGGATCTCAGGATTAAAGGTACTTGATGACTCTTCATCATATGCATAATTGTTATTGTTTTTAGTTTTATTTATCTGTGATTATTACTTAATTTGAGGAGTTAATTGATATATCTTGTTGATTCTAGTTCTTTGAGTTAATTAAATGTTTATATTTTTATTTCCTTGATTAAGTAGGTTTTTTTTTTTGTAGTTTTGCGTCATTTCATTGTTTTAGTGCAGTGCTGAATTTTGGTGAGATATCAACGTGACCTATGTGGAGTATTTCAGCCATATCTAGAGTTGTAGATGTCCAATTGGAGTCAAACCAAGTGAAACGGAAAGCTAATATCCATAGCTACAACTTTCATGAAGACACCGGAACCCAATTCAGACTCAAAAGAGGAGAAAAATGCGGAAAACGTCAAACGGAAGATGTTTTGCGCCTGGGGCGCATTTCTGCACTAGTGAATCTGTCAATTCGCGCTCGAAGCGCAAATCATGCACCTGGGGTACGTGGGTGAATGTATAAAAATGCATTTTTTTTCACTTTCTAGGGATCTTTTTGACATTTGGGAAGTTGGAAGACTTGTGCCCTAGTAGAGAAACTCAGAGACGGTTGTTTCTAACACCATTGAAGCAGTTTTATCAAGAATCATTCATGAATATTTCTTGTAATTCTTCTTTAATCTCTATCTTTTCTACCTCTGTCATGAGTAACTTTACCCTATGTGCTTAATGCTTTTTATCGCTTGATCAACTTTAAAATGTTTTATAATTCGTATTTTGAAACGGAAGTGGACTTTACGGATGCTTGAGATGAGAAATTCATGATATTGTAGTCTAGGGATAGATGCAGGTGATAAAACCAATTAAATTAGTTGCAAATGCAGTAGTTTAACAAGAGAGTTCATGTACTGTAAGGCTCAATGCTAATCTTAAATCCACTAAGGAATTAGGGGTTACTTTGGAATTAAAGGTTTTGTCACTAAGACATTAGGGCAAGAATAATAAAGAGATTTCGATAATAATTCGATAAAGGAATTCAGTAACTAAGATCAAATTAGAAACCAAGGTTGGATTCGAAGTGAAACTCATCCTTGACATTTTTCTTATTATAAAAGTTGAATTTTATTACCCTTGTTAGTTTTAAACATTATTTCAATCAATTCGGAAACTTTTTGTTCAATTTTAGTAATTAAATATAATTCAGTAGTAATACGCAATCCTTGAGTTCGACACTCGGTACTACCGTTTTGTTATCACTTGCAACGATTTCGTACACTTGCTGAAACCCTATCAGTACCTGAAAAGAGTTATACCACTGCTGATCATGTGAAGAAGATACTAAGAAGTCTGGAAAGCAAGTGGAGACCTAAGATCACTGCCATTCAAGAAGCAAAGGATCTAAATACTTTGAAGCTGGAAGAATTAATCAGCTCTCTCAAATAACATGAAATTGAGCTTGCAGAGGATGAGCCCAAGAAGAAGCAACCAACCTTGGCTTTGAAATCCAAGTAGAAGAAAGTTTTGAAGGCAACAACAAAATTAGAGGATAATGATTCAGATGATCAGAATGAAGACTCAAAGGAAGAGGAACTGTTGTTTATATGCAGAAAATTCAGAAGATGTGGAACAATGGAAAGAAGAAATTTCCCTAAATATATTCCAGGCAATCCAGCAAAGGAAATGATGATAAATATGACAAGAAAATCATCATCTGCTATGGATGCAGTGAACTTGGACATATCGGGTCAGAATGTCCAAATATGGAGAAAGGGAAACATCAGAGGAAAAATTCTAGACCCATGAAAAAGAGTTTGATGGCTACATGGGATGATTATGATGAATCCTCTCATGATGAAGAGCATGCAGATTTGGTTTTGATGATTTGTACCAACTCTGTCTCGTGATCCAACACAAATTTTGACTTTGGAAGTGAATCAACAGATGAAGAAATTGAGGTATTTTCTCACTTTACTCGATCTGATTTAGTTACTGCTATAAATGAGTTTTTAAATAAAAATCACAAATTGTCTTTAAAACTGAAATCACTTAGGAACGAAAATACAAATCTAACTAAAAAAGTTAATGTTTTAAAGAATCAAAGTGTTGAATTTAAAACAGAAAATGCAACTCTGAAAATTGATATTATTGAACTTAAAACAGAAAACACAACTCTGAAAACTGATATAATTGAACATAAAACAGAAAATGTAACTATGAAAACTGATATTACTTAACTTAAAACAGAGAATGCAAATTTGAAAATTGATATTTCTGAACTTAAGGCTGAAAATCTAACTCTGAAAAGTAATTATAGTTCAACATCAATTGAAAATACCACATGTAACTTTGATAAGCATGAAGAAGCATTTCTAGATTTTCTTGATAATGGTACAGAAAGAAGCAAGTATGCATCTATGATTTATGGTGTTAGTAGGAATGGTGAAAGAGGAATAGGATTTCAAGAAAAAGTAATTGAACCTAAGTTTGTTTGCTCTGATAATTTATATAATATTTGTTATAAGGAAGGTCACACTAAAATATCTTGTCTTATGCTAACCACATGGAAAGACAAAAAACCTTTAAGAACTAACAAACCAGGACCCAACTAGATTTGGGTACCAAAGAATAAAATTGTTTATGTTGAAAATGTTCTAAGCAACCAAATTGAAACACCAGCCATGGTGCCTGGTCAATGGATGCTTGCAATATATGAAGGGAAAAAATTCTATATTCTGTTGACACCTAATTTTGTCCACTTTTTATTTATTTATCTTTTTATTTATTTTTACTTTTTATTAAAAAAAGGAAATAATAATAATAATAATAATAATAATAATAATAATAATAATAATAATAATAATAATAAATGTATAGAAATATAAAAATAAAAATAAATAATTAGGGCTATAAACTTTAGACAATCACATGTGTTCGAAGTTCTTGTTTGCCTCTAATTCCTATTCAGACTCTTTTGTAAAAAAAATATAAAAAATAAAAAAAATAATAACAAATAAATAAAGGTACATAATTGAATGAAAGAAACCAAAAAGAAAAGGATTGATGGTCATAAAAATCGGTATAACGATGATCAATTGAATGGATTGATGGTCATAAAAATCGGTATAATGATAATCAATTGAATGAACAGAAACCGAAAAGAAAGAGATTAATAGTAATAAAATGGTGATCAAGTGGCAATTATTCCCTTGTCTTTTGTAACATACATCCGAAAAGTCTATAAATAATTGATAGTAAGAGTAGACCAGGGATCACTATTGAAAGCCCAATTGGGGGGACAAGGAGGAGCACAATTTGGAGGACAATTGAGAGCACAAAAAATAAAAGTGAAGAGAGAATAATAGGCAGAAAAGTAGAGAAGAAATATTGGAACTAGAACTAATAAAAAACATCTCCAGTGCGGTAAACATTTTTTTTTCTTTTTTTTCTCCTCGTCTATTTTTTTGACATTATTGTTGTTATAGAGTTTTTTTTTATTATTCTATGCACATATGATATAAACAAGAAATTTTTTTCGGTTTCACGATCAAGTTTAGGAATTAACTAATAAAAATAAAGTCGATTGTTGTATAATCATCTATTTCTTTATCAAATTCGTGATAACTTATCTTTATTTTGTTTTCTTTCTTGTGCATTAGATCTTAAACCATTTTTTTTGTTATTATCGCCGCCGGTCCGCGCTACATATGCGCCGCCAACTCGCGATACACAAATCAATATACAACACATCACTCCTATTATTATTATTATTATTATTATTATTATTATTATTATTATTATTATTATTATTATTATTATTATTATTATTATTATTATTTTATTATTTTTATTATTATTATTATTATTATTATTATCACTATTACCAATATTACTATTATTATTGTCACTATTATGTTGTTAATTTATTTTTATATGTATATATATAAAGTAAAATTAATAATAAAACCAGTCAACACATAAATATTTTCTACTCAAGAACTACGTGTTTTTTGATTTCCCTATTGCACATGGCACATGGGGATACGTAGGAGCAAGGTTTTTTCCTTGTCAAACCAAATTAATAAAAAAATATTTTTCCTTCTTTTATTAATGTAAATAATTTATTTATTTGTTTATTATTCTTTTTGGGGGTAAAAATAAATGAATAAATAAGTAAATAGTTTGTATATAATTAATTATAGGGTAACCATTTTAACGGACCTTGTAGGGTGGTAATACTTTCCCTACTCGTAATCGACTCCCGAATCCAAATTTATGGTTCAAAGATCATTATTTTAGGTTTTATCCAATTTTTCCTTTGAATAAAATAAAATTGGTGGTGACTTCTTTTTCGCGGACAAACTGGACGCGACGTGTTCCAAGACTTAACAAACAAAAGCCAATTGACTCTAGTGGAAGAAGGATTGGTCAGCAGAATACCTATACAAACCAGAACCAAATGATGAATTAGAAATATCAGTAAAATCTGGAGTATCAACATAATCAAAACTGGCAGAGAAATCACACATATTAACAAAATCAAAACGGGCAGATAAATCACACGTATCAAAAAAACTGGAGCTACTAGAAGAATCAGAATTACCATCAGTTCCCAAACTACCAGAGGAACCTAATATATCAGCAGAAACAGAAGTGTTAGATAACAATGAGAATCAGGAGACTTCTTTGAACACTCCAATGAAATTCATCAAGACTACAAACCTAGATGGGTATTCAAATCCCTTCATCCAGACCCTCTAATTAGAGAATGTGCAAATTTAGAGTGAAACTGAAAGTGTTGACATATAGGTTATATATTTCTTTAAATTTAATTATGGTTTGATATTATGTTTATTGTGATAACAAGAAGCTTGATCTTAAAAACTAAAGCTAGATAAGTATTTTGTAGGTTCTCAAAAATTTAGAGGAAGAAAGAGATCCACATAATCTGAACACCTCAGCAGAAGTAGCATACAAGTTTTGTTTTCAAAAACAAGCAGAAACCACCAGAAACAAAACTGATGTTTTGGCTGTATTGATTTCATTCTTCAATTATCTGATTTATATTATGTTATATGACAAACAGCTTGACCTTAAGAAGTCAAAGCAAGTTGAGGATACTGCAAGTTTACCAGAACCAGAGGAAGCAGATGCAGATAAATCAGAAGATGACAAATCTTCAGAGGATGAATCTGATCAAGTTAGAATCAATCAAGATAAGTTAGAAGGAAGATCTGGATGGAAGTACAAGACATCTCATCTCATTGGAAGTTCAAGTGATTCTTTAAGGATCAGATCATCATTAAAATATACCACTTTGTTTGGCTCACTCTCATCAATTGAGCCTACCACTATTGATGAAGCATTGGCAGATGATGGACGGATTCTTGCAATGCAAGAAGAGTAAAATGAATATAAGAGGAATGATGTTTAGGATCTAGTACCTAGACCAAAGAATAACATTATTGGAACCAAGTGGATTTTCATAAACCAGCTAAATGAAAAAGGTGAAGTGGTTAGAAACAAGGCAAGACTTGTCACACAAGGCTACAGTTAGCAAGAGGACATTGATTACACTAAGACATTTGCTCTAGTGGCCAGGTTAGAAGCTATTCTTATCCTACTTTCCTTTGCATCAAATAATAACATTACATTATTACAAATGGATGTTAAAAGTGCTTTTCTAAATGGTTATATAAGTGAAGAAGTCTATGTTAAAAAGCCAACATGTTTTGAAATTTCTGAATTTCCAAATCATCTTTTTAAACTTAGGAAATCTATGTATGATCTAAAACAAACACCTAGGGCATAACTTTTTGTTTAAAAATAACTTTGAAATAGGACAGGTAGATAATACACTCTTTAGAAAATCAATAGGAAATGATATTCTTATTATTCCAATTTATGTTGATGACATTATTTTTGGATCTACTAATGGCACTCTTTGCCAAGAATTTTATAAATTGATGCAGCTTGAATTTCAAATGAGTATGACGAGAGAACTTAATTCTTCTTAAGGACACAAATTCACAAAGTCAAAAAGGTATATACATTCATCAAACTAAATATACAAAAGAGCTTCTTAGGAAGTTTAAGATGAGTGATTGCAAACCTATAGCTACACCAATGCACCCTACTTGTTCACTTGAAAAAGATTATTCAGGCGAAAAAGTTGTCCAAAAACCCTATAGAGGAATGATAGGATCCCTACTTTATGTTACCCCTTCCAGACCTGATATCGTGTTTAGTGTTTGTGTATGTGTGAGATTTCAAGCTGACCTTAGGGAATCACATTTAACTGCTGTTAAGAGAATCCTTACATACCTAAAAGGCACTACCAACCTTACCTTGTTCTACAAAAAATCTCCAAAGTACAAACTTATGTGATTCTAATTATGCTGGAGATAAACATGAGAGAAAGAGCACTAGAAGCAACTGCACATTTTTAGATGATAACTTAATATCTTGGTCAAGTAAGAGACAAAACACCATTGCAATGTCAACAACAGAGGCTGAGTACATTTCAGCAGCTGGCTGCAGTTCTCAATTACTTTGGGTGAAGCATCAACTTGAAGACTACAAAATCCTAGAATCCAACATTCTCATTTATTGCGATAACACTTCTGTCATTTTTCTAACCAAAAACCCTATCTTACATTCTAGAGCTAAACACATAGAGATCAAAAACCATTTCATTAGGGACTTTGTTCAAAAAGGGGTACTAAACATTCAGTTTGTAGACACTGAACACCAATGGGCTGAAGAAGACACTGAACATTCAATTTGAAGAATTTACAAAAGCAATCTGAACAAAATACAATTTAGAATTAAACAAGGACTAAATTGAAGCCTCAATTTTAATTATAAACAGACACTCAAGGCTGAAGAAGAAAACCATCGAAAAGCAGAAAAGAGTAGTCTTAGAGTTCAAAGAGAGAAACACGTGTTCGAGTTAGAAATATTTTCTGACTGTTATTTTCTTATATTGTGAGAGTTATTATTCCTTTTTAGAAGCAACTACTCGAGTTCCAATCTTTTGTATCCATCCCGATAGTTGTTTAGATCCTTCTTCAATCTGGGGTTGTTAGGTGGTTAGAACAAGACTTGACTTGTAGGGTCAAGGTGGTTAGTTCCTCAAAAGTTTGTGGTTATCAGGCTGTTTGGGAAGACTGGCTTGGAGGGTCAAGTGCTTTGTAATTCAAGGTATTTGAATTGGTGGTTTAAGGCCTTCTGAATGAGGGGACTGGATGTAGCCATGTTAATGGTGAACCAAGATAAATCTACGTGTCAAATTATATATGCTTTCACTGCTTGCTGCCTCTGAATCCGATTGCTTCTACTCCAAGTAAGTCACCAAAACCAAACTAGTTTTTTTATTTATTTATAAATTGTCAAAAAGTTTTCAACTTTGGCAAAGACAATTCAACCCTCCTTCTCGTGTTCACACCTTTCAAAACTTGGGGGTTGTTTAACATAGATTTTTTCACTTATATAACCATTTATGTTCTTATTCGGTCTAGGTATTACATCCAAACATGATTCCTCTTGATTTCATTTAACTCTTCTTGCATTGCAAGAATCCATCCATCATATGCCAATACTTCATCAACAGAGGTAAGCTCAATTGATGAGAGTAAGCCAAACAATGTGATATCTTTTAATGATGATCTAGTCCTCAAAGGATCACTTGCATTTCCTATTATTAAAGTTTCAGGATAAGATGGCTTGTACTTCCATCCAGATCTTCCTTCTGGCTTATCTTGACTGGCCTGACTTGATCAAATTCATCCTTTGAAGATTTGTCATCTTCTTCTGATTTGCTTGTATCCTCTGATTTTTCAAGTTATGTTGGTTTGTCTGCATTTGCTTCCTCTAGTTCTAGTAAACATGCACTATCATCATCCTGTTTTGACTTTTCAAGTTCAAGTTTTTTTGTCATCAAATTTAACATGTATGGATTCTTCCACAATATGAGTTTCCCTATTAAACACTCTATAAGTCTTAGATCTTTTAGAGTATCCAATAAAGTTACACTTTTGAGATCTAGAATTAAATTTACCAAGGTTATCTTTAGTGTTCAACATATAACAAGTACAACCAAATTGTTTAAAGTAAGAGATGTTAGGCTTTTTACCTTTCCACAATTCATATGGTGTTTTATTCAATATAGACCTAATTAAGACTTTATTTTGAATATAACATGTAGTGTTATTTGCTTCAGCCCAAAAGTGTTTTGCCACATTCGTATCATTCAACATGGTTTTGACCACTTCTTGGAGTGATATATTTTGTTGGGGTGTTCTAGGAGAGGAGAAGATGTGAGAGATTTCATTCTTATCACAAAAAATTTCAAAGAACTTGTTTTCAAATTCTCCTCCATGATCATTTCTAATTGTTACAATCTTAAGACCTTTTTCATTGATTACATTTTTGCAAAATGCAATAAACACTTTGTGGGATTCATCCTTACTTGTTAAAATTTTTACCCATGTCCACCTAGTGTAATCATCTACTATAACAAAGCCATATTTCTTTCCACTTAGAGAGGTTGTTTTCACTGGCCCAAAGAGATCTATATGTAAGAGCTCAAATGATTTTGAGGTAGACACTGAGTTCTTAGGGGTAAATGAGTTCTTTGTTTGTTTTCCCTTTTGACAAGCTTCACACATGATTTTAGTTTTGTAACTAAGCTTAGGTAGATCTCTGACTAGTTGAGTTTATTTAGTTTTGAAATTAATCTATGGTTTGCATGACCTAATCTTTTGTGCCAAATTAGTTTCTCTTCATTTACTGCCATAAGACACTTAACCTCTTGTTTCTCTAGACTAAACAAATTTATCTTACAAATGTTGTTTTGCCTCTGACCTGTAAAGAGTACAGATCCATCCTTCTAACTAATTGCCTTAAATGTTTTTTGATTAAATATAATCTCATAATTATTATCACTTAACTGACTAATACTTAATAAATTATGCTTAAGAACTTTATGAAACAAGATTTCTTTAATAGAAGGGGAAATACAATTACCAACTGTACCTTGAACAATGATCTGGCCGTTTTTGCTTTCCTCCAAAAGTCATTGTTCTTCATTTTCTCAATGTTAGTTCTTGGAACATAGACTTTTCTCCCGTCATATGTTGTGAGCATCCACTGTCCAATACCATGATTGGTGTTTTAACTTGATTGCTGAGGACATCTGTAACAAAGACAATTTAGTTCTTAGGTACCCAAATTTGGTTGGGTCCTGGTTTTTTAGACTTGAAAGGTTTCTTGTCTTTCCATGTATTTAACATGAGACAAGTTAATTTGGAGTGACCTTTCTTAGATAAATTAATACACAAAATATCAGAGGGAATATGTTTAGGTTCAGTTATTGATTCTTCAAATCCTATACCTCTTTTACCAATTCTAATAACTCCACAAATCATAGAAGTTAGCAAGAAAATCTTGAAATACTTCTTGATGCTTATTAGAGTTACATGTGGTATTTTCAATTGATGTTGAACTATGATTACTTTTCGAAGTTAGATTTTTAGCCTTAAGTTCAACAATATCAGTTTTCAAAGTTGCATTTTCTATTTTAACTTCAGCACTTGGATTCTTTAAAACAATAATTTCTTCAGTTAGGTTTGTATTTTCTCTCCTAAGTGTTTTCATATTTAAAGAAAATTTGTGATTCTTGTTCAAGAAGTCATTTATAACAGTAATTAAATCAGATCGAGTTAAGTCAGAAAATATCTCAATTTCTTCATCTACTGATTCACTTCCAGAGTCAGATTTTGTGTTGGATCCAGAGGTAGAGTTGGTAAGAGCCATCAAAGCCAAATCAACTTGTTCTTCATCATCAAATAATTCATCAGAATCATCTCATGTAGCTATCAAACTCTTCTTCTATTGTCTAGAATATTTCCTCTGATGTTTCCCTTTCTCCATATTTAGACATTGTGACTTGATATATCCAGGTTCATTGCATCCATAGAAAATAATGCTTTTCTCATCTGAGAGAGATGATTAATTCTTCCAACTTAAGAGTATTTAGATCCTTTGCTTCCTAAATGGCAGTGATCTTAGGTCTCCACTTGCTTAGCAGACTTCTTAGTATGTTCTTCACATGATCAGAGTAGTATAACTCTTATCAGGTATCTTTAATCCTGATACTAGAGTCTGGAATTTGGAAAACATTGTTTCAATGTCTTCATCTTCTTCCATCTTGAGCAGCTCATACTTTTTTACTAGGAGGTTGTCATTTGTTTCTTGAACTTGCTTGCTTCCTTCATAGGTCAAAATGAGACTATTATAAATACTCTTTGTTGTCTCCTTGTTGGTGGACTTGTCAAACTCCTTGAAAGTGATTGCATTTATCATGAATGTTCTGAACTTATGATGAATCTTGTACATCTTCTTCTAATCAACATCCATTTATTTTCTTAGAATCTCAATACCATCACTATTCTTTGGAGCAATATAACCATATTCAACCAATTCCCAAAGTTTAGGATCTTGTGAAATAAAGAAACTTCTTAGCCTGTCCTTCTAGTACTCAAAACGTTCTCCATCAAATAGAGATGGTTCGTTGATGTTTCCTTCAGCAGCTTCTTCACTGAGTCCAGACATGTTGAACCCTTGGATCTTTTCTCAAACTATGTAAAGTACTCAGCTTTGAGATCGAGCTCTGATGCCAATTGAAGGTGCAAACATGAGAAATGTGGGTTGAATTGTGTTTGACTAAATTCATAACTTTTTCATTATTTGATTTAACTAGTTCAAATTGGATTTAACACTAATGAGTGCAGGAATAAAGTGACACATGTAATTTATCCTGGTTCACGACTAACTTGGCTACATGTAGTCCCTTCACTCCAAAGGATTTTATTCACTAATTAAACCACTTGAATTACAAAGCATCTTACCCTCAAATGCAGTCTTCTCAAATAACCTAATAACCCTAGACTTTTGAGGAACACACACACCTTTACTCTTCTAACCATATCTTTTGCACACAATCTGACAACCCCAGATTGTTGAAGGCACACTAACAACACTATCGGGTTTGAATACAACTGTTTGGACTTAAGTAGTTGCTTCTAACAAGCTGATTATAACAATGACTATCACACTCTAAGAAAAACACCTAGAAAATATTTTCATTCGAATCAGTATTTCTCTCTTTGAACTCTAAGATGAATTTGGAAATTTGAGCTTAGCTTGAGTTCTTCTACTCTTTTTTGATTTTTTCGATAATCTTCTTCTTCAACCTTGAGCATCTATTTACAGATAAGATGAGGCTTCAATTTAGTCCTTGTTTAATTCTGAATTGCATCTTTATTCCTAGCTTATTCAAAAATAATTTTGAATGTGATGCTTTTTGATAATATGTTCTTTAGTAAATTTTTTATTTCTGAATCCAATATGAGCATTTCTTCTAGATTGATTATGTTCCTATTTTATTCAAATTGAGTTTGTAAATTCTTTAGATTGTTATTGTTCATATTTTGTTAATACTGAGTTTGTATATTCTTCATATGAACATAATGTTGGACCGGTTCTTGAACTTTTACAAGTAGGAATATAACTAAGTCCAATTCAGTATTTTGTCCTTTGTCAAAATCTGAACCATATCTTTGCAAATAATAAATGTATCTTCTTGTGATTGTTTCTTCATGTATAGAACTCATGATCATATCTTCTTCTAAATAAATCTTGATCAAATCTTCTTCTAAATAAATCTTGATCAAATCTTCTTGTAAATAATTCATATCTTCTTGTGATAAATTTTGATCGAATCTTCTAGTAAACAATTCATATCTTGTTGTAGATAAATCTTGATCAAATCTTCTTGTAAATAATTTATATCTTATTGTTGATAAGATGTTGATCATATCTTCTTCAACTTGGCCAAAATAATTTATATCTTATTGTTGATACGATGTTGATCATATCTTCTTCAAATCTTTACCTTATTGTTCTCATAAAATACTTCTATTAACATCAAAACTCCAAGTATAAAACCAACTTGATTCCAACAGTTCGGACTCTTGTCCCAAATCCACAAAATCAAACAATTATTGGAACAAGATGGTCATTCAGAAACAAACTGAATGAAGATGGAAAAGTAATAGGAAATAAAGCTAGATCGGTGGCTCACGTTTATAACCAAAAAGAATGTATTGATTATGATGAAACTTTTACTCTAGTTTCAAGGTTAGAAGCTATCAGAAATTTATTAAACTTGTACAAATGGATGTTAAAATTGTCTTTTTAAATGGTTTTCTAAATGAACAAGTATATTTTTATCAATCTCCTGGTTTCCAAGATAAAAAAAAAAAAAAAAAAACCATGTCTTTAAACTTACTAAAGCTCTATATGGACTGAAACAAGCTCCTAGAGCCTGGTATGAAAGACTAAGTTCCTTCTTAATCAAAAACGATTTTTCCAGAGGCAAGATTGATACTACACTTTTTAGAAACACTAATAAAAATAATTTGCTAATTTTTCAAGTATATGTTGACGACATCATCTTTGGATCAACAAATGATAAAATGTGTGAGGAATTTTCAAATCTCATGCAAAGGGAATTTGAAATGAGTATGATGGGAGAATTGAGATATTTTCTTGGCTTGCAAATCAAACAATATGAAAATGGAATCTTTATATGTCAAGAAAAATATATCAAAGATCTTTTAAAGAAATTCAAAATAAATGAAGCTAAAACAATGAAAACTCTCATGCATCTATCCTCAAATTTGGACAAAGATGAACAAGGAAAATCCATCTCTGAAAAGGAATACCCATGAATGATAGGTTCATTGCTATATCTAACTGCAAGTAGGCCATATATTGTTTTTGCAGTAGGATTATGTGTTTGATTTCAATCTTTGCCTTAAGAATCTCATTTATCTCTTGTAAAAAGAATTTTTCGTTATCTTGTTGGTACCACTGGTCTTGGCCTTTGGTATAGCAAATGAACTTATTTTGATCTTGTAGCCTATTATGATGCTGGGGATAAAATTGAAAGAAAGAGCAAACTAGATTGTTCTGGTCAATACGGAGAACAATCTCCATTTCCTTCCTCTTCACACCAGTGTTCGTGTGTGTGTGTGTCAAGCTTAAGGGAAGGTTAAAATATTTCAAATTTTTAATTCAAATAGAGGAAAGAAACAACTTTATCCTCTCTTAAAAAAACAGTTGCCATAGCCTCATCATAACCTACTTTCCTTTTTTCGCTAATCAATTCTCAACCACCCACTTCTATATACCCATGCGTGTCACTCTCTCCCTCATCTCTTCCCAAAAAACTGCCCATTCTTCTTTCATCAAAACCTATGTACGCTCGCCTTCTGTAACTCACTACTCATTCTTCTTCATTTTTTCCAAAAACATGGCTTGTACCAAAGCTTTTGCAAGAAAAAAAATCCAAATCCAAAAACCCATCTCCCTCACCATCTTCATCTGGATCATCATCTCCTCCACCACGACCTACCCCTCAAGACATTTCTCCATCTGCAACAACTTTTTCTAACTATCTCTCATCATCTCTTGAAATCAATCCACCTCCTATTTCGCTAGTCCCTCTCACCACCATACTCCCTCCTCTCTTCCAATGTATCCTCCCAAACACAAGTCAAACACCACCACATCTTCAGAAAAAACCTAAATAAACACAATCTGACAATCCTCCATCTAAACGAAGATCAATGAGAATCATGGCTAGAGACAACTATCTATACCATCTCTGATGATAAATCTGGTTCAAAATCATCACAACCCTAGGCATCAAAATCATCAAAACCCTCTACTCCAACACCAAAATCCTCAAAACCATCTACTTCACCATCAAAATCTGTACAACGTTTTTTTCCATCTTCAAAAACACCATCAAAGAAATGAAAATCCTTTCCTCAACATACACCAACAATGTCACCCTCAAAATCAACAAAATCATACCCCATTTTATCTTATTTTCTGGCCTAACAAAAACCGAAACAACTCTCCAAACAGCCTGCACAGAAAACCAAAAGTGCATAACATTCTTCATCCAAAACTATTCCACTAGAACGCTCTCCACCGAGTTCAACTCCATCATAAAGTTCTTCATGAAAACCTACAACCCAACCAAAACCTCCTAAGGAAACAACTTCCAAAATCTTTATCCCACCACAACTCTTAACCAAATACCAAAAAATCTATCAAGACAAATGGGTTGAAAGACCCATTGGGATTGGACGAAGGGCCCATCAGCTGAAATTCAACTTCTACGCACAGAAGAGCCAACCATCTTTGGAAAAAATTGGTATTTTGTTCTAAATATCAACAAAGATGTAGTTTTCAATGAGCTCTTCATTCCTAGCTCAACGAACTTTGTGTCTGTAGATTTAAACATTTTGCCAAAATTATCAACATTCCATTCTTCCACACTGTGGTAGTCATGAGTATGTCTCTAACAATGATGCCTTAATTATTTATCACCTTCTTCATTGCCAAAAACTCAACCTCCCCTATGTCATCATACAGAACATGATAGCCTCCACCAATCGAGATTACAAAAGGTATATTGTACCCTATGGCATGGTTCTCACCAAAATTTTCAAATATTTCAATGTCCCCCTCAAAAATGAAAAATCCATCATCAATATTTCAAAATTCTCTCCCAAAAACATCTCCCACATAAAGAAAGATTGATCACTTCCACTAACTCTGTATATCCCTCAAGATCAATCTCCTTTCTCTTTGGTTCTAGCAAAAGAAAACATTCTGAAAGGAAAACATTCGTAAACTCAAATACTCAGAACTTTGGAGTCAACATTCCTCAAGAACGTTCACATTTCCAGCAAAATGTTATTCCTTTCACTGCTACTCAATCTGAATCCATCCCACTTGAAAATGCTCATGCTTTTGGTATTCCAACACCACACTCACTTCGAAATCCAATTCTTCAAAGTCATCTTTGCTCCAAATTCATTTTGAAAGAACATCTCAAATGGCTCCATCTTTTGTCTCCCAACAAAAATCCATATCTTCCTTGTTTGGCATTAACAAATATCTTGCTTTTCCGGATATGGACCTTTACGGTTCCTCAATTCCTCAGGTAGAATCTATGTCCATCACTCTCCCTACTATTGGGTCAACTTTTGCCACCATTTCTTCCTTCTGCACTACAGTTGTTCCTTCTCCAAGACAACCTTCTCCAGCTACTCAGCATGTGGATGAAGACCATCGTCCTCCAAAATGAACCAAGATAGAGAAGGACACCTCAAAAACAAGAAAGAATATCCCCAAGATTTTTATAGTCCTTCGAATTATCATTGATAGTCAAGTCCATCAAGATAGGGACTTGAACCACCTCTTCCTAATCCGCCTCCTACCTTTCCTAATCTTCCCATGCCCTTCATCTTTTCATCCTCTGATGGCTTTTCTCCATCTTTATCTTTTCGAAGCAGCTTTCACTTTGGATTCCTCCCACCACATTTTGCTATGACAAAAGGGGATAAGTAGAAATTAGATTTATAAAGTATTTTTGAACTCATTATGTACTTAATTGTTTTACGTTCCTTTTTTTTAACCATATGTATGAACTCTATTGATATTATTAATGAAAAAAAAATACTTTGAAGGGGAGCTATTAATAGATGCAAAAATTAAGGGGGAGCTTTTTAACAAATACTTTTGGTATTATATTATATTTAAATCACAATCAAAATTAAAATCTAATTAACATGTCTATCATCATCAAAAATAGGGAGATTAGTTAGGCAAAATCCTAAATCAAGTGTTTTGAAGATAAACAAACACGTTAATTAATCTTTAGTCCTGATTCTCACTGTGTTGATGTTTAATTTGTGTTCTTGAGTGTTTTATTTACACATAGATGATCAAATACATTAATATAACAATCAAATATTACACCATGATATAAATCAAAGAAACATCGTGCCTTAACTGAATTAGAAACTAATTACAAGATCATTTTGGGAAATCAAGACCATTATGGTCTATAAAAGTATCATTATGGTTTATAAAAGTATTATTCTAGTTTTTAAAAGTATCGTTCTGCTTTATCAAGATCATTGTAGTTAGTTTGTTTTAAGGATAGAAGTAGAATGAATCATTCCACATAGTTTGAATATCAAGACTACCCAACACAATAATCAAACCCAAAAGTCTAGCTAAAGGCCCAAAGAAATAAAAAACAACATCAAGATCAATGACCAAATAAATCTCCACATTGATGAGCTATAAACAAGTACAACTAGAACAACAAGGATGAAAGGACACTGCTGCTACATCTTTTCAGCCACGTTTTTCATTCAACACCAAACCAAGAACGTTCTGGTTACAAAGAAGAACATTATGGATTAAATAGCGTACATTTCTATTAAATATCAATTCGAACAAATGATTGTCTTTAGGTTTAGTAACAACTATAATGAGTTCTTTCTAACCTTTTCCATGCCTATAAAAGAAACATCAAGATGAAGACAGTATCAATATTTTTCAGTGCAATTATTTCATCACTAAAAAATTCATACTCGAGCAAACAAAAGTCTTCAATCAAGCAAAAAATCCAACTCTCTCTTACTACTATATTCAAGGATCGTTTTATTGAGTTAGTGTTGAAAATCAATCTTAAACAAGTGTTGAGTAGATTCTGATCCTATAACCTTTTATCATAACATCATTTGAAATTCAAATCTATCTCTTTAGATAGTTTGATTATATTGTAAAAATCCTTTTTGGACTGAAAGATAACTGTAAAAATCCTTTCGAGGTTGAAAAGTGAATGTTGTAACTGATCAAGAGTTATCAAGAAAGATTGTGTGAAAACAAGAACGTTCTTGTGTGAAGCACATTAGTGGAAAAACTCAGAAATTGTGAGGACTGGACGTAGCCCACCTTGGGTGAACCAGGATACATCATTGTGTGCTTTTCTGATCCATATCCTTTATCATTTCTCACTCACTATCACTGATCAAGTAGAAATAATCTATTTCATTTGATTTTAACTAATCAAGAACGTTATGGATTTTTATGTGTAACCAAGATTGATCTTAAGTTAATTTAAAAATAAAAGCAGGAATTAACATTTTAAAAAGGAATTATAATTCAAATCCCTTTTCCTTATGATTGATATTGCTACTTCAGATGTATTATTCACGCTTATGTTGGAAGAACAACAGTGAGTTACCACGAATTGGCCATAGCTACAATTAGAGTTTAAAGCCTTCAACAAATATAAGTGTCACAATGATTTTTCCAAACTTACCGCTCATCCAAACATACACGTAGTACATTCAATACTCATCCTACCTTATACATCATTATACTCTCAATTCCTAGCAAGTTGATATTCTTAATAAAAAATATTAATACCAAAATGTCACACAAGAGAGGGTAGCAGGTGTAAGAACATGTTAAATAATTCAAAGAATAGGTAAAAATCCAATATCATTAATATTAATAACCCCATATGTATACAATTTTCATTCTACATTCATTATAAACATGTAGCAATCTACATCAAATTTGATTTTTCAACAAATTAGTAAACCTCCAATCCATACAACACACCGACATACTTCACCATTTCATGATCATAATTACCAAAGTAAACCTCCCTAATATTTTGAAGACATGGGAAGTGATGAAGAAACAGAAACAATAGTGTTGAGACACAAAAGAAGGAGGGTATAGAGTGCAAAGGTTAAATGGGAGTATCATTTGTTTGTGAGAAAACTAGCTTAGAAGAATAGGATTCTATGAGAAACAAATATATTAATATACTATAAGAAAGTTAAACTACGAAAGTGAAGTTACTATGTTGGCAACAACTCATAAAATCCTATCACACACCAAAGGAAAAGTACCAAGCAGAAATAGATGATAGAACATCTATATTTGTGCACACCTTTCTTTGTCTAGCTTGTGCTTAAGCACACCTTCAAGCTGATTCATAAGATTTTGTAGCAGATCCAATGTCCAAGATCCTCCTCTAAATAAAATGCCTAAAATGACATTATATTGGAAAGTAAATTTTGATATGTGGTAAAAGACCAAAAAGAAAGATAATTTTGAAAACAATAGTTACTAATAACATCATATTGTTTTTTCACTATATTGCAAAATCTTATGATCAAAGACCATTTAAATACAATACCAAATTTTCATAAAGTACTAAAAACAAAATAAGAAATAATACATAGACTACAACTAAAAGAAAAACCAAAATGAAATTAAAAAAATAGAAAAGATATAAAGCATTTAGAGGAAACCTATCCTCATCTTATTACAACAATTAAGGTGGAGAGTGTTATCAAAGAGACATATTGAGCTTTGCATACTGCAAGAACCAATTAATATGATGGATTATTAACCAGTGTCTATTTGTTGAAATTCACCCTAAATATTCCCCATTTGTTGTGCATTATGTAAACTACATGTGTTGAAGAAGTTAATTTTCTCTTTACTTAGTGTTGGAACCAGGTTGGTTCTAGGAACAATTCCTTCATCATGTTTTGATAATAACAAAGGTACTTTGTGAGAACAATTTATTGTACTAATGATTTCACTGAGTATGCAGTAAATAAAACCAAGAAACGGAGGAAACATTATAAGAGGAAAATATCAAAGGAAATGATGATGTCAGAGGAAACGAAGACATCAGAGGAAATGAAGACATCAGAGGAAACAAAAACATTAGAGTCAAGTAAAGTCAAATGAAGTCAACGCGAAGTTCAAACTCTAGTTATTACACGCGCTGTTGTGTGGGTGCATCTGCCTCTGAAGCTTATGTGCGTCTATCTCTGAAGACTGGATCATGCTTCTGTTTAGCATGCTTCTTAAGTTTGAAGCATGCCTCTAAAGAGCCTACTACAATAAATATGAAGCTTCTATTTGACTTGCCTCTAAAGCTCATGTTCTACTCTCTATAAAGACTGCAACTTGTTTCAAGATGATGTCCCTGATACACAACATGCGCAGAAGATACAACAAGGTGACATTGCCCATGCCACTTATTCTAAGTGATTTATTTCTTCCTTAACACTTCCTATAACTACATGAACCAAGCAACAAAACATCTGACTTCGATGATCAAGTTATATTCTGATGAAGAAAGTCAACGGCTCTTATGGAAAGTCAACGCTCTGATGGAGATTAAGATGTTTCATGATTTTGAAGGTCCAAGAACAAATTCAAATCTATTCCCACTGTTCTTAAACAAGAGCATGAAAAAAGATTCAAGGTGAATTATTTTCAAGCGCTATCTGGACATTCTCGCACAAAATCATTCTAGAAGATTTGGTTGAAGATTCGTTTTGAAATTAATTAAGCTTCAACAATAATATTCCTAAACCATATCTATCAAGGTTTATTTTTTGTGAAGATCTCTGTTAACCTCACACAAGAAGAATTATTGCCAAACGCTATTTGGACATTGTCACACATAATCATTCTAGAAGATAGAAGATTTCGTTGAAGATTCGTTTTGAAATTAATCAAGCTACAACGGTTAAATTCCCAAACCGTATCTATCAGTTTATTTTTGGTGAAGATCTCTGTTGACCTCGCGTAAGGAAGATGTGCTCAGAAGATTCAAGGAGAATTATTTTCAAGCGCTATTTGGATATTCTAGCACATAATCATTCTAGAAGATTTGGTTGAAGATTCATTTTAGAATTAATCAAGCTTCAACGATCATATTCCCAAACCGTATCTATCAAGGTATACTTAGTATGAAGTTCATTGTAATCAATCCTCCTAGTTAAAGCAAAATAGAACCCAAGTTCACCCTTTTGTAACCCAGCCCAATAGTGGCTATTCTGCCTCAACGACTTGTAGGTTTTTCAAGTTGGAAGTTGAGAAGAATTGACTTGTAGGGTCAAGGTGTTGTAGTGTCTCAACAGTCTGTAGGTTTCAGGCTGAAAGTTAAGGTGACTGACTTGTAGGGTCAGGTGCTGTAAATCAGGTTCTAAATTAATGGATAAATCATTTAGTGTGAGGGGGTTGGACGTAGATGTTACGTTGGTAGTGAACCAATATAAATCCTGGTGTTTTCCCTTTGCCCTGATACTTTGTTTTATCATTGCCTTTGTTCTATTATATTTGTTCTTGAATCCCGAACCAGATTTTTGAAAAGAAGTTTTAGTAAGGCAAAACATTACTCAACCCCCATTTCTTGTGTTTTTGCACCTACAGTTGGTATCAGAGTTTGGTCTCAAGGATGAGCACTTTACATTGTTTGAGAAAAGATCCACTTTTCAACATGTCTAGTTTTGGTGATGATGCCTCAGGAGGAAACATCAACAAGCCCCGTTTGTTTGATGGAGAGCGCTTTGAGTACTGGAATGACAATCTCAGAAGTTTCTTTATTTCATAAGGTTCTGAGATTTGGGATTTGGTTGAAGATGGGTACACTGCTCCTACAAACGAATTTCGTACTGAAGTTTCGAGAAAGAAGATGAATGTTGATCAGAAGAAGTAGTATAAGATGCATCATAAGGCCAAAACATTTTTGATGAATGCAATCACATTCAAGGAGTTTGACAAGTGCACCGACACGGAGAAGGCTATGAGTATCTACAATGATCTACTTCTTACCTATGACGGAAACAAGCATGTCAAAGAAGCAAAAACTAATCTCTTGGTAAAAAAGTACAAGCTTTTTCAGATGGAGGAAGATGAATAAATCGAGACTATGTTTTCTATGTTTCAGACTCTAGTCTCATGGTTAAAAGTGCTTCATAAGAGCTACACAAATATAGATTGTGTCTTGAAGATTCTCAAGAGTTTGTCCAGCAAGTACAGACCCAAGATCACATATATTCAAGAAGCAAATGACCTAAACAGTCTTTGTCTAGAAGAGTTAATAAGCTCTCTCAGATCTCATGAGATTGAGCTTGTAGAGGATGAGCCCAAGAAGAAGCAGAAGACTCTGGCTCTCAGATCCAAGAATCAGAAAGCTCTACAAGCAGTAGCAAAATAAGAGGATAGTGATTCAGAGGATCATAATGGAGACTCAGAGGATGAAGAGCTTTCTTTCATATCTAGAAAGATTCAGAGGATGTGGCACAACAAGAAAAATTATTTTCCTCATAAAGGTTCTAGACAATCCAGCAGAGGAAATGATGACAAATCTGACAAGAAAAGTATCATTTGTTATGGGTGCAATGAACCTGGTCATGTCAAGTCAGAATGTCCGAATCTGGAGAAACGGAAGTTCCAAAGGAAAGATTCAAAGTCTACGAAGAAGATTCTGATGGCTACATGGGATGACTCTGATGATGAAAAACAAGCTAATATGGTTCTCATGGTTGATGTTGAAGTTGAATCTGGAAGTGAGTATGTGGATGGAGAAATTGAAGTACTCTTTGATTTATCCCGTTCTGAATTAATTATTGTTATCAATGATTTTTTAAATAAACATCACACTATTTCCTTAAAACTGAAAAATTCTCAGAAAAAGTAATTCAAATTTAACTGAACAATACAATTTTCCCAAACATGATTTTGAAGAACTTAAGAGAGAAAATCTAACTCTGAATAGTAAAATCATCTCAAAACCATCAGAGGAAAGCATTTTCATTTCAGTCAAATACGAAGTAGCATTTCAGGATTTCCTTGCAAACAACATAGATAGAAGCAAGCTTGCACCTATGATTTATGGTGTTAGCAAAAACATAATAAGAAAGGAATAAGATTTAAAGAAATAGTGATTAAATCTAAATTTACTCCTTCTGATGAGATGTGCGTTGTCTGCTCCAAGAAAGGTCATAATAAAATATCTTGTTATATGCTAACAACATGGAAAGATAAGAAACTTTTAAGAACTAACAAACCAGGACCCAACCAAACTTGGGTACCAAAATATAAATTGTCTATGTTACAGATGTTCTCAACAGCCAAATTGAAACGCCAGTCATGGTACCTGGACAGTGGATGCTCGCAACATATGACGAGAGAAAGGTCTATGTTCCAAGATCTAACATTGACCAGTAGAGGCTCAATGACTTTTGGAGGAAAACAGAAAGGCCAAATCATTGGACACGACACAATTGGTAACAAATACCTTACTTCTATCTATAATGTTTTTTTAATTAAGGGGCTAAAACATAACCTATTGAGCATAAGTTAATTAATTGACAGTGGTTATGATATAGTCTTGAATCAAAAGTCATGTAGGGCAATAAGTAAGTCTGATAGGTCTGTATTGTTTACTGGCCAGAGGCAAGGTAACATTTATAAAATAAACCTTTCTAACTTAGAAAAACAAGAGGTTAAATGTTTTATGTCTGTGAACGATGAACAACTGTCATTATTTATGATTATTGTCGTTGAACATGGGTTAAGTTCCTTAAACACAAGGATGAGCCACATAAGGTATTTACTACCTTCTGCAAACAAGTGCAAAATGAAAAATCTTTTTAAATAGTAACTATTCATAGTGATCATGGTGGCGAGTTTGAAAGTAAACTTTTTGAAAACTTATGTGAAGAGAATGGTATTTTACACCATTTCAACTCCTCTAGAACACCTAAACAGAATGGTGTTGTAGAAAGGAAAAATTGTACTCCTAAAGAAACGGATCGCACCATGATGAATAAAACGAATGTTGCTAAGCACTTTTGGGAAAAGGTAGTAAATACTACATGTTATATTCATGACCAATTCTGTATCAGATCTATTCTACATAAAACTTCTTATGACTTGTGGAAAGGTAAAAAGCCCAACATTTCTTATTTTCGTTAGTTTGGTTGTGTCTATTAAATTTTGTACACCAAAGTTAGTCTTTGCAAGTTTGACCCTCAATCACAAAAGTGTACCTTTTTGGGATACTCTAAAAGATCTAAAGCTTATAGCGTATACAAAAGATAGACTATGACCGTAGAGGAGTCAATACATGTTAAGTTTGATGACAAGTAGCTTGACCTTAAAAAGTCAAAGCTATATGAAGTTCTTGCAGGTTCTAAAAATCTAGCGGAAACAGGAAAACCAGAGGAAGTAGGAAAATTAAAGGAATCGGGAAAATTAAAGGAATTGAACAAAAAAAGAGATAAGGCTATCATTAGAACAAGTCAAGATCCTTCAGAGTTTAGAACTGGATGGAAGTACAAGTCGTCTCATAGAAACTCTCTGATTATTGGCAACTCCAATGATCCTTTGAAGAACATATCAGCTCTCAAGGACACTTATATGTTTGGTCTGATTTCACTGATTGAACCTTCCTCTATTGATGAAGCTCTAAGAGATGAAGGATTGATTGTGGCTATGCAAGAGGAACTCAACGAATTCAAGAGGAGTGATGTTTGGGATCTTGTACCCAGACCAAAGGATAAGAAACCCATTGAAACCAAGTGGGTATTCAAAAACAAGTTGAATGGAAATGGATAAGTTGTCAGGAACAGAGAACACCTAGTTGCACAAGGTTACAATCAGCAAGAAGGTATTGATTACACTGAGAAGTTTGTTCTCGTGGCCTGATTAAAGGCAATATGTAATTCAAATGGATGTGAAAAATTCATTTTTGAATGGTTACATAAATGAGGAAGCATATGTAAAATAACCTTCTATTTTGAAAATGTTGAGTTTCTAGATCATGTTTTTAAACTTAATAAACCTCTTTATTGTATGATAGACTAAGCAATTTTATAATTAAAAATGATTTTGAAAAAGGACAGGTTGACAATTCCTTATTTAGGAAATCAATTAAAAATACCTTTATCATAATTTAGATTTATGTAGATGATATTATTTTTGGTTCAACTAACAGCACCCTCTGCTAAGAATTTTCTAAGTTGATGCAACAAGAAATTCAAATGATTATGATGGGAGAACTATAGTTCTTCTTTGGAATTTAGATTCATCAAAGTCAGAATAGTATGTACATTAATCAGACTAAGTATACAAAAGATCTTCTCAAGAAGTTCAAGCAGGATGAAGGCAAACATATGTCTATACCAATGCATCCAACCTACTTACATGATAAAGTTGAATCAGGCAAAATAGTTGATCAGAAAATATACAGAGGAATGATTGGGTCACTTCTTTACTGTACTGCATCCAGACCTGATTTTTTATTTGTGGTGTGTGTGTGTGTGTGTACCAGGTTTCAAGTTGATCCAAAAGGATCCCACTTAATATAACAGTTGTAAAGAGGATCTTTAGATACCTGAAAGGCACTACTAACATGGGTTTGTCATGTAAGATTTCATATGCGTACAGGTTAGTTGGAAATTGTGATGCTAACTATGTTGGAGACAAGCTTGATCTGTAAGATTTCATGTACATTTCTGGGAGACAATATGATCTCCTGGTCAAGCAAGAGACAAGGCATCATTGCAATGTCAACAATAGAGGATAAGTACATCTCTGCAGCAGGATGCAACACTCAACTCTTAAGGATGAAGCATAAGCTCAAAGATTACAAGTTGTTTGAGAGTAATATTGCAATTTTTTTTTATAATACATCAGTAATCTATTTAACTAAGAACCCAATTTTGCATTCTAGGGCAAAGCATGTAGAAATCAAACACCATTTTATTAAAGATTTAGTCCAAAAGGGTATTTTAAATATTCAATTTGTTGACACTGATCATCAGATGTTGACATTTTTACAAAACCCCTTGGTGAGGACATAAATGATTTTATCAAGAGAAATCTAAACTTGGTTTTTATTTTTGAATGATGTACTGATTTATGTATGCATTGCCTCTAGTAGAATAGAATTAGTAGTTAAACTTATCTATGTTCTGCTTTGATACATTGAATATGTACTGACTTTCTAGTCATTTGCAATTCAATCTTGTTGTTTGTATATGATTTATGTGGAATGCTCTGATTGACAGTCATTCAATCTTTTTGTCTAATGAAAAAAAGGGGAGATGCTATTTTGCGAACAATCTTAAAACAAATTGTATATACTATGATTTAAAACATTTAAAAATAGGGAGTATATACTTTGAAAACTTATCGGAATGTTTCTTATAACTCTTACATTTAAATACATGCTTAGAGATAGAGGGAGCTTTGCTGATTGTTATTGTTTTACTTTGTTTTATTGTTAAATAAATTGTTCACAAAAATTATTGTTTGTCATCATCAAAAAGTGGGAGATTGTTGGGACCAGGTTGGTTATACGAACGATTCCTTCATCATGTTTTGATGATAACAAAGGTACTTTATGATAAAATATATTGCACTAATGATTTCATTGAATGTCAGAGGAAACAAAGACATTAAAATCAAGTGAAGTCAAAGGAAGTTAACTCAACGTCCAAACTCTGGTTATTTCACGCGCTGTTGTGTGCGCGCATCTGCCTCTGAAGCATTTGCCTAGTTTGCTTCAGAAGCTTTTACATATTTCCCTCTGAAGACTGAAGCATGCCTCTATTTAGCATGCACTAGAATTTTGAAGCATGCCTCTGAAGAGTCTATTACAGTAACTCTGAAGCTTCTATTTGAGTTGTCTCTGAAGCTCATGTTCTGTTGGCTCTAAAGACTGCCATTTCTTTCAAGATGCTGCCTCTGATACACAACATGCTCTGAAGATGCAACAAGGTGACGTTTCCCATGCCATTAATTCTAAGTCATGCAGTTCTCCCTTTGCCTTTGACTACCTAAAGCAAGTAAGAAAGCATCTGACTCCGACGATCAACTTATGTTCTATTGAAGAAAGTCAATGGCTTTGATGAAAAGACAACACTCTGATGTCAACTGAGGTATTTCTTAATTCTGAAGGTCCAAGAAAAAATTATGATTTGTTCTCACTGCTCTTAAACAAATGTATGAAAGAAGATTCAAGGTGAATTATTTTCAAGCGCTATATGGACATTCTTGCACATAATCATTTTAGAAGATTTGGTTGAATTCGTTTTGGAATTAATCAAGATTCAACAGTCATATTCCAGAACCATATCTATCAAGGTTTATTTTTGTGAAGATCTCTGTTGACCTCGCAAAAGGAAGATATGCTTAGAGGATTCAAAGAGAATTATTTTCAAGCGTTATCTGGACATTTTCGCACAAATACATTCAAGAAGATTTGGTTGAAGATTCATTTTGGAATTAATTAACTTTTAACGATCATATGCCCAAACCGTATCTATCAAGGTATATTTTTGTGAAGATCTCTATTGACATTGTGCAAGAAAGATACACTCAAAATATTCAAGGAGAATTATTTTTAAGCACTATCTAGACATTCTCGCACATAATTTCTTAAGATTTACCTGCTAACTAATTTTGGGTGAAAAATTCCTTCATTTGACAGGGATTAAAATCTTCAGAAATTTCGTGCGGAATTTCTCCGTTGGAAAAAAGCATATTTCTGTGTTCCAGAATGAAGGTATAAATTGATGACTAGATTAAGTACTCCGCACCATATAGTATGGGTATGTGACTAACTTCTTTTACTCTTTTCAATCTCAATTATTATTTTATTTAGGATGCTTGTTAACGTGTATTTAATTTTTTGATTTCATATAAAAAAGAAATATATACAACTACTAACTTACGGTAATTATTATGGTCATCTATCATAATCTTAAGAAATTAATGTCCTGATATTCTGTTCAGTCTTTTTAAAACAATGTCAATTATTTATGTGGATAAACTATAGGACTGGTGGGACGGTGAATGGTGATGGCTTTCTATATCCAGTTTAACTGCAGATGGTCTTACTAAAGAAAGGTCTTTTTTTTTTATAATATAATAAAATATAGGTGATTTTTTTCGAGAAATATGATTTTAATTATTATAAAATGATGATTTTTTAAGTTTAGTCAGTAAAAAAAATTTAATTTATTTTTTATCTGTATTTTAATTTTATAAGGACTTTTTTTAGAAAATTAAAGTATCAAATTTTTTTAAAATAAAGACTAAAAATGAATAAAAAAATTTAAGAACTAAAAAGTTAATAAATTCTTAAATAAATTTTGAAATTTTACGCTGATTAAAATTTGTTTTTACTTTTTTTAATTATTAAAATTAAAAATTATATTTCTTTTTATTATAGAACAACTTTTTAAGATTCAAACCGGATTTCTAAAAAGATTAAGCCTGCCCCTGACACATACTCAAGTTTGGGCATAATCCAGATATTATGTCTATAACAACTTTCACTTTTATTGCATTTTTAATCAATATAAAGAAACTAAATTATTAATTAATATCAAAACTAGAAACACGAAAATAAAATTTGTCATTGATTTTCAGTTATCCTTAATAAATTTAATGACAAAATTAGATACAAATTTCAAAATTTTCGTCAATAAATTTTTGTTATTAATTAATTTAACTTTTTATATTGTAGTGAATTGGAAGATTTAAAACTTTCTCCCTCACCCTCCTTGTCTCTCTCTCTACTTGCGTATGATTAGTGGCTGTTGTGATCTTCAATTGTTCATGGAGTAAAAAGGAAAGAGACAATGATACCCAGTATGTGTTGAGAATCCTCACGTTTTCCCACATGTTCTCAATCATAAACATGTTGCTGGAATTTAGATTCCCCTCTCACTTTTATTAATTAATCCAATATTCCCCTTCAAAAAAAAATTTAAACCAAATATTCAATTTTTTCCTAAACAAACAAAATAATTGAGAAAATATGGCCCAACTTGACATGACCCATATCCACTAGGTAACTAACATATATATGCATGCCACTAAATATAAATGGTAGTTACACACTTTTTGCTGGATTTGGAGCAATTCCACACAATCTTGGTGATTATCTAATTTCGATCTACTGGCTATAGATGTATTGACCATGTCATTGTGTGTATTACTGTAAGTAGCAAATTCAAATCTTGGCTTTTTCTTGATTGTTTAGATTTGAGGTCCGTTGCTCAATTATAGTTATGTAGGATGATACAACGAATAAATTCACAGCACTCAAATTAATAGCATAAAACAACATAAATTTAAGTGTTCAGAATACTTATGCTTTCAGATCTATAACGTTGATGATGACAAAAGTCATTGATTGAAATATGTAATCGATCAAAGCTACTCTGTCAATCTGAATCAAAATGAACACTGCACCAAAACGGAAAAATCAAAAAGCGTCGCACTTAGACGACGAAATCATAATAAAAAGTATGAACATGTTTTCTAAATTCTTGGGGCTCCCTACAAACATTAGTAGATCTAAATGGGTGGTTTTATACTATGTGTAGGATATGATATGGAAAAAGCTTAAAGGTTGGAATTAAGGAACATAATATTTCCTTTGCGGGAAGAGGAAAACACAAAAAGGCTATTCCAACTTACATAATGAGTTGTTTCCTACTCCCAAAGAGATTTTGTAAATGTTTGAAGGCAATTATTAGAAATTCTTGGTGGGACAACAAGAATAATGAGAAAATGATACATTGGATAAAGTTAAAGAAGCTAGGCCAATCTAAAACTTAAGGTGGTTTGGGATTTAGAAATCCAAGAGCCTTCAATGAAGCCCTTATACCAAAACTTAGTTTTGAAACATTAGATTTATAAATTTATGTATTTTTTCACGTTTTCAATTTTATATGTTTATTGTAATTCTGTTAATCTCACTGTCGATCTAAGCATGCACTAAATAATATTATATGTTTTGTGATATATTATAACATTCATTCGTGAGTGATAATTTGTTAAATCCAAAATATTAAAACAATTCATTTGTGTGTTCCTTGAAATTTTTAAATAATTATTTGACACGGTCAAGAAATTACAAGAGTGGTTGAAAAAAATTATAGGCAACAAAAGTTTGTGAATGTTTAAGACATAAAAAGTTTCGAGTGAATAATGAAATAGTTAGAAGTTATTTATTTCCAAATATTTAATATTATTCACACTACACCAAAAATGACATTTTATAGCGCGTCTTTTACAGCGCTTATTAAATACAAGTGCTGTTGTATAATTTTTTAAAAATAACGGAGGATATAACAGCGCTTTTTTTACAAGCGCTATAAAAAAGAGCGATGAAGTAGGGTCATATAGGGTCACATACGCTTGCACATAATGTTTACAACTCTTTTACAACGCTTTTTTAGAAAGCGCTGTAAATTGAAGCGCTCTCACATAGCCTTTTACAGCGCTTTGTGAGCGCTTTAAACACAAGCTCTGTAAAATGTAGCGCTCCCACCTTATGTTACATAACTTTTAAAGCGCTTCTTGTGTAAGCGCTGTAAAAGACCTGCGCTTTCTCATAATCAAATGACCTATTACAGCGCTTTTAATACAAGCGCTGTAATAGGCTTGCCCTTTCACATTTTTATAGGACCTATTAGAGCGCTTTTTAAACAAGCGCTGTAAAATCATTCATTTTAAATTAAAAATGTAAAAATACAAGTTTTTTGATTATACACAAAGACCAATGGTGACAAAGCAACAAAAAGAAGAATTCCTCCAATTCATTTTCAAACATCCTTTGATGAATTACAAATAAATAGATTATATAAAGGTAAATAATTCAAGCCATAATTCAACTACAAGAGAACCTTACATACTTTGCATATGCATAAACAATATTTTCAAAAATCCAAAATAATATTTTCAAAATGTTAGAATCTTTATTTTTGACTAAAAACAATATTGTAATCGAATACAACCCAGGGGTATTCGAATACAGATGCAATTTGCTATGTCAGAAGCAAAAACGTATCATCTGTATTCGACTACAACCAAGGTGTATTCGAATACAGATGAAACATTGCTAAGTCAGAAGCAAGGCCATCTCATCTGTATTCGACTACAGATGAAAAATTGCTAAGTCAGTAGCTAAAAATCTTCATCTGTATTCGACTACACAAAAGTGTATTCGACTACACAGTGAAAAATTTGAATAATTTTAAACGTTGCAGCGAGTTGTATTCGAATACAGATATCATGTAATTTTAAACAGTCATTTTCAGAAATTCAAGTACTTGCATATCATTTTCATATCCTTAAGGTTCTCAAAGTACTTGAATAAATCTTGAATTGTTATCATTCTACCTCCTTCCTACTCCTATACTCTTATCAAAACAACAAGTGTTTGTAAAAGAAAGTTGTACTTTCTTTAAGTGTTATATCTAAGATAGTAGTGTTCTATCATAGAAAGTTTGTTAGAAGATTGTAGCCAAGGTCCCAGGGTGTGGACTTGTACATCAAGAGGACTGGATAGTGTTATTTCTGACAGATAGTGAAGAAAATCTCTTGTGGTGAGCAAGAAGACTGGATGTACCCTTGGTTATAAGGGGAACCAGGATAAATCTGCAGTGTTCATTTACTTACTGTTATTTACTGCTTCATCGATCAACATTAAAAAAAAAAAACAATCACTAAAATTCTGAAAACTATTAAAATACCCAAACACCTAATTCACCCCCCCCCTCTTAGGTGCACATCTGATCTTACAATTGGTATCAGAGCAGGTTCAAGGTAACTTACTCCTCGATCAATAATTCATGGCTTCCGCACAACCTGTTTTCAGAGACGGTGGCAGCAGTAACAAACCACCATGTTTCGTCGGTGAACATTATGATTTCTAGAAAATACGAATGCAAGCATATCTTGAGGCACAGGGAGACGAAATATGGGATGTTGTTGAAAATGGCCCCTACATCCCAACAACAGTCATAAACAACAAAGAAGAAATCAAAATAAAGAATTCCTGGACCGATGATGATAAAAGGAAAGTACTATGTGACAAAAAGGCTAAAAACATTCTACAATCAGCATTAGGTATGGATGAATTTTTTCGCATATCTCACTGTAAAACAGCCAAGGAAATATGGGACACATTGGAAGTAACCCATGAAGGCACCATAGAGGTAAAAAGATCCAAATTAAATACACTTTCTCAAGAATATGAATTGTTTCGCATGCAGCCTGGAGAATCTATATTAGACATGCAGAAACGATTCTCCCACTTAATAAATCACTTGACAGCCCTCGGAAAGGTCTTCTCCAACGATGAACTAAATCTGAAAGTATTACGATCACTAACTAGGGCGTGGCAACCAAAGGTGACAGCGATATCAGAAAAGAAGAGTTTGTCCAAAATGTCACTTTCAACATTATTTGGCAAACTACAAGAACATGAAATAGAACTTGGACGATTAGAGCAAAATGAAACCCAAGAAAAGAAAAGCAAAAATATTGCTCTAAAGACCGAATCAAAGGAAGTAATCAAAGAAGAAATTTCTGATGACGACGAAAACATCAACTTCCTTGTCAAGAAATTCGGTAAATTTCTTAAAAATAACAGAAGTTTCAAGAAGAAGAACTTCAGAAAGAAAGATAGCACGACTAACCAAAACTTCACATGCTTTGAATGTGGGAAACAAGGACATATTAAAGCAGATTGTCCAGATCTCATCAAAAAGAATGCTGGTAAAAGAAAAGACTTCAAGAAAGCATATATAGCATGGGAAGATAATGACATAAGTTCATCATCAGAAACTGAAAGTGATGAATGTGCTAATGTTGCACTAATGGCGTCACATCATTCAGATGACGAAGAGGTTAGTAACTTAAACACCCCTCTTTATAATCATGAATTAGTTATAGAATACAATGAAGCACAAAATGCAATAAAGGAACTTCTTGTTGAATGTAAAAATTTGCTTAAACAAGTATCAACTCAAAAGAAAGAAATCTCATGTCTTAAAGAAAAAATTAATCTTATGGAAAAAGATGCTGAAAAATCTAAGCAGAATTCTACATGCAACAATTGTGATTCCCTTTCATTTAAAATTGTTCAACTAAATAGAGTGATTGAAAGATATGAAAAAGGACATATAGGATTGGAAAATGTTCTAAACATGCAAAGATATTCAAATGATAAAAGTGGTATTGGATTTTCTAAATTTGATAAACCAAGCACTAGTAAGACCATTTTTGTAAAATCAAGTACTCAAACAAATCTAAGAAACATGACAATTGTACAAAAAGAGTATTCGCATAAAGAAAAGATTACTAAAAATAAACTTCATACATACACTAGTAAAATTCCTACTTGCTCATATTGTGGTATCTATGGACACACACCAAATACTTGTCATATAAGAAACATTAGCATTCCTAAAGGGCATTGCATATGGGTCAAGAAAGGCACTAACCCCCAAGGACCCAAAGCACTTTGGGTACCTAATAAAATTTGATTTCAATTTTGCAAGGATGCACACAAAGTACTTCAAATTTATGGTACTTAGATAGTGGGTGCTCCAAACACATGACGGGAGACATAACAAAATTTTCAGCATTGACCCTTGAATCAAAAGGACATGTAGTATATGGAGATAATAACAAAGGGAAAATCCTAGGCATTGGAAAAATTGGAAAAGCACCTTCTCCAACAATTGAAGATGTTCTTTATGTTGAAGGCCTAAAGCATAATCTAATAAGCATTAGCCAGTTATGTGACAAAGGACACAAGATAGTCTTCAACAAAGAAGAGTGCATCATTCAAAATGCAGCAACAAGTGAAATTCAATTTATCGGTAAACGTTTCAAGAATATTTTTATACTTAATTTTGATGATTTATCCTTGAAAATGAAATGTCTTTTGGTAAGCGACAACAATGATGCATGGTTATGGCATAAAAGAATTGCACATATTCACATGGATCATTTAAATAAACTAGTCAAGCATGATCTAGTTGTTGGATTACCAAAAATGAAATTTGTCAAGGATAAATTATGTGACGCGTGTCAAAAAGGTAAACAAACGAAAACTTCTTTTAAAGCTATTAATGTTATATCTACTACAAGACCACTTCAATTAATACACATGGATTTGTTTGGTCCATCAAGAACTAAAAGTCTTGGTGGAAATTCTTATGGACTAGTAATTGTTGATGACTTTTCAAGGTACACATGGACCTTGTTTTTGTCAAACAAAAACGAAGCTTTTAAGGCCTTTAAAAATTATGCCAAGCTAGTCGAAAATGAACAATCATCCAAAATTGTATCGATTAGAAGTGATCATGGAAGAGAATTCCAAAATACCTTATTTGAAGAATTCTGTGAAGAAAATGGAATTTTCCACAATTTTTCTGCACCAAGAACACCTCAACAAAATGGGGTTGTTGAGAGAAAGAACAGATCTTTAATAGAACTTGCAAGAACTATGTTAAGTGATTCAAATCTACCAAAGTATTTTTGGGCAGATGCCGTAAACACGGCATGCTATGTTACTAACAGAGTAAACATTCGGCCAATTCTTAAAAAGACTCCGTATGAACTCTACAAAGGCAGAAAGCCCAATATCTCTCACTTCCACATCTTTGGGTGCAAGTGTTTTGTGCTAAACAACGGAAAAGACAATCTTGGAAAATTCGATGAAAAAGCAGATGAAGGTATATTTATTGGGTATGCATTATCTAGTAAAGCATTTAGGATATTCAATAAAAGAACTTTAATTGTTGAAGAATCAATACATGTTACTTTTGATGAAACTAACCCCTCGAAAGAGGACAAAGCTATTTCTTTTGATGATAATGATAGCGAAAGTAGTGATCCAAGAAAAGAAGATCAAATTGATCAACCGAGTCAAGAAAATGAAGTCAACATTGAAAAGGAAAACAATGAACTACCAAAGGAATGGAGAACCCATCGATATCATCCAATTGATAACATTATTGGTGATATCAACAAAGGAGTTACAACTAGACTCAAACTACAAGTGCATGCTTAAACATGGCATTTGTTTCTCAAATCGAACCTTCCAAAGTTGGTGAAGCACTAAAAGATGATCAGTGGATACTTGCAATGCAAGAAGAACTTAACCAATTCGAAAGAAACGAAGTATGGGAACTTGTTCCTAATCCAGGTGACAAACACATAATTGGTACAAAATGGATATTTAAAAATAAACTTGACGAAAATGGTATAGTTGTTCGCAACAAAGCAAGATTGGTCGCCCAAGGATACAATCAAGAAGAAGGAATCGATTTTGACGAAACATTTGCTCCGGTCGCAAGGTTAGAAGCAATACGTTTACTACTTGCTTATGCCTGTTCTATGAATTTTGAATTATTTCAGATGGATGTGAAAAGCGCATTTCTAAATGGATACATCAATGAAGAAGTATATGTCAAGCAGCCACCCGGCTTTGAAGACTTCAAGAATCCTACACATGTATTCAAACTAAGGAAAGCTCTCTATGGTCTAAAACAAGCACCAAGAGCTTGGTACGACAGATTGAGTGTCTTCCTGTGTGAAAGAGGTTTTGAAAAAGGCAAGGTTGACAAGACATTATTTATTAAACGAAATAATGGTCACACCTTGTTGGTCCAAATTTATGTTGACGATATCATATTCGGTTCAACAAACAATGAAATATGTGAAGAATTCTCATTGATGATGCAAGGTGAATTTGAAATGTCCATGATGGGAAAATTAAACTAATTTCTTGGTCTTCACATCAAACAACTCAAGCATGGCATCTTCATCAATCAAGCAAAATATTGCAAAGAACTGCTAAAAAGATTTGACATGGAAAAATGCAAGGAGAGTGCAACTCCCATGGGCTCCAGAACATATGTTGATAAAGATGAAACTGGTGCGTCTGTAGACATTTCAAAATATCGAGGTATGATTGGATCTTTATTATATCTAACGGCCAGTCGGCCAGATATCATGTTTAGTGTTTGTCTATGTGCAAGATTTTAAGCAGATCCGAAAGAATCACATCTTGTAGCTGTCAAAAGAATCATGAAATACTTAAAGTAGGACTATGGTATCCTAAGGGTAGCATCTGTAGTCTCGTTGGATATTCTGATTCAGATTATGCAGGATGTAAAACAGACCGTAAAAGCACAAGCGGCACTTGTCATGTACTGGGCAATGCACTCGTATCTTGGTCATGTAAAAAGCAAGCATGTGTTGCACTCAGTACTGTTGAAGCCGAATACATAGCAGCAGGAAGTTGTTGTGCACAAATCCTATGGCTCAAGCAACAACTATGTGATTATGGAATTGATCTTGGATGTATTCCGCTACGATGCGACAACACTAGCGCAATCAATATTTCAAAGAATCCAATCATGCATTCTCGGACCAAACACATTGATATACGACACCATTTTTTGCGCGATCATGTACTTAAAGGAAATGTAGAAGTAACCTTTGTGGATACTCATAACCAACTTGCGGACATCTTTACTAAACCAATTCCTAAAGACTCCTTCTTCAAAATACGACGCGAACTCGGCATCTTAAGTGAAAGTGATCTTTAAACATAAGGTAAATTGTTATCAACATGTCAAAGGTATGAGTTAATTCTTGTCTTCACATATTAGAATTCAGTTGACTATGTCTACATGTCATTTATGTGATTATATAAAGTCTGTGTTATGTTCTGTTTGTTAAAATCATGTTTGTTTCAAAAGTTTGGAAGTCGTAGCCGAATACAATCAACCTGTATTCGAATACAGATGATTCTGGAAAACTGTAGTCGATTACCATCACACTGTATTCGAATACAGATTCGCAGTTTTCTGTCATATATAAAGCTGGGCAGTCAGTATTCGAATACACTTTCCTCATTCCTCTCGAGCTCGTTCTTCCATCCTTATCATCTCTGCGAATCAAACTTCACAGAACTGTTTCGTTCATTCACGATTGCCTTCCCAAACCTTGATTTTCTTCAATTAATTGCGCAATCACTCATCCCTTTCTTCAGATTTGCGAATTCAAAAACCCTAAATCCCCAAATTTCCTTCACTTTCACAACTCAATTTCAAATCCCGAACCCTAAAACCTCAACAAAAATGTCAAACATCTCCAACACTGTTCAAAACGCACGTAAACGTGGACCTCGCACCAAGCATGCAAGCGTGGGTCCTTCCAAGCGACGCACCAAGAGCACCAATGTCACGGATTTATCTCGTCTTCTGCACTCTCCCGAAGAAATTACTCGATTTCGCACACTTTACTCCGACAAGAGGCTCATCGTTCCCAAAATCGGTACTTTAGATTCGTTCTCTGCTTTTCAATTTCCTGTTTTACTTAGGGCTCAACATATTGAGGACTTTATTGCTTACAAAGGTCCAATATATCCTGATTTGGTTCGAGTCTTTTATTGTAATCTTCGTCGGGATGGCAAAATGTTGATTTCTCGTGTCAAAGGAAAAACCATTGAACTTGATTCTCATATTATTGGTGACATTTTGAAAATACCTGATATCGGCCAGAAAACCAGTCCGACTAATTTATGCAAATGGTATAGTGTCTCAAAATATGATGCTTATGTGGCTCTTTGTCGCTTTGACAAACAAACTATGGAACGCAAGCGACTTCAAGCTGGCTCCACCTTTGCAAAGCAACGATTTAGTGTTGGAAATTTAACTGTCGACTATCGTCTGCTTCATTACTTCTTAAGCTACATTTTGGTTCCTAAGGCCGGTAACTACTCTCAAATCTCTGAGTTCGAACTTCAGATTATGTACTACATGTATGAAGGCCTTCCTCTTAACTGGGCATATTTTGTTAAGTCCGTCATGTTTGTCTCCCGCGAAGCTGTTGTATGAAGTTTCTCGCATTCTTGAACACTTTGGGGTGGATTTTTCTGAGGAAGTTGTGTATACGGTTACTAAGGATAATCTGCTGGATTTAAGTGTTCTTCCCAGCATGAAAATCGTTTGGAGTGAATCGCTGCAAAAATACATCCATCTAAGTGATATGGGTCAAACATCTGCTGGTGCTCCTGCCGACCCCTCTGCACCTGATACTGCTCCTACAGATGATGCTGCTGACGATACTGCATCTGATGATGATCAGGTATCCAACCGCATGATTATGGCTAAACTTGATTCTCTTCAGACCTGCTTCTCAGGATTTACCACTTCGGTCGATGCTCGCTTTCAAGCTCTCGAATCCACCATCGCTACCAATCACGACAGCCTGGTCCACGAGATGTGTATCATCGCCGATAAAATTGATCACCTCCATCTACCTCCTGATCGTCGCTGATTTGTACTTCGTTTCCTAGGACTAGTTCGCTTTTTGTGTTACTAGGATTGACTTTCCCTTCTATTTTGCTTAATGTAATCGTTGCTACTTTCCGGTTAACTTTGCTATTATTGTCTGAATTTTATGACTTCATCTGATTACTTATATCACTGTGATCATTCTTGGTTTATGTTACATTTCTTTTGTTAAAACTTGTTACTTTCTTATTGCTGGTATTCTTCTTTTTGATCATGTCAAAAGGGGGAGAAAAATGTATTTTGTTGCTGTCATTCAAATTTAAATGTAGGTACTCAACACGCATCTTCCCTTCCTCCTCCAACACAGAAGTTTGCATACATTACGGGGGAGAACAATATGCATACATTACGGGGGAGTTGTCAAAATCAACAGCAATGGTTTTGTCATAATCAAAAAGGGGGAGAATGTAAAAATACAAGTTTTTTGATTATACACAAAGACCAATGGTGACAAAGCAACAAAAAGAAGAATTCCTCCAATTCATTTTCAAACATCCTTTGATGAATTACAAATAAATAGATTATATAAAGGTAAATAATTCAAGCCATAATTCAACTACAAGAGAACCTTACATACTTTGCATATGCATAAACAATATTTTCAAAAATCCAAAATAATATTTTCAAAATGTTAGAATCTTTATTTTTGACTAAAAACAATATTGTAATCGAATACAACCCAGGGGTATTCGAATACAGATGCAATTTGCTATGTCAGAAGCAAAAACGTATCATCTGTATTCGACTACAACCAAGGTGTATTCGAATACAGATGAAACATTGCTAAGTCAGAAGCAAGGCCATCTCATCTGTATTCGACTACAGATGAAAAATTGCTAAGTCAGTAGCTAAAAATCTTCATCTGTATTCGACTACACAAAAGTGTATTCGACTACACAGTGAAAAATTTGAATAATTTTAAACGTTGCAGCGAGTTGTATTCGAATACAGATATCATGTAATCGAATACAACTGGAAGCAATGCAATTTTTCAGTTCTGAATTCAATTTAAAACATTGCAATTCTTCCTCAAACCTCTTGGATCAAAGGCCACGAATCTAAAGAGATGTTTGAGGACTATAAATAAGTCATAACTTCATATTCAAATTACGAATTCGAATTACACAATTTCAAAGACTTTGAACTAAATTTTCTGAATTTTTCTCCAAGTCATTTTCAGAAATTCAAGTACTTGCATATCATTTTCATATCCTTAAGGTTCTCAAAGTACTTGAATAAATCTTGAATTGTTATCATTCTACCTCCTTCCTACTCCTATACTCTTATCAAAACAACAAGTGTTTGTAAAAGAAAGTTGTACTTTCTTTAAGTGTTATATCTAAGATAGTAGTGTTCTATCATAGAAAGTTTGTTAGAAGATTGTAGCCAAGGTCCCAGGGTGTGGACTTGTACATATTCTGACAGATAGTGAAGAAAATCTCTTGTGGTGAGCAAGAGGACTGAATGTACCCTTGGTTATAAGGGGAACCAGGATAAATCTGAAGTGTTCATTTACTTACTGTTATTTATTGCTTCATTGATCAACATTAAACAATAAAAAAAACAATCACTAAAATTCTGAAAACTGTTAAAATACCCAAACACCTAATTCACTCCCCCTCTTAGGTGCACATCTGATCTTACAAAAAACATTCACTTTAAGCAAATAAAAACAAATTTAATACGTTGTCCAAACCCTACGAACCCTCATCTCCCCTCCCCTGCGAACCCTCCTGTGCGCCCATCTACAAATTGATTTACCTTCTTCTTCCTTTAAAACAAATTGATCATCAACGTTGTCTCAGGTACTTTATTTTATTTATTTGTTGTTGTCACTAATTCAAACTGAATTGTTACATGATATTAGATATGTACTCATGATATATATGTTCTGTTTTGAAATCAATTAATCTTGGACCAATATTATAAGATATGTGTATTATAAATATATAGGTCATATATATCAGACTTGAAATCATGCTTATTGTGTAACTGCATTTATATATATAGGTCATATAAATGGACCGGAAATGGATGTCTGCCAATCGATTGACAAAAGAGTATGAAAATGGAGTGAAGGAGTTTATTGAGTTTGCAGTGATGAATGCAAAAGATCCAAATAGAGTCGTTTGTCTTTGTTTAAAATGTTGTTTTGGAAAACGCGTTAGAGTAGATGAATTGGAAGGACATTTAGTATGGTATGGAATTGATCAAAGCTATACATGTTGGATAAGACATGGTGAGAAAATCAATGGAAACACCCGCACAGATACATATGTTTCAACTGATTTCGACACAGATACATATGAGCCAGACCGAGTTGAGGAGATTGCAAAAGCAGTTGAAGAATATCTTCGTGATTGTCCTAAAATGTTTGAGGGCTTGTTGAGTGATGCAGAGAAACCATTATATAATGGTTGTACTAAATTCACAAGACTTTCGGCGATACTAAAGTTGTACAACTTAAAAGCGAGTAATGGATGGTCTGATAAAAGTTTCAAAGAATTACTAACACTCTTAAAAAATATGTTGCCAGATGATAATGAACTTCCCAGTAGAACCTACGAGGCTAAACGAATTTTGTGCTCTATTGGTATGAGTTATGAAAGGATTCATGTGTGTCCTAATGATTGCATTTTATTTCAAAATGAATATGAATTACTAAAGGCGTGTCCGAAATGCAATGTCTCTCGATATAAGAAGAAAGAATCTACTCCAGCAAAAGTCGTGTGGTATTTTCCTATAATACCAAGATTTAGGCGCATGTATCGCAGTGAAGAAGATTTAAAACACTTGACATGGCGAAAGAATTAGAGATGGAAAATTTTGACACCCTGCAGATTCTCCGCAATGGGCAAAAATTGATCACGAGTATCCTGAATTCGGGATATAGTCGAAAAATCTACGCCTTGCACATTCTATTGATGGAATGAATCCACGTGGTCTTCAAAGCATCTCACACAGCATGTGGCTTGTGATTTTGTTTATTTATAACCTACCTCCATGGTTATGTATGAAGCGTAAGTTTATGATGTTGTCTCTGTTAATTTCTGGACCCAAACAACCGGGGAATGATATCGACGTATACTTGGCTCCTTTAATTGAAGATTTAAAAATTATGTGGGAGACAGGTGTAGAAGTCTATGACGGGTATAAGAAAGAATGTTTCAATTTGAGGGCTATGTTGTTCGGCACAATTAATGATTTTCCAGCATATGGTAATTTATTAGGATATAGCATTAAAGGTCAGTGTGCATGTCCTATATGTGAAGAGAGTACAAATTGGATGCGGTTGAAACATTGTAAGAAGAATGTATTTCTTGGACATCGTAGATTTTTACCTTATAGTCATCAGTATCGTGGGTGGAGAAATGCATTCAATGGAAAATCAAAGGAAGATAGAGCTCCTGTAGCATCGACTGGATATCAAATACTTGAGAAAGTACAAGGTTTGACCAATAAATTTGGCAAACCTTTTGCGGGAGAGCTGGTCAAAACTAGGTGGAAGAAAAAGTCAATTTTCTTTGAATTGCCATATTGGAAGTCATTGTATGTAAGACATTTTCTCGATGTGATGCATATTGAGAAAAATGTATTTGACAGTGTTATTGGTGCGTTACTCAATGTACCAGGAAAGTCTAAGGATGACATCAATGCAAGATTGGACTTGGTCGATATGGGAATAAGAAATGAATTGGGTCCCGTAAAGAAAGGAAAAATCGCACATATCTACCTCCAGCTGCTCATACTCTATCTAGAAAGGAAAAAATTGTTTTGTGTAAATTTCTACACGATGTTAAAGTTCCAGAAGGATACTCTTCAAACATTAAAACTTTAGTTTGTATCAAAGACCTCAAATTAAAAGGTTTGAAGACCCTTGATGTTCATATTCTAATGGAGCATTTGCTACCAATAGGTATACGTTCAATTTAACCTGAAAAAGTTCGCCGAGCCATAACTAAATTATGTTTCTTCTTCAAGGAAATTTGTAGTAAAGTGATTGATCCTCATAAATTACCGAGATTGCAGAGGAAAATTGTTGTTACTTTGCGTGAGCTTGAAATGTACTTCCCATCCTCGTTTTTTGATATAATGGTTCACCGTACTGTTCATCTTGTTAAGGAGACACAACTTTGTGGGCCAGCTTATATGAGATGGATGTACCCGATAGAACGATATATGAAAATATTAAAAGGGTACGTAAAAAGTAGAAGTCGACCAGAAGGTTGTATTGTTGAACGGTATATTGTCGAAGAAGCTGCTGAATTTTGTACTGAATATCTGTCAAATGTTGAATCCATAGGGCTTCCCATGTCTCGTCATTCAGGAAGATTATCAGGAGAAGCGATAATTGGAAAGAGACTAATGACTATATCAAGGACAGAATGGGAGCAGGCACAATTGTATGTTCTGCACAATGATGATGAGGTTCAACCGTATGTTACAATACACATGGATCAATTATCTAGTTTGAACATGAATAGGAACCAAAATTGGATAACTCGAAAGCACAATCGAAGTTTCATAACATGGTTTAAAAATCACATAAAGTCAAAGTTTGATGTAGACCCCGGATCAATTTCACAGAGATTGAGGTGGCTAGCAAATGGTCCGAGTTTACATGTCTTTTCTTACACCGGTTATGTAATTAACGACTACACATTTTATAGCAAAGAACAAGATGATCAAACAACTATGCAAAATAGCGGAGTCACTCTCGTAGCTGAAGCGATGCATATCTCAAGTGCAAAAGACAAGAACCCAATATATGCAAATCTATCATATTTTGGGGTTATCGAGCGCATATGGGAGCTAGACTACACAATGTTTCGTGTTCCCATATTTGGTTGCAAGTGGGTCGATAATAATAATGGCGTTCGGATTGATGAGTCAGGGTTCTTGCTTGTCGATTTTAATAGGGTGGGATACAAAGAGGAGCCTTTTATTTTAGCGTCGCAAGCTCAACAAGTGTTTTATGTCACTGATCCTGCTGATGATAAATGGTCCGTTGTCCTATCAACCAATAAAATAACTGATGATAACAATAATGATGAAGATGTTGGTAATGATCTTTTCTTTGCAACATCACAACCACATGAAATTGGTTCAACTGATGATGGTTTATATCTTAGAGATGATCATGATGAGGGAATTTGGATTAATCCATCGTTTCGTATCATTAATGGACAAACAAATGTGAATCCCACCAAGAAAAGAAGAAGGGCATCTTAATGTGTTTAATTGTTTTTAATCCATGTAATCTGAACTGAGTTCATGTGTAATTTAATTGTTTGATCTGCCATAATTGAGCATTTTGGTATTTAGCTTGAACTGTTAATTTGTAATTTTCTGCTTATACTGTATGTAATTGTATACTGAACTTGACCTGATCAGTTCAAGTTCAAACAGTTTAACTAATTAGCTTGAACTTAAAAACAATTTAAGTTCAAGTTATACATGTAATTTAGCTTGAACTTAACCTAATCAGTTAAACACAATTTGGAAGAAAAAATAATTTAACTAATTTGGAAGATAATAAATTATTACAGGGCTTATGAAAAAATAATTTAACTAATTTGGAAGAAAATAAATTATTACAGGGCTTATGAAAAAATAATTTAAAGAGGTCTTTTACAGCGCTTTCCTCATAAGCGCTGTAAAAGGTTCACACAGCCTTTGGACATGATAAAACTAAGAGACATTTCATATATAAAACCCTATTACAACACTTTTCTAAAAAAGCGCTATAATTGGGTTAAAAAAATAAAATAAGGAGGTCTTTTACAGCTCTTTCTTCAAAAGCGCTGTAAAAGGGTCACACAACCTTTGGACATGATAAAACAAAGAGGCATTTCATATATAAAACCCTATTACAGCGCTTTTCTAAACAAGCGCTGTAATAGGGTTTTTAAAAAATAAAATAAGGAGGTCTTTTACAGCGCTTTCTTCATAAGCGCTGTAAAAGGGTCACACAACGTTTGCATATAATAAAACAAAGAGGCATTTTAAAGCGCTTTCTGTAGAAGCGTTGTAAAAGGCTTTTAAAAAAATAAAAATAAGGAGGTCTTTTACAGCGCTTTTTCACAAGCGCTTTAAAAGGCTTATAAAAAAGCGCTGTAGTAGGCTTTTAAAAAATAAAATGATGAGACCTATTACATCGCTTGTTCAAAAAAGCGATGTAATAAGGTTTTATATATAACAGTAAACCCCTTCAGTTTCATGTTCATTACGTAAATTTCATACGAGTGTTTCAGTTTCCTCTGTGTTCTCCTTCTCATTGCGAACCCTACGAGAGTTTCAGTTTTCCTTGTTTCTTCCTCATTACTTACTCTCATCCTACACCTAATATCGTACGTAAAACATCATAAACATTAAGTAACCCTGTTTTCATCCTCGTTTTCGTCTGCGAACCCCGTAACCCTACGATCGTTCGTAACCGTTCGTCCTCGTTTTCATCGTCTTCTGGACGTTCGTCTGTGAACCCGTAACCCTAAGCATTAACAAGAGCTATTTCAGGTATTGTATTTATTAGTTTTTTGTTTCACTAAAATGAATGTTAACTTATTTTGCTACGTACTTAGACTGAGCTGAACTGCATGTTGATGTTGAACTGAACTGAGCTGCATGTTGATGTTGAACTGCATGTTGTAGATAAATGGATACCAACAAGGAGTTAGATTGTCAAAATGAAGAAGTTGGCAACACTAAGACTTACGAAAATGAAGTCAAACGTGGTGCAACAATAATGCAAAATGTTATAAAAGCAAGAAGTACTGGGCAAAAATTTGAGGTATACTTTGTTTGTTGTTTTCTTTTTCTGTTGTTTATACTATACTTTGTTTGCTGTTTACCTTGTTTGGTGTTTATAATTTGAGGTACTTACTATATGAGTTTATTTGGTTGGATGGAATGAGAGTGGTCAACCAATTGACCCCAACAGTTCCATGTTTGTTAGTTATATTTGAGTTGTTGTTCGTCAAAATATCCCAATCACAATAGATGATTGGAGAGATAAGGCATTGAAGAATGCCAATGATGTATTGTGGGATGATATACAGGTAATTTTTTTACTCCACCTTATTACTTATAAATGTTTACATACTGCTTTGAAGTATTTTACTCAAACTATATATTTATTTGGTTTGCAGTCAGCTTTTGTTCTTGATGAGGTGAGAAAGAGCTATGTGCTCAGAGTTGCCGGGAAAATACACCTAGGCTTTATATCTCACCTCTCTAATTGCTATTTAAAAGACTGTGAAGGAAATACGAATGCGGAAGCTCCAAATGTAACACCCCAAATTTTATAATAAACTATTTTAATAATGAAATATAATTTTAAATAATTAATTTGGTGTTAAAGTTATTATAGAATACATGTGATAAATTTCGTGATTAATTTGCGTTATATGGGTGCTTTAGATGATGTGTTACTATTATACATATTAGACTACATGAATAATCTAAATAACAAATATTATATTTTATATATTTTTCTAAATAGTATTTTAGTGTAATATTTTAAAGAATAAGATTTTAGAAGATTTTACGTGTATATACTTATTATACCAAATTAATGTAATATTTTCTGTGCGTTTGACTGATGTTAAGTATGCACGTAATTATATGTCAATTATCTATAACTATTTTCTATTTTTAGTTATTTATTTTATAAATAATTATCTCGGAATAGTAGTGATATATTGTGTTTGATTTCCTTCATTTTTATATACTTGTATGACATAGTGATTTTATATATATTTATTATGATATAATAATTAATATAGAGTGTTGATATTATATTTATTTATTTTCTAATTTTGACTATTCTCTAATTATGGTAGTATTTTAATGTGAATATTTTATAAAATAAGTATAATTATAGTAATTATTTTGAATGTGAATCTTGGTTATTAATGTATTTTAAAAGATTAACTACTCGAATTATTTTATTTTATAAAATATGGGTTTTGAGATATTAATAATTTTGTGCTTATTTTCTTTATATGTGTGCTTGTCAAGTTGTGCCTATTTTATATATATTCCATTGATTTAGTGGCTTATACAAAATATTGATGTTATATTTTTTTATTGTCATTTTAACTATTCTCATAATATAATAATCTTTTAATTTGATATTTTGAAAGATATTATTATTTTAGTGGCAAATAAATAAATTAAAATAAATATTTAATTAGTTGGACCTTGTGAATAAAATAAAATAAAATGGAGTTCAATGAGTTAGGTTAACAATAACTAATATGTTAAAAAAAAAATCAAATATACCCTAATATGAAAGTGCTACAGTAGAAAGATAGAAAGAGAGAGAAAAGGCAGCCGCCATACTAAGAGAAAAGAAAAGAAATCGATTCCGGCGATCGACAACTGTCCAGAAAAACTTCCTCCGTTTTCGTTCAAATTTCAGTATGTTATTTAATTTATTGAGTTAGTCAATTAAACACAATTTTCCAGATTTTTAACAACCCCAATTTCTCTCTAAAATATCCGACTTCTCCGTTTGTAGAATTCGTTATTTTGCACCGTTCTTCTTCACCGTAAGTCCGATTTGGGTGAAATCAACGCCAAAACGACCGTGTGAAAAGTGGCTATATTATCCACTTATTGGTTTTCTGATTTATGGTAAGATTCCTTGACCGAATTTTGAAATTAATTTTAGTGTGTCTTCTTATAATTTATTTTTAACGTTTACCCATAAATTATCGAGTTAGATCGATTGAAGGACAAAGAGTCGGAGAATAAAGGCTGTTTGTTCGTGGAATCGTATTCGTGTGTGAAAGCGCCGAAATAAGGTAAGGGGTGAGAGAGCGTTTGAATTCATGAGTGTAATATATTGTGAGATGAACGGGAAAACCGTATTTCCCAAAGATTCATCCGGGGCTTGCTACGTACGGCAATAGCCCTTTGAGTGATAAATTAATTAATGTGCAAATATGGGAATTGTGAGATTAAAATGTGGAATAGAAATATTTATAAGGTGTTGATTGATTTAATTTCGTTGAATGTGTGTTATTTGATATTATTGTGATATTTGATTTATTTTTGTTAAATGTGTGATATTTGATATTATTGTGATATTGGATGTCGAATGAATTTGGTTCATATGTTGGATTAGATGAGTTTATGTGATGTGATAATAAAAGATGTGTGCATTGTGATAATTTTATGTGATGATGATGATGTATGATTAATAATTGTGATGTTATAAATTGTGATAAGTTTGTGTGATGATATATAATTGATAATAGTGACGCTATAAATTTGTGATGAGTTATGTAATGATGATGGTGTGTGATTTATACTAGTGATGTTATGAATTGGTGATGAAAATATTGAAGTAACCTCTGATGAAATAATTGTGATTCCAATTTGTGTTTGAGATGACGGTCTTAATGGAGTATCATAGGCCAACGAGGGGAGAAAATAAATATTGAGAATTTGTAAAGTGAAGATTATTTTGTCATCATATAGGTAGGGCCTGACAAGCCTAGCGATTCCGGGGAAGTACAACTGAATTGAGCCTGATCGTGGCGGTCTACTGTTGAGCCTTAAGGCAAGATTGTTAGACCTTGGAGGTATTCGGGTGGGGAATTCCTAGGTGACTTGGAGGTAGCACTCCAAATGTCGGGAGCTACCATGCAACACACGTTTACCTCGACTGTCGCGTATATGTGTCTCGGGTTGAGTTGAGGGGATCTTTGAGGACAGGGCCAATTTGAATTGTCCGTCCACTGGAATGGTGGCATAGTATCATGGCCTCCTAACCAAGTACTTCAGAGTTAGAATGGTACCACATTGTGAAGTAGAGTCTAAGCTCATGCATAGCATTGCATTTTCTTGTGATTGTTTTGTTGTGATTAATATGTGTCGTGTGCGACAATAATTCTTCTTAGATGATTTGATGTTATAGTGAAATGTATCGACTTTCCTTGAGTGGTTTTGACTTTATAATGTTATGTTTTTCTTTGAAGAATGTTTGTCTAATGATACGGTTTATTTAGAATTAATTGCGTGTTCTCCTTACTTATATTATACTATTAACATGATTTCAAAACTCACCTCCTTCGTTGTTTGTGTTTGACTGGCTTGGCCCTGCGTTTGCGAAATCGCAGTTATTACAGGTTAATGAGTCTTGAAGTTCAAATTTGGGAGAAGCCCTGCTCTGATAGGTGATACCGGGAATGAGAGTCATAAGTTGTATTTTTATTTGTTAAATTAGAAACAACTTTTTGTATGAAACCTTATAACTAGTAAATTTTTTAAATTAAATTAAGAAATTCTAGTTAAATCAAATTTTATGGAAATTACACTATTTTATAGGAGGAAAAAGTTTAAAGTGTTCATTTTGAATTTTGAGGAATGTGATATCTCAAATTAATTGTAAATTTTTTTATTCCTTTGAAAACGTATTTGCTTTACCCGCTGCGAATTAAAGTTAAAAATTCTATTATAAATTATTATATATTATTTTGGGGTTTAGGGTGTCACACCAAAAATATATAAACATTATATATCAAATGAGGAATGGAGCGCATTCGTATCAAAACGTTCCGACCCCGCATTTGTTGTAAGTGATTAATTTATTAGCATTTGTGTTTTATTATTCATATTCATAGCGTATTTTAAATTTTTACTAGATTTTTATTTTTTTTTATTTAGAATATTAGTAAGGCAAATCGCGAGAGGGAAAAAATTATTCCCCACCCATACAAGAAATCTCGTATGGGATATGCTCGTCTAGAGCAAAAACTTGTAAGTAATTAAACATCACTTTTATTTAATTAATGTGGTATATTATAAACTATACTATCTAACTAATATTTTATTTATGATCTTAACGATAATAGCTACAAGACACCCAATCCGATCAACCGTTGGGTCGTCATATATTGTGGAAGGAAGCTCGTGTAAATAAAGACAGAGTGGTTGATAACGAAAATGTACAAAAAGTAATAGAACTTTGTGTAAGTATATTTATCACTTTAATATTTTTTAATATTGTATTTTAAAAATGTTATTGAACTTATCTTTTTAATCCTATGTGTATTTTAGGCGAATCTTGAATCAAAAAATCAAGAGGACAACAAGGCAAGTTGCAGGGACATATTAGGTAAAGTGTTTAATGTTCCTAAATATTCCGGCCGCGTGAGGGGGAAAAAATTTGGCGTAACTCCTAGAAGTTATTTTTCACAAGAGAAGCGCCAAAATCCATATAACGAGGAAGTATTAGAGAAGATTAAAGTATTAACGGAGCAAGTGGCCCTCTTGGTGAAGACAAATAAAGACAAGCAACTTGCGGACCAGCCCCAACGTGAAATTCACATTGAGAGTGAAAACGCAAGTTGCAACGTTGGTCTCAACAGTCTTCCTGAGGTAATTAATTACTTAATAAAATAAGAAATTCATAAAAGTAAATTGTTTCACATACTTATGTATTAACCATTGATTTTAAGGGGTCACTCCATGCGTGCTATACTTATCCTCCCCTACTCATCGGAAGGTCGGAAAGGGAACATTGTGCAATGCTCCGGGCAAAGTATTGCACAACACACCAATCCCTACGGGCCATGTCAAAGTATTGCCAGTTATTGCTTTAGAACCAAATGCACCGTTGCCTGTACCAGACAACGATGCAGATCTGAATTATTTGGGCGAAGTAATTGGCAGCTACGTGGCATGGCCCAAACATCTTGTTGCCCTTGACAATGTATGTTTAATTAATTGAAATGTGTGTTTAATTGATTATATTTAATTGCTGAATTTTTTCCAATGTTAACTTTAATTTCACATTTATTTAGATTCAAACAAAGTCTAATAAAGGGAATGATAAGAAGACTCCCAGAAACGAAACAGTCACATCGCCTGAAAAGGTTTGTAACATTTATTCTGTAAGGTTTGTCATTTTTTCTGATTCAATAAACTAACAATTTGATTAACCTCATTTTTTCAGATTCAATCTAACAAACCACCCGCACAGCAAGCCAACTGCCGCACCACGACTGGATGTTCGTGGCAAAAACAAAGTCGACAAACCTCAAAAATTGGAGGGTAATAAAACTGGAAAACTGCAAAAGCTGGAGGGTAATAAAGTGGCCAAAGTTGTTGCTGCTAAAAAATTGGATCGTGTAAAATCAGTTGCTGCTCCTGCTCCTAAAATAAGTCAGCCACGACTTGCTCCATATGGGTCGTGTCTTGACATACAGGCAAAAAAAATATGGGCAGCGACGATTCACGAATAATAAGCATGGATAAAGATCTATTCGGAGACGCGTATGAAGAATTTTTTGAAAAAGAGCACATATACGAACTTCTCGACCATAAGGAGCTGAGTGCTACTGTTATGAGCATTTACATGAGGTAAAAATTACTATTCATCGCATTTATTTGTAATTAATTTAATTTATTGGTAATTAATCTAATTTGAAATTTTCATTGAAGGTTTTTGTATGAGAAGTTCGTGTGCGCGCGCAGATTGTCAAATAAATTTTCATTCTTGTCTCCGCATAAGATTTCGATGCTTAAACACGATCCAGCGAATGTAAATAAATATGTTTTAGATATACTATAAGGAAATAAAGAGAAGGATAAGTTATTCCTTGCACCATATAATTCAGGGTACATAATTATATATTCTATATTTATATCTTTTTTAATTTATGAGATCTTAATTTATTAGTTGTGTAAACTAAATTTTTGTTGTTGTAGGGCACATTGGGTGCTAATTGCAATCAATGCGACCTCTGAAGTTATGTACTACCTAGATCCCTTGCACAGCCATTACAACAATCGTCCCGAAATAAAGACTTTGTTCAACACGTAAGTAATATTCATTTATTTTTTACATATATATATATATATATATATATAATGTGTTTGTTAATGCTATAATAATCACATTTATTTATTCGATAGTGCTTTACAAGTTTTTCGAGCTCAAAGAGGTGCGACAGTGTCGAAGCTAAAGTCAAATAACATCACATGGATTCCAATAAAGGTTTGAAATATATGCTTTTAAATTTCACTTACAATCAATGCACAATTAAATAATTATTGACTTATATGTTTTATTTTATAGTGCCCTCGTCAAACTAACAACATCGACTGTGGGTGTATTGCGATTCATGAAAGAGATTGTTGATAAGAATCAAATTATAATCCCAGAAACGGTACGGTATTTTAATTATTTGATTTTCATATATAAACTATGTTTATATTTGATTTTAACTTATTTATGTTCAATTTTTTTATCAGTACTTTGACAATTTCAGTTCAACGTATTCTGAAGAAGAACTAACAGAGATAAAGGATGACTGGTGTCAGTATGTGCTTGAAATGAATATTATTTGATTTGTTGGGAAATGGCATGTTGCAATGGATATGGTAGTTCTGTGCTTTTTGTGAATATGTAGTTGTGAATATGAATATGTAGTTGTATGAAAATATAGTGAATCTGATAGTTATATGAATAGGTAGTTGTGTGAATATGTAGTTCTGAGCTATTGTGAATATGTAATTATGAACTGATTGTTGTGAATATTTGTGCATATTTGTGCATTTTAAAATATAGTGAATTTGTTGCTGTTGTGTACTGATTCTTGAGTGTTTTGTAGTGTTGTTTTGTTGTTGTTGTGTACTACTGACTGATTGTGAACTGATTCTAGATGAAAATGATTTTGGAATAAAAATTGTGAACTGATTCTGGATTAAAAGACAGCGCTTTTAAAAAAAGCGATTTTTAAAATTTACAGCATATTATTTAATAAAACTAAAAAAAAACACCTTTTACGGTGCTTTCGCAAAAAAGCGCTGTAATAGGTGCATAATAATGCATCTATTGAATGCACCTACTACAGCGCTTTTTGGAAAAGCGCTGTAATAGGTGCATAACAATGCATTTATATAAGTGCACCTTTTACAGCGCTTTTGTGAAAAAGCGCTGTAATAGGTACATTCTAATGCACCTATTACAGCGCTTTTATGAAGAAGCGTTGTAATAGGTGCATAATAGTGCATAATAATGCATCTATATAAGTGCACCTTTTACAGCGCTTTTGTGAAAAAGCGCTGTAAAAGGTGCATAACAAATCATCTATATGAATGCACCTATTACAACGCTTTTTTGAAGAAGCGCTGTAGTAGGGTCTTAATAATGCATCTATTGTTATATGGATTTACAGCGCTTTTGTAGAAAGCGCTGTAAAATGTGTATAACAAGCGTGCAATATATCCACCTTTTTTATAGCGCTTTTTTTTTAAACAAAAGCGCTGTTGTATCTTTTTACAGTGCTAGTGCTGGTAACTACAGCGTTTTTTTTTAAAAAAAAAAGCGCTGTAAATGGCTTAAAAGAAGCGCTGTAAAATGCGTTTTTTCGCGTAGTGTCATTTTTTTTTTGCTTCAATTATTATTTGTGTTTTTTTTTAATTATAAAAAGAAAAAATGTTATGGGAGACACATTCAACATAGGGAAAAAACTTATTTCCTATGCAATAATATTGCTATATGAACTTGAACATCTATTATAATAATTAAAAAAGAACCCCCAAAATTCTTCATTGTGATGATTTGAAGATATTTGATGGTTTGTATTTTTTTGTATGAGTTATTGAAATGAAAGTTTTGATGAGTAATTAGAGCTTTTTAAGTGTATTGATGAGTCATTGAGTGATGAATTAAAGCTGAAATTATATAATGTATGAAATAATTGTATTTGGGCAAGTGAAAAAGGTTTGCATTATATATTGAAGAAACAAAACATAATGGAATAGAAGATGAATTTAGAATGTGTCATATCAGAATTTTGGTGAGTTGACAAATATTGGAGGATGAGGCATAAATGAAAAATTTTGAAGTTCTGTTTTATTTATTATAATAAATAGATAATAGATACGTGAAAATAGCAAAACGGACTTATACTTGGAGACAAGAGAGTAGATTTGCAAGCCTATGTATCATTAATTTTGATAAGATTTACATTTTAAGTTATATTAACTTATACTTTTTTTGTAAAATATAATTTATACTTATTATTATTTTTTACTCATATTTATACTTACTATTAGTCAAAGTATTAGTGTTTGTTTTATAATTAAAAAATAGATAATCTATATTTTTTAATATACTTAGATATAAAAAGGAAGCATCAAATGTTTTATTTACAATTATATATTTTTAAGTTAATTAAAAAACTTTTTTCTTT
>JBBPBP010009779.1:63852728-63869970 GCA_037974735.1 Cicer chorassanicum | reverse complement strand
TACTTCCTCCGGTAACTATTGTAAGCAACAAAAATTACTTTCACGATTATTAAAATATTCAGTTTAGTGCAATTAGTTTTTGAGTTTAATTGTCATATACCCACAGACATGACTTTAGAAGTAGTTATAATAAAAGTTAAATAATTCTAATAATTTAACGGTTGTAATTGACTAACAATATAAAAATTATTTACATTAATAATGTATATGAATTAAATCCTTATTTTCTAAATTGCATATAAATAAGTCAATTTACTAAATTATCCATTTTAACATCAAATATTCAACTACTCAAATAAAATACTTTTGAATTAAATAAAAGATAGATATAATAAATAATAGCATTAAAGAATTCACTACAACATATATGGTTTTTGGCAACATTTTTTTAAGCAACATGTATAAAATGTTGCCTAAATGTAGATAAGATAATATTTTATGTCTATTGTCAGTATTGTTTTTGTAACACCAAAAAAACGTTTTCTAAAATATTTTTGGGCACAGTTTCAAAATGTTCCTATGAAAACTTTATGGCAATATTTGATAATTGTTCTCTTAGACATGTCTAAGAACATTTTTCGATTGTTACCTTGTTTTGAATAAAAGGCTACAATTATAAAATGTTATTTAAAAATTTAACATTCATGAAATTTTTTGCGGGAATAATTCCCTCCAAATAATATATTAATAATATATATATATATATATATATTAAACATTATATTATTTTTTTTATTATATAAAATAAAAGTAAGTGTAAAAAAAAGAAAGTCTAACGGACAGAAGAAGAAAATTAAGGTAAGCTTTTTCACTAATATTCTTAATCCGTAAATCATCACCGTCAAGATTTTTTCACTAAATCCCTAGTTCATCACCACATTGTGCCGTCTTCATCACCGTCAATGATCTCTCCTTCATTTACCCCCTCCGTCAACATACCGTCAACGCGATTTCTCCTTCGTCAACAAGAGCATAGTTTGCGTCGTTTTCCACTCGTTCTTTCTCCTGTTCTCCGGTGTTCATCTCTTATTTGTCGATGTCGTGTACTAACAGGTTTGCATCTTTGTTCATATTTTCGCGTTTGCTTGTTTGCTGCTATGTTATGTGGGTTGCTCTGTACAATGTTTGGTTTAGGGTTCATCTTCTCTGTTTCTTTTTGCTTTGATGTTTGTTCTGATTCAATTTATTTTGCTTTGATGTTTGCTCTAATTGGCAATTTGAATTACTATATCACAACTAGCGGGAATTACCACTTATCAGTTTCTTTCATAAGAGTGATGACAAGTTAAAAAAGCAAAAGAAGTTTTTTCCTGAACATATTACTACATGAATCTTCAATTAATGATAATAATTTGATATTGAATTAAATATCAGTTCTAATATGAAAAAGAAATACAACTCGATATCTAGTTATTTATCACAGTTTTAGACATAAATATTGTTATCCAAATGAATAAATGATGGCTTGCTGAAATATCTGATGAAGAAATTAAACAAATAAAATTATCTTCCAACATCGATGATCACAATAGAATTCAGTGACGACCTCAATAATTACATTAACACACATGCTGCTATATCTAGTAAACATAGTAAAATGCCGAAATTCGGAATATGTTTCAGTAAAGATAAGCTAATTTTATCTTGTTGCTGTTAGAATCCTGCATTTTGTTTTTGTTGTTCATCAATTTATAGGGAGACTAACTTAACAGGACTTTTGTCAAATTTATCACTTAATTGAAAAGAAAAAGTAAAAATAGTCAAAGTTCAGATGTTATAAACTCATATCATTTTCCCTACAACTAATGCCATAAGTTATACACAAACTACATATAGGTTATAAATTCATTTCATTTTCCCTCTCAAATCTGCAATTTATTCCACTTAAGTAATTAAAAACATCAACTTCAAAAATTTTATTTAAAAAATATGCAACTCTGCCACAAAATTCCAATGCGTATGTCTATTTTTCATATCATGTTTTTCGTTTGTTTTGCAATCCTCCTTTGTTTAGGTCTTCCTTTTTGTTCATTTTTTTATGGTTGTCGACATTGCAATCCTCAAATTAATATGGAATCAATAGAAGATTTGTTAGGATTTTCTCACGGTGAGGCTAATGGTTCCCCAAAGGAGACCACATCACAAATGCATTCCTCTACATCAACTCATGCTCCATGTCTTAAAAAGGTAATCATATATAGCAATTGTTATTATTGTTGTTGTAATAGAGTTTGATCTTAATTCTTGTTGTTATAAGAGTGAAATTGAGAAGAAAAAAAAATGATAATGAATTATTTTCTTGTTGTTGTCATCATCTATTTTGTTTTTATTTTTTTTTATGCAGCAGGGTATCAATAGAGATGATGAAAATGATAATGAATTATTTCAAGATGACGATGTAGGTGATAAATTTCAAGATGATGAATTTGAAATGTACGATGTAGATAATGAATCTGAAGAAGATGCACTTGAATGAGTTGGATGACGAATTTATAGATGATTTTGAATGATGTTTTTTTGTTAGACATGTTCTTAATTGAAACGTCAAAACTTCAAGAAACTATATTTTGTCATTTTGCTAGACTTGTACTTTAAAGTGTTAAACTTTATAAATTATATTATGACATTCTGTTTACTACTATGTATTTGAATACAGCTTAATTAACAACTTGTGTTAAATTTCTATTATATTTTCCTTGAATCAATTTTTTTGAGTTATGTATAATTGTTATAAGTAAAATAAAAGAGAAGATTTAAAATTGAATGAGTTGTGTATGTAATTAAATTATTATATTTACAAAATAATTTATTATAAAATAATAGCATAGTGTCTAATTTATGATTTATATTGAAATAATAGAAAAATAAAAAATTTATATATCTACATAATATGAATACAGTTTAAAATTGTTGCCTATAAGCTCTAGCAACATTTTATTAATGTTCTCATTGTATTGCTTTAAGGCAACATTTATCAATTGTTGTCAACTATGACAACAATTACAAAATGTTGTCTTAGATGCGTTGAAAAATTGTTCCTTATTCTTATAGTTTAGGTAACGTTTATAAATAGTGTGTCCAAAAGTGCGAGAAAAACGTTGCCAAAAGTAATAGGCAACGCTCGCATATGAGACGCATGAAAAATGTTGCCTATTCTCTTTGGCAACATTTTTCCATGTTTTGACAACATTTTTCAAAAGTTGTTGAAAAGCAAAAATGTGGTAGTGATTTACATGTAGTTAATTTTTACTTATAATAATTAATGCAAAATTATTTTTATAATAAACCTTATGAATGCTATACACTAATATAAATAGACACACTTGCTTTGCACACACACAAATCAAAGGAAGAAATATGGGAAAAATATTGATTTCAATCTTGGTGGCACTTCTCTCCATTGGAATCAATTCGGTGCATTGTAAATACTATCATACCAAGAGTGGTTCCGTACCACCTCGACCACAAAAAGTGACTTATCTTCACTTCTACTTCTTTGTAATCCATTCAAACCACCAAAACGCAAGTACAGTTGAAGTTGCTCATCCCAACTAAACAAACAAATCTTCGAACTTCGGCACGGTGTACGCCATCGATGCACCTTTAAGGGAAGGTATTGAAGAAATCTCAAAGTTGATTGGAAATGCACAAGGTCTATATGTGTTGTCTAGTCAAAGGGGAGAAGGGGATCTTACCATATTTGCAGATTATGCGTTTACTGTTGCGAGTTTGAAGGGAAGTTCGATTAGCGTGCTGTCAAGGAAGTCGTGGAAGAAGCCGTCGGATGTCGCGGTGGTCAGAGGTAGAGGAAGGTTTAGGATGGCATATGGTTTTGCTGATACAAGACTGCATATTCCTAAGAATAAAAAAAATGTTGATGGGATTATTGAATATAATGTAACTGTATTCCATTATTAAAATTAGTAAAAAATATTGATAAATTGATGCAGAATAAATACTTATTTTATTTTCCATTATTTTTAGTTTCGTAATTCCATGATTATAAGTATGAGTAAGATTATTGTTCCCTATTAGTGTAAATCAATTTTATACATATACGAAATAAGTATTATTGATTTTGTCATCTAAGCAAACCATTGTGGCTAGTAATTATACAAGCAATAGCTCTTGTTGTCTATTTGTATAAAATCGGTTACGTTGAAAATGCATATATATATTAAACTTTAAAAAATTGATCATGTATTGCAACAAAGTTGCAATTTTGTAATTTATAAATGAATCTACTTTTTAATTATGATTTATCGAATAAAATGGTTAAAATGCAGTTTTAGTATCCCATTTTAATGAATATGCAATTTCGAATCCCGCATTTTTATTTCGCAATTATAGTCCCTAATTTTAAAAAATGTTGACCTTTTGACCCTTTTTATTTTGAACTTTGATGATGATAATGTCCTTATAACTTAAGTGATGTGTAGAACAGTTTACATGAGAATGTAGAATTTTAATTAATTTTAAATTATTTAATATCATTTAAATAATCTCTAAATTTTTTGTTTTTTAATTTGAACACTTGTTAGTGTTTCCTTTTTAAAAAAATTATCTTTTTTTACTTTAAAAATTTCTTTGCAAATTATCCTCTCAATAAAGTAAATAAAAGTAATTTAAACAAAATTTGAAAAAAAGTTCCGAAATTTTTAAAACAAAGAAAAGTAATTTAAAAAAAAATTATTTTGTTTGATTTTCATTTATTATTAAAATGATATTAAGTAGTTTAAAATTAAATTAAAATTTCACATCTCTATGATTTTCCACATCATCATGTAAACTTTTCTACACATCACTTAAGTTATTGTCACATCATCAACAATTAAAACTCAAATTAAAGGGAATCAAATATCAATAGTTTTTAAAAAAGTAGGACCAAAATTGAGGAGAAAAAGTGGGGGAACTAAAATTGCGGATATATTAAAATTGGGGACCAAAACTGCATTTTAGCATAAAAAATACTACTTCATATCTCGGCAAGTTTGTTTTAGTAAACACTCTACTTTATTTTGTTGGGTATAGTACTCAACGGGAGCATATCAAATAAGAGGAGTTTTATAATGAGAGGGTAAGAGGGTTAAATTTTGACCACACAACCAGAATGGTCAAGAGTAGAAGAAAAAGTTATGCGACTATTTTAAGTGATCATGTGCCCCTTAAATAACTTTTAATTATGATAATGTATGTATGGTTGTATGGTCAAGATTTAACTCTCTCATTATAAAACTCCTCTCATTTGATATGCTCCCAGTACTCAACTTTCTAATCGTTCAATGCCATGTAATTATTTAGAATTTAATTATTTTGAATTAATTTTGCCTCCAAAGTATTGGTACTCGACAAAATTTTGAGATACCCAAGATTATTATTATTTTTTTATACAAAAGACATGAAATGTCATAGAGAACCATCATCTCGACTATGTTATCACCGTAAACTTTAACTAACAAACCACATGCTATATTAATATATATGTGAAAAGAAAATTTACAAAGTATAAGGAGTAAACAAGAAAAATATTCAGAAAAACGAGAAAAGGGTAATCCATATCTTTGACAAAAGAAATCTATACTAATACAATTTGAGATAAAGTCACGATCAGAGCTAACTCCAAAAATAGCTAACTTATTAGCACAATAATTACTTTATATATATATATATATATATATATATATATGAAAAACTTTAAACCAAAAGAAATAAATCAACTCCAACAATTGCATCATGTTCAGGGTGGATCCATGTTGGTAGTGAAGGTGTAGACACGAGAAGGGGGGTTGAATTGTGTTTGTCAAAGTTGATAACTTTTTGAAAATTTATAAATAAATAAAAAATTAGTTCGATTTTGGTGACTAACTTGGAGTAGAAGCAATCGAATTTAGAGACAGCAAGCAGTGAAATCATAAATAATTTAACACATAGATTTATCTTAGTTCACCATTAACTTGGCTACATCCAGTCCCTTCATTCAGAAGGCTTTAATCCACTAATTCAAATACCTTGAATTACAAAGCACCTGACCTTCCAAGGTAGTCTTCCCAAACAGCCTGGCAACCCCAGACTTTTGAGGAACTAACTACTTTGACCCTACAAATCAAGTCTTCTCCTAACAACCTGACAACCCCAGATTGAAGAAGGAACTAAACCACTATCGGGTTGGATATAAAAGATTGGAACTTGAGCAATTTCTTCTAAAAAGCTGATAATAATAATAACTCTCACACTAGGGGGAACTCTTTTAAATCAGTTGGAAATAACAAATGATCTTGGGGATCAAATTAGACAGTCCTAAGAACTAGATGGAGAGTTATAGGCTAAGAAGGATCGAGAGAAATTTTAAAGGGCGGCAGATGGGACAATACTGTTTCAAAACAAAATATGTATACCTAGGGACCAGGAATTAAAGAAAATAATATTAGAGAAAACCCATAAGAGCCACTTGACCATTCACCCTGGAGCCACCAAGATGTATCAGGATTTTAAGAAGAATTATTGGTGGCCATGCATGAAGAATGATGTGGCTACTTTGCTGCCTAGTGCTTGACTTGTCAAAAGGTAAAAATAGAACATCATGGGAATCTATTTCCCTAGATTTTGTAGTGGGACTACCTCATACCCAGTCAAGGTATGATTCTATTTGGGTAATTATAGACAGATTGACTAAGTCAGCCCACTTCTTACCTATTAGGACTACTTATAATGCCTCTAAGCTAGCCAAATTATTTATAAATGAGATACTAAGATTACATGGGGTACCTCACATCATAATATCAAATAGGGACCCCAAATTTACCTCCATGTTTTGGAAAGCCTTCCAAAAGTCTTTGGGGACTAGGTTACACCTCAGTACTGCTTATCATCTCCAAACTGATGGTCAAACTAAAAGGACCATCCAGAATTTGGAAGATATGTTAATGGCTTGCATATTGGAGGATGGGGGAAGTTAGGACACATACTTGCCTCTGGTGGAATTTGCATACAACAATAGTTATCATGCTAGCATAGGCATAGCACCTTATGAGGCATTGTATCGAAGGAAATGAAGAACCCATTTGTGTTGGTCAAATTTATGGGACAAGGGGATTATATGGCCTGCCGTTATCCAATAAACCATTGAGAGAATTAAGATCATTAAGGAGAAGTTGAGGATAGCCCAAAGTAGGCAGAAAAGTTATGTTGACCATAGGAGGAGACCTTTAGAGTTTGAGGAAGGTGACCATGTATTTTTAAGAGTTACCCCTACTTTTGACATTGGAAGAGTGTTGAAAGTTAAAAAACTTAGCCCACGTTTTGTTGGACATTTCCAAATTATGCAGAGGATAGGTCCCTCTGCTTACAAATTAGCATCGCCGCCATCTTTGTCCAGCCTCCATGATGTTTTCCATGTTTCTCAATTAAAGAAATATATTCCAAACTCTCACCAAATCTTGCACCATGAGTCTCTCCAACTTAAACCCAACCTCACATACAATCCAGTGCTAGTTTATATTGTTGATAGGAGCATAAAGGCAATGAGGAACAAAGCTATGCTCTTAGTGAAGGTTGTATAGGAAGGATCATCTTTCGAGGAAGCAACTTGGGAGATATAGGTTGATATGCAGAGGGAATATCCCTACCTCTTCCAATAGGTAAATTGTCAAATTTTGAGGGTAAAATTTTATTTAAAGGGGGGGCGAATGTAATGACCTATTTAATTAAAATATGTTAAAAATAAAGGGCAGTCAAAGTATTAACACATTAATTTAAGAATAAAGAATTTTAATTAAAATATGAATTGACAAAAAAGGTAATATAGGGAATGTCCAATGGACAAAAAGGATAATTTTTTTTTCCCGCACTTTTATTCTTCCTGGGAAAATACTCCATCATTCTCTCACTTTTCCCTTCTCTTTCCTGTAACCAATCTAAAGGACGACCCCTCTGTTATCGCTCAACCTCTTTTTCAAATCCTCCATTTTTCCTTCTTTTTCAAATCTTCCAAAACTAAAAGTTCACTAAAGTCTCTCAAATTTTCCCAGCAGCCTTGCATGCGAGAATCTATCTCTTTATCCTTGTGAATCGACTCAAATCAATGAAGAAGGGAACCTGACTTCAAGAGGAGCTCAAAGCTCCTTTGGACCATAATCTTCTTCTTCTTTAGTGCAATTTCTGTGAGTTCTTTTTAGAATTGTTTTTACATTTAATGAGGGTTAGGGGTTTCGAATACCATTCTTCTTACTGTTTTAAATGATTTCCTGGATTTAATTTTGGACTTTTTCCAAAACCTGAGAGTGGGAGAAATTGTTGATTTTAGCATGTAGGAAATGTTTGTGAAATTGCACTAAACTGTTTATGGAAATCATGCATTATGCATATGTGATGCTTATGATGTGTTAGAATATTTGATGTTTGTGATGTGTTAAAAATTTAAGGAATAAAGTGAATCTAATGGGTGAAATATAGGGTAAATGTGTTTATAGGATTTGAAGAATATCTTTCTACTTCTGATGCTTATTTCAGTTACATCTGATTTCCTACTCTTTATTCTGCCATTGAGTCTACTCTTGTTTTTTATATTGTCGGCTCCTTACTGAGCTTTGTTCTTTAAACAATGTTGCTGACTATGTATTTTTTAATTATAAAAAGTAATAAACATTTTTATTAATAAAAATAGAAAACTATTGTTATTATTATTTTAATAAAAATAAAAGTAATAATCTTCATTCCTCAAAAAAAAATCATCATTACTCATTCATTATCATCTCATCCCTAATTTCATAAGCTCAAATATTTTTCTAACAACGAAAATTTCACCATGATCCAAGTCCCTCATCAATCTCACCACATTGAAATTTAACAATAAGAATCATATAAAGAGGATTCACACCACCACCGTTACGCCAAGTCCTTCATTTCCCACAAATTCTACCATAAGAATTTCGTTTCTCAAAAATTTAACAAAAACCAAATGAAATAGCTTCTGAGATCTCCACAAAAAACTCATATCTACGTAAAAAGTTCTCATATCTAACCTTCCCCTTCTTGCAAATACCCTTTCTCTAACCCTTAAAAATCAAATTTTTGTAGTCAAAATTTTCTAAAATCTAAATCTAAAAAAGGGGTTGTGAAAATATAAGAGGTTTAGACCCATATTTCAAAAACATTGTTTGTTAACAAAATAACCTTAAACCTTTAAGATGGAAGAAGAGAGTTAGTTGTTGTTGTTGTTATTTAACAAAATGAATACGAAGACTGAATGATAAAAGAGGAAAATAAGGTTTAAAGAAAATGTGAGGAAGAAAATAGGAGAACATGTGGCTTTGGTTTTCCAAAGCATCAAGTGGATGTTTATGAAGTTTACCATTTTGATGAATGATGATGATGATGATGAATGACGATTATTTTAGAGATGCGATAGTGCAGCAAATTAGGGATGTCATAGGGATGTTTTTCTCACAGGATGAATGTGATTATTAAAATAATAGTTTTCTATTTTAATTAAAGGTTTATTATTTTAATCATGAAAAATACATTTATTTGAAAATAAAAGAAAAAATACTTAGTGAGCCACATTTTTCTATCTACTCATTATTGTCGTGTCGTCAAAATTATGTCACTTCAACATTATTAAATTAAAAAAGTTAACGAGGTATTGAATTAAAATTTTTTGAAACTGCAAGGACATTAGAATTTTTTTTACAGAGACTATAATCAAACTAATATTTGTAGGGACTATTTATACGATTAAGCCTAGTCAAAACTATAATGATGCTAAATTTACAAACTTTAATAGGAAAACAACCATACTCAACAACATGCATGTTTATCTTTGGATATACAAGCAACAAAGTATGTCGACAAGAAGGGATTTCAGTTGTAGATCATTTGAATACTTTCTAAGGAATTGTGTATCAATTGTCTGTTATGCGTATTAAATTTGATGATGAAATTCAAGTGTTATTTATTCTTGGTTCCATGCCTGACTCGTGGGAAACTTTTAGAATGTCATTGTATAATTATGCTTATGATGGTGTGTTGTCAATGGACATTGTTAAAAGTAGTGTTTTGATTGAGGAGATGAGAAGAAAGTCTCAAGATACTTCTTCACAGTCAGAGGTATTGGTTACTGAATCAAGAGGGAGAAGTAATAATTGATATTCAAGAAATAGAGATCAAAGCATAAGCAACTTTAGAAACAGATACAAAGTTGTTGACTGCTACGACTGTGGTAAAAAGGGGCATATTCAGAAGAAGTGTTGGTTTTTGAAAAAGGAGAATAAGGACAAAGGTAAAGGAAAATAGAAAGAAGATTATGATGGCGACAATATTAATGTTACATCCAATGACAACTTGCTTCTTATCAAAGAGCATGATACAATTAGTATTGTTGATAGTGAATCCAATTTGGTAATATAGTAGTACTTTGGTACTTGTCACTTCAAAAAGAGATATTTTTTGCTCTTATACTCAAGGTGAATTTGGTTATGTGAAGTTGGCTCATGATGACGTGTTAAAGTGCGTTGGTCTTAGAGAGGTTGATTTGGATATGAGTAATGGTGTCAAGTTAACTCTCAAGGTGTGAAGCATGTTCCAAACATTTGGTTGAATTTACTTTCAGTAGCTAAGCTTTTCGATGAAGGCTATGATAGTAGGTTCTCACGGGACACTTGGAATCTTACCATGGGTTCTATGATTGTTGCTAGATGTACGGAATCTTCTACTCTTTATATGAAACATGCAAAAATAATTAAAGATGTTCATGTAGTTGAACCGGTTGAAAAAGTTGAGTTATGGCATAAGAGGTTGTGTCGCATGACTGAGAAAGATATGATTGAGTTCGCTAAGCGAGATGTGTTGTCGGACATGAGAAATCCACACTTGAAGAAATGTGATCATTGTTTTGCAAAAAAACAAGAATAAAGTTTTTTCTTTCAGAGTCACTCACCTAAAAGATTAGAAATTCTTGATTTGGTGCATTCTCATCCTATGCAGTCATTTGAAGACAAAAACATTTGTAGGCAGTGCATATTTTATGATGTTTATTGATGACCAAGAAAGATTTGGGTTTATACTTTGAAGAGTTAAGATGATGTTTTGAATGTGTTCAAGAAATGTAAGGTCTCAGTTGAGCGTGAAACTGAGAAGAAGTTGAAGTGCATACGCATATATAATGTAAGTGAATATTTGAGTTCATTAGATGTTTATTGTAGAGAGATAGTTTATGTAACATCCCGTTTTTTCGAGACATTAACTAACGAAATTCTAAATGTAAAGAGACAGATTTTTTTTTTTTATATATAAGATTATCTTAAATACTCATTTACCTTAAAACCAATTAATAACTTTTTCAATTGTATTTTTAAAAATAATGAATCAGAGTATTCACAATTACAAAAAGTAAATTTAATGCGTAAAACAAAAGAAACTCCTAAATGCAAAACTTTTGGTGTTTTTCTACCCAAAAATAAATTATAACTGGTCATAATTCTGGACGTTTGTGGAAAACTCTCCAAACAAATCTAACATCAGTACAAAAGTATCTTGAAGCCTCCAACTGCATGTTATTTGTGTTTCCTCGCATTTCTCCTACTAGGTTGATCGATGACATTATTCGCTCAAGTAACACTATTTGTGACATCCTTTCAAATGTAAGAGTCATCTCTAAATAACAAACACAAAGCAAATAAACATGCATATATAATTTGTATAGAAAAATATAAATAAATCATATACTTCATTTAACAGTTAAAATCACAAAGCACCAAAGATACAAATCAACCAAAATGCACAAATCCTATTTGTTAGACTATATGGCAATGCATGATTCTAGAATATCACCACCCTGTAGAGCAAAGAGTCTCACCATTGGACAATGTCTCGTGTTGGACGAATGCGCTTCAGAATTTCTATTCAGTACCCCATCATTGAGTATTTTTCTAAATCACGTTGCCTTTTCAAGGAATTGCCGTCATGTACTCACGACTAGGTCCAGGCCACCAATGCATGCATGAATGTCATCACTTTAGTTAGTAACAAAATAGATCACTCAACCAGAGTGTCCAAAATGATTCAACCTTGTCTTAAACCAACCTAATTTAGACACAAAGTAATCACCTTGAATAACCACCCGATACCAATCAAAATACGCAAATTTTTTAATCTCATAATATCACTCATAAACAATTAATTCATATAGCACACATATTTTGAAGATAACACATAAACAGAACTAATACATAACATCACAATGCATTTATATCACATATAATTTAAGTAGGAAAGCGAATAGAGTGATGCTCTTATCGTTACCAAAGTTGTTTCTAAAATTATGCGCCACAAACTATTGTTCAATTCGGTCCACACCTTCAAATAAGTAATAATTAACTTTCATTGAGTTTAATTACCATTAGACCAAACAATATCTGTTATTTCAAGTCAATCTATTAATTACATGAGTCACATTATTAAAATTTCTAACACATATCTCTCAACCATATCCCCCAACAATATATCAAAAATGAAAGTTAATTTAGTAATTAAATATATCAATAATTTGTAATATATATATATATATATATTAAAAATTTAGGAAGGTTTTGAAAGTTTCATTTTCATTGAAAGTTTCGAAAATTTTATTTTTCTGAAAAAATTTGCATTTCAAAACTTTTGACATGGATGAAATTTCAAAGCTTTCGTTCAAATATAAAATCTTATTTCAAATGTTAAAATTGTTCGAAACTTTGGAAAATGAATGAAACTAGTATTTCGGAAGTTTCATAATGAATGAAACTTTCAAAAAATTGGAAAAATTCATTTTGAAGGTTAAAAATTTATCAAAAAGTTCAAAATTTCATTTCGAAGGTTTAAAATTCATTTCGAATGAAACTACTACTACTACTAATTTGATTTCTAACATTTTGTTTACTTTTATCTTGGTTTCATATTCATATTTAATTTTTCTCAAGTTAAAAAAATTTAAATATTAGTGGAGAAACTTTTTATAATGTTATACTTGCAAAAAATTATTCAAAAATTTATAAGTTCAAAAATAAATAAACATGTTTAGTTGTAGTAGAGATTAAAACTGCTTGCAAAATAATTTTTTTTAGGGACTAAAAAATATAGTTTTTTATGGAGAATAAAACAGATTGGTTTAATTACACTTTTCGTCTTTTACCTTTTGCTCGTTTTAAAATTTCGTACTTTATCTTTTTTGAGTTCAAATTCGTCCTTTATGATTTTTAAGTGAATCACATTTATCCTTCTATTCTCTAAACGTTAATCTGAGCTGAACAAAATCATATCTGGTATAAGTGATGATAGATGTGATTGTCAAATAAGATATAACCATTACTCTTATTAAATTGACTCTTGAAATGTAAAATTGAAATCCCCAAATCAAATAAATAGGATTATGGTTCTAGTTTATCTCCAAGTTGAACTTGCATAAAATCTTTAAATTAGGGTCACATATTTTGTTCCTAAGCTAATAAACATGCAATCTTCATTGAAAAATATGAATTATTGGGGTAAGGGTATCAAAAACTTTATTCTCCATGCAAAATAAAAGTGGATCTTCTTGTAATATGTTTAAAAGACTCAATTGCTTTTGTGTAATGAATGATGTTATGCAGAGATCTACAACACATAAGAATTTTGGGAGAAAGTTTTGAGGTTGCAAAAAAATTGTGGTAAGTTTTAACTGCTTCAATCATCTTAAATTTCAACTTTTCTCTTTGATTGTGTGATGAAGCATCAATTAAGAATGTGCGACTATTGAAGCTATTGTTGATGTCAATATTGATGAACTATTTTAGTGTTTATGACAGCTATTGTATTTAATTATGTGTTTAAAACAACTAGTGTATATTGATGACTAATTTATAATCTGCGTAAAAAAAAATGATTAGATTGAGTTTCATTAAAAAGATGAAGGATGAATTTAAAACTCAGTATCTATTCTCTCAACCATATATAACACTGTTTGACGGATTTGAGTCAATAAAAACAATTATAAATAAAAAAGATGAGTCAATATAATTATATAAACAATAATAAGAAAAAAAAATCAAAAGAACAAAAGTCTCTTACGCTAACTATTCATAAATTTAGAGATTTTATCCAAAATGCATTGTCACGAGCGAGATAGCATTTTGAAAGACAAAATCTCTTACGTTAACATTACCAATCTCCTTCTTCTTGTTTTTCTTTCTTTACGAAAATGAACTATCCAATGCTAAAACCCCAAACAACACCTTACCACCATCCACAAAATCTAATCCCACAAATCAAACACTGCAAAACAATACAACAATTAAAGCAACTCCACGCCATTTTCATCAAAACAAACCAAACACATGACCCAACAGTATCAACGGAGCTTCTCAAACTCTCATCCACCTCAGATTTTCGAGACCCAATTTATGCCCTCTCTCTGTTCGACCAAATGCCTCAACCAAACGTCTTTGCATGGAACACTGTCATAAGGGCATTTTCTGATAGCAGTAATGCTGATAAAGCATTGTTGCTTTTCTGTCGAATGTTGTTTGATGGTTTTGTGGAGCCTAATAGCTTCACTTTTCCTTCTGTTTTGAAGGCTTGTTCTGTTGTTGATGGGTTGAAAGAAGGGAAACAGGTTCATTGTTTGGTTGTTAAGTTTGGATTTGTTGATGATGAATTTATTGTTAGTAATTTGGTTAGGATGTATGTTATGTGTGGGAGTATTGAGAATGCTAGTGTTTTGTTTCATAGGAATGTTGATTGTGTGAGTAGTGGAAATGGAATTATAGTGAGAGATAAGAGAAGGCAAGAGGGTAATGTTGTTCTATGCAATGTTATGATTGATGGGTATGTAAGAAACGGGAAACTTGATGTTGCTAGGGACATGTTTGACAAAATGCACCAAAGAAGTGTGGTTTCTTGGAATTCGATGATTTCTGGGTACGCTCAAAATGGGTTTTTTATGGAGGCGATTGACTTGTTTCGTAGGATGATGGAGATGGGAGATGTGTCGCTGAATCGGGTGACTCTGGTTAGTGTGTTGCCTGCGATTTCACGGCTTGGAGCACTTGAATTGGGGAAATGGGTGCATTTGTATGCAGAGAGGAATGGGATTCGTATCGATGAGGTTCTTGGTTCTGCTCTTGTTGATATGTATGCTAAGTGTGGGAGCGTTGAGAAGGCAGTTCAGGTATTCGAGAGGCTGCCGGAAACTAATTATATAGCTTGGAATGCTGTTATCGGTGGTCTTGCTATGCATGGTAAAGCCAAAGAAGTGTTGGATTGTTTTTCAAGAATGGAAAGAAGTGGAGTATCACCTAGTGATGTTACTTACATAGCAATCTTGAGTGCTTGTAGCCATGCGGGTTTAGTTGAAAAGGGAAGATCATTTTTCAAGGACATGGTTAATAGGGTTGGATTAGAGCCAAGGATAGAACACTATGGGTGTATGGTTGACCTTCTGGGACGTGCTGGTTATCTAGAAGAAGCCGAGGAACTAATAATGAATATGCCAATAAGATCAGATGATGTCATATGGAAGGCCTTGCTTGGTGCTTGTAAGATGCATAAAAATGTCGAAATTGGTAGGCGTGCGGCCGAGGTTCTGATGAAGCTTGCTCCTCATGATAGTGGAGCATATGTGGCTCTCTCAAACATGTATGCCGCATCGGGAAATTGGGATGGTGTTGCCGAGGTGAGGTTGATGATGAAAGAGATGGATATAAGGAAAGACCCTGGATGTAGTTGGATCGAAATCGATGGTGTTATACATGAGTTTCTTGTTGAAGATGATTCTCATCCTAGAGCCAAAGAAATAAACTCAATGTTGAAGGAAATTTCAAATAAGTTGAGCTTGGTTGGTCATATGCCAAATACTACACAAGTGTTGCTTAAGATGGACCAGAAACATAAAGAGAGTTTGTTGCACTACCATAGTGAGAAGATTGCAGTTGCATTTGGATTAATTAGTACATCTCCAAAGACACCCCTTCAGATTGTTAAAAACTTGAGAATTTGTGATGATTGTCATTCCTCAATGAAATTAGTCTCAAAAGTTTATGAGCGTAGGATAGTTATTAGAGATAGGAAACGGTTTCACCATTTTGAAAATGGTTCGTGTTCTTGTATGGACTATTGGTAGTTTGGCACTCTGTTACTTGGTGCATCTAACTCCCCTTCGTTGTGTGATTGAAGTGTACTACTAGCAAAACTCTCATTCCAACAGCCACTTTCTTATTAGGTGAAATAGGTGTAAGTCCCACAACTTTGATAATAGATTCCACATGTCTTTTATTGAATAAGAGAGTGAGTGTTGGAAAAAGAGTGTTGTTAGCACTACTCGTGATTGAATATATAACCTGTATATTTATTAATTTATTTATACAGATAAGATAATCATTCATATCCTACTTATTAGTTATTACATCCTTCACTCAAGAGCCCTTAACTAGAAATTATAGGTTCAAATTCGACCTTTATAATGCAATAGTGTTAAATCTCTTGAAGAATCTAAAATCACTATGTGAGAGTCCAATTCATAAAGACATCAAACCATGAATTAAAATTACATATGATTCTAATTTATAATCATCATTCTCTAACCTAGGAATCTAGCAGTGAAAGAAAGATAATTAAGGTTGGATTTATATTGATTTGGATGTGGAAGAATCTTGCTCCAAGGGATTTAGACCTAAGCTAAGAAGATAGAAAACACAACCAAATTTCTTCAAATCCACTAGTATTGTGGAAGAGTGGTGAAACAGCTTTTTAAGAACAAATTATGTTGATAATTAATAGGCTTAGTTGTAGTTTTTGGAGAACTTAAGTCTAATTAATAAAATAACAACTTAGTAATTGGAGAAAAATATTAGATATCATATATCCAATGCGATTGGTCTAATAAAAGCATAAGTCCACAATTGGGAAAAATATGTCTAGATATACTTATTATTAGTACAAGGTCTCTTTTTTTATCCATCGTTGAAAATAAATTCTTAAGAGATATAAATAGATTTCATTCAAAATTTTAAAATAAAGATTTAAGTTGTATGTATTGTTAAGGGAAAACTTTTTTACACATACATTTAATTGTATCTTTTTAATGGAAGCATCTAATTACATCTTGTTATATAAATATTTGTAATTATATATTGTTGTCATAGTATAATTTAATTAGATACATGTGTAAAAAAAATTACATTATTAAGACATATTAGTTTTCACAATAAAAAATTGTTCTAGTATATAAATATAA
>JBBPBP010009779.1:63820232-63838337 GCA_037974735.1 Cicer chorassanicum | reverse complement strand
TTATTATTTATTAATTATTATTATTATTATTAATATTAATGTATTATTTTTATTATTTATTAATGTATTATTATTATTATTATTATTATTATTATTAATGTATTATTATTATTGTTTTATAACTTATTAATAATATTAATAGTATTAATAATATGAAAAATAATTTTTTTAATGTATTATTATTATTATTATTATTATTTATTAATGTATTGTTATTTTTTTATTTATAAATTAATTATTATTATTATTAATATTTACTAACGTATTATTATTAATATTATTAATATTATTTATTAATTATTATTATTATTATTAATATTAATGTTTTATTTTAATTATTATTATTATAATTAAATAATTATTAAAAATTTAAAAACAGCAGAAAAAGACAAAACAAAAAAAAAACCCCAGAAGGAGGTCGCACCCCCGGTCTGCGACCTCCAACTGGGCCTGCCAAAACTGTCACTTCAGGAGATCGCACCCCCCGTTGCGACCAGTAAAGAAGCCCAAAAAGTAGGGCAGTTTGGTAAACATTTTCAGAAAGAGGGCATTTTGGTTAATTTTTTTAAAAAAAGGGATAGTTGTGAACAAAACTCTTGTTTCTAAGTGATGCTTGTAATTAGAAATGCACGGAGTACGAAACTTGATTACTCTTAATATTAAGGGGTGTACAAAATTCAACCCGGTCCATTAATCTGTCCAGTTCGTAACTTTTGGTTTGGGTCTGACATAATTCAAAAAGAAAATAGAGACAAGACCAAGACATAGTAGAAAGAGAGACTAAATTTGAGTTATTATTTTATGGAAAAAAAAAGTTATTGTATATTATTATTATTATTATTATTATTATTATTATTATTATTATTATTATTATTTTCACTGTAACTAAAAAATAACCAAATTTAACCTCAATTTACACTTAAAGTCTAGTGTTGAATGAAAAATTGGTTGTAGTGCAATATTATTTGACTACCAACTTTTTTAGTTATTTGTTATTTGATGGTGTTCGTATAAGTAGTCTAATTTTTCTTAATAATGTGTTTGAATCTTCATCCATTTTTTTATTATGAAATGTGTCATGTCATATTATATAAATAGTCTAACTTCTTCTCTCACCTCCACTGTTCTCAAAAGCTTCCAATATATGTCTAGATTGATCAATCTGAAGGTACAAAATACACATCAGAATTGGCCAATCCGAACACGTATTTGGTGGATTTTGAGAACATTGTGGGTGGAAAAAGAAGCCACCAAATATTTATGTATTACTATTAGTCGACTTATCTTGGGACCAATTCGATCTTCTTTTTGTATTCTCCAGTTCTATTAAACCCATATCTCATCGAGTTTGATCAGATTTAGGTTTAAAAATTGGTCCAACCTTATTTTAAGACCGAAAGTCACACCAAATTCAACCTAACTCATAATTTGTACACCTCTATTGCAAGTGATTTGTTTGGTTGCGTATCTATTTATTTATTTGGTTTAAAAAATGAGAGTATTACAAATAAAAGAAAAGAAAGATAAAAAGAGATGATATTTGATAGAAACCAGGATTTAAAAAACAAAATTAGCTACATTATAGAATTGAAAATAGATGTATTACAACAGATAATCTTTGTAACTCTATAGCAAAAACACTTCAAAGAAGAGACATTTCTCTCTTTGTCCAAACCATAAGGTTTCTAATTGAATAATGTTCATTTCCCCTCTCATGCTATCCCTATCCTTTAAATGACTATCATTCCCCACTAACGTACTAACCATAAGGTTATTTTAATGTTTTTGAAGGTCCTGTTCGAATATAAAAAATGGGGCCCCCTAATAAAAAATGCGACTATTAGTATCGTTGTAAATCACAAAATTAGTAATGAGTTACTAAAATCTAAAACCCTAACATTAGAATAAACCTCAATAGAGGTTCTAAAATCAATAAATCAACAATTTCAAATAAATTGAGTTCCTAAAATCAATTAATCACAAAACCCTATCATCAAAATTTAAAGATGCAAACATTTAATGGTGGGTGGTGGTGATAGTAGGTTGCCGCCACTGTAACAGATTCACAGTGGTGAGGTGTGGAGAGTAGGGAGAAATTAGGTTTGGTCTAGGGGAAGATAAAGAAAAAATAGTCTATGTTCGGATATTTATTATACGTATAAAGTGTAAATATAAAAAAAAAAATTAGAATGATTAGTATACAAAATTAAGGATATCAATGCAAATTTTCAAAGTTCAAGTATACTATAAAAAAGATTTAGAGACTCCCTAATTAGAGTTTGTGTCAATGTTCTGATTACATGAATTGATTACGAGTACTGAGTAGCCACATCAACAAATATAACCAACTCCCCGTATTAACACATTTGTTGGGCTTAAGCCCAAACCCAGCACCTAACACTACCGACAGCTGCAAAAATAGCCTTGTCCTCGAGATAAGAAAAATGGCTTGAATACATTTTATCTTCTTAGTTGGGGGCAAGGCCATGGCATGAACAATTTGCAGGAGATCAAGAAATCCTACTATTGCAAGCATAATGACTCATTAGAAACACTAAGACTATTTTTTTTTTGTCATTTTTAACTTAAAACTTAAAAACACGCCCCTCCATCTTTAATATTATTTTTATTGTTATTTAGTTTTTATTTTTATGATATTATCATATTTCTTGTATTCCTACATATTGATATTAATTATTTGCATTATTTTTTTTTTTTAAACACACACTTCACAAATTTCCAATTTCACAAAGAAGAAAATCACATGAGCTACTCCTTTTTTTTGGATTTTTCCATGATTTTTTTTTGAAATAGTTATTTTTCTCTATTTGCATGCTCAACAAAAGGTATCTTCCTTTTCCATCTACAAACGGTCAAATTCTTGAAAGACTAAGCTAGAGATATCTTTGTTGTCACTGATTTTTATTTTTATTTTTCTTTCAGATAATAAAGCTACAAATTTGGATTATAATAAGGTGACCCTTTACTAGGTTTTCTTCTTCCCTTCTTAATCCTATTTTCATTTTATTTTATTCTTTGTTAGTAATATTGTTTTATGATTGTACTTCCATGGTCCAGCTTTCATAGTGAATGAGATTACGTATTAAAATATTGTCATTGTGAATTAAGATGTCACAAATGTTTTCAGTTGCTTTATGCTTTCTTTTGATTTGCTACTTGATAGAAAATTACTTTGGGCTTAATTTTCTTCATTATATAAAATGCCTCTAATTTAAAGGAACTCAAAACATGTATAAGAAGAAATTTTAGAGGATTTTGATAAATTATCCAAATTCTTTTAAACTGAAAAGTAAAAATTAAAACATACGAATCATATCTTTTTGCCTAAGCTTTACATTTTTTTAGCAAAACTTTTAGATACTCAAAGATTAGGTCATGGACTTCTTACTGAGTTTCTCTTATGGTTGATTTGTCATGGTCTTCTTATTGTTGATTCATATATATTAGTATTAACTTTTTATATTTTACATGTACCTTGATTCATTTATTTGTATTTTTTCACCGTTAGAATTATCAATCATATAGATACAAATTATAGCATATTGTAATGTCAAGTATGATTACGGACGACGTACCTTATATGATTCGAGAGGTAGGTGGAGAGAACAAGGATATGAGTGGTCGACTATCGTCATCGCTGTTTAGGATTGTGAGTGTTAGATTTTTTTCGTCTAATAAGATAGCGATTATATAACTAAACGACTGAGGGGCAGAGACCTCTCATTGGATTTGACAGAATGATTCAACTCATCACAGTTCATTCAACAACAAAAGCCCAACACATAATCTAGTGCTTAATAATAATTAACCATAACTATATTAATAATAATTTATAATAGTTGATTATTGTCATTCCATAATTGATTAATTAAATAATTAATCTAACAATCTTCCACTTGGATGACAATAATGAATTACTAAAAGAATATGTTTTTAATACTAGACTTTCAATTATGGTAAAATTACTTGTCATCTAAGAGAAATAAGTTTTAACGTTGCAAAAATTAAATCTGATAGGGAAAACAAATCATAGATATCAAAGACTTACATTTTATGTAAGAATGGTGACTTTAGAATGACCCAAGCATTTGAAGTTGCTATAATAAACTCCTACTAACCCAAAATATCAACATATTTTAATCAAAACAATATGAGTTGCGGTGCTCATAAGTCTTTGGTTAGTGATTCTGCCAATATTTTCATAAATGTCATAGAAAATCCACATAGGTCTAAGTATAGTATGTATGTAAGTACCTTACCAACACAATGTTATACTTGATAGGAATATTAACATTATACTTGTACTTGTATATTTATGACCTCACAAAATGTGGAATCCAATTTTTTTCTTGGAATCCAAATTCATCAAAGCTTTGAAGAAGTATTCATTCATTAGACCAAATATACAAGAGAACTTCTTAAAAAATTTAAGATGGATGAATGCAAACCTGCTTACACCTATGCATCACATATGTTCTCTTGATAAGGATGAATAAAGTAAAAAGATGGATCAAAAGGTATACGGAGGGATGATTGACTCTCTCATCTACTTAACTGCTTCTAGACCTAACATTTTGTTTACTGTGTGTGTGCAAGGTTTCAATCTAACTCTAAACAATATCATTTAACTGTTGTTAAAAGGATCTTTAGATATCTGAAAGGTACTACTAATCTTGGTATGTATTATAAGTCATTGTCTAAGTACAAGTTTGTATGTTTTTGTGATGCTAACTACGATGGAGATAAGCTAGAAAGGATAAGCGCCAATGGAAGTTGTACATTTCTTGGTGAGAATTTGATCTCCTGGTCAAACAAAAGACAAGGAACCATTGTTCTATCTACTGTAGAAGTTGAATATATTTCAGCAGTCAGCTGTAGCACTCGATTGCTATGGATGAAACATTAATTAGAAAACTAATAAAATGAATGAGAGTAACATTCATATATTTAGTGATAATACTTTTGCTATATGTTTAAGCAAAGATACTATTTTACATTCAAGGGCAAACCATATAGATATTAAAAATCACTTTATAAGAGATTATGTCCTGAAGGGTACTTTAGACATTAAATTTGTTGACACTGATCATCAGTGGAAAAATATTTTTACAAAACCCCATGTTGAATATAAATTTAATTTTATAAAGAAACAATTAAATATTCGATTTGTAAAGGAGTGATGTTGGAATCCATGTATGTCTCTTCCTCTGGTAAAACAGACTCATTATTTAAATAAGTATGTAGTCAATTAAAATTTAATGTATTTATTATATGAATAGTTCTCTTGAAAGATGTGTGTTTTGTGTAATTTTCTGATACATGTTGTCTTTTTTCTCTTTACGCGTGTGTGGTAGTTATTGCTTTTCACTTTTAGAAACTCAAACGTTTATCAAAAACACCAACACTCAAGTTACTCACTACTCTCACATATTTTCCACACTTTTGCTAATCTTTCAAACTTCCGAAACCTCTCTAAAACTCTTCGTGATTCTTTAATGGCTTCAAGTTCCACTTCTTGTTCTACTCTCGGTAACGCTACTTATGCCCCTACTATGGCATGTAATATGGACCAATTGGATGTTCTCAATGAACTTCAAATTGATTTCACTAATCTTGTTGAGAATGATTTCAACTTCATCAAAGTTTTTTCGACTATTGGATGGTCTGAGTACTTTAATCTAGACTAACTCTCTACCCTAGATGTTTTAGTTAAAGAATATTGGAGGTATGCATATGCAAACAAAGATGGAGAAGTTTCAAGTGTGATTTTAGGGCTTCTTGTCAAGATCACCCAATAAACATTTGTCGATATTAATAGATGCTTGGATGAAGGTATGATAATGGAGAATGAATATTAATCAAGGGTTGGCTCTTCTAAAATCAACAAGGAACTATTTGAAGATCCCAAGGTCAACTCCAAGTCAGTGCATCTAAAGCCCAGATACAGGGTGCTCTTCAAGATTCTAATTGGATGTGTGGTGCCTAAAGGTGGCTTTGTTAACCACGTCAGCAAAGACCACAAGGGATTGATGTGGAACATCTCCGAAAAGATCAAGACTAATGTTCCAAATTTGGTACTTGAGCACATGAGGTCTTATATCATCAAATCTAGATTGGGCAAGATCAAGACAATACTCTACTCAAGATTTATCACAGTTGTACTGATGAGGACTCATCTCATTAAAGCATTCGAGAAAGTAGGAGGATAAGTTAATGATGCACACTTGGTATCCTTATCTACACCAGTGTTCAACGTCCACCATGTCATAAAAATGAGGCTCATTATTGCTAAGGACATCATAACTAAAGTTAAAAGGCTCACATGACATTCTAGTGGATCTCAAGACACCGTATTCCTATTTGAAGATTCATATGCTCTAATCTTTGAAGAAGACAATAAATAGGTTATGAGTACATTAAGATGTACCACTCTGGTCAATAGATGCCTCATTTTTGCTTCCCTCTACCAAGAGCATCTCAAGAGTTTGAAAAGAAAAGGAAGAGAGCCGTCGAGGTAACTACTGTGATAGAATAAGAAGAAGATGATGAAAAAATCTATGAGGATGAAGTAAGCCTCATCTTGCGAAAGAGACAGAAAGTAAATCCATCTTTTGAGCCTATTCATTATTCTGGTTATATTGGTAATGAAATTTCTTAACTTGAACATACAACAACATCCTATAAACCCTCCACTAAATACCAAACTTTACTTGCAACCCCATTTGAACATGAACCAACTCAACCTCCACCCTCAAACAAAACAATCTCACATACTTTTATTGTTTTCTCAAGCTCTGATTCAGATACAGATACCTCATATGAGATGTTTGAGGCAACCATAGCAGAAAGCTTTGTAACCTTTAGATATTAATTATACCCATATCCCCTTAATACTGAATTTCCATCCTCTACACCATCACCTTCTCACACTAATCCTCCACAAACAACCAATCAAACCTCACCCATCTCTTCCACACATGCATTTGACCCTCATTCACATATGCTTGTGGATCATATCCACACAACAACTGAGATATAATCTTAGGTTGAAAATGATTTAGTCTCTGAAACATCCTCAAATGACTCACCTGCTTCTAACTCAACTGAACCTCAAATTGAACCTAACACTTCCGTTCCTTTAGACCTAGCCCCTTTCATTCCATCATTTCCCTCTATCTTCCTAAACATAGACTTATTCATTACTTATTTCATTGCCAAAGTTGATAAGATTGCAAGTTTGAATGCTTAGAATTTGGATCCTAATGAAGTCTCAACTCAATGGGACAAAGATCTCTCTCTTTAGTCACAAATTGAATTAGGGACAACATGGAGCATGAAAGGCATTTGGCCGCTCAAAATTCATGTGTTTTCAGACATACTGCAGAGATCCTCTACCTTTGGGTCTTGCACTTTCAAAATACACTAAGTGAAACTACCTCTCCCTCTGGTTATGTTCATCTAGAAATGCCATTGGTTGTCCCTTGGCGCCATTGTAGTTTTATGTGGTCACTCCACAGGTTGAGATACATCCATTGGACGTTCTTGTTGTTGTCACTTCAGGATCTGTATAGTCTGCCTCTAAAGGTTCTTATGTCTCTTCTTCTGCACATGTTTTTTACTCCTCTCAATTTTGTATAAAAGGAAGACTTTGAACGACTAGAAGCTAAAACTGAGTCATTCATAGAACAAACATCCAAGAATCAGGAGTCTATTCAAAATACCTTAGACTGATCTTAGCTAGATTGACCAACCATAACCCTTAGTTTGCCAAATTTTGTTTATGTGTACTTGCTTTTGTTCTATCTTTTGTACTCTTAAATTTTTTAGTGAAAATGTATTTTACCTCTTTATTCCTTGTGTGCTATTTCCTTCTACTGTTCAACGTTTTTTGTCTAATGAAAAAAAGGAGAGTATATGTTTTGAGAACAATTAGTTTGTGTTTTTCCAAGTTTTTTTAAAAACTCCCTTGTTGAACTATTACATACCACTCTTATTCTTTTAAACTTGTTCATGTTAAGGGGAAGCTTTACTTTGAATACTTTTGCATATATTGTATTATTAAAAAGAAAATTTTTTCACAAAAATAGATGCTTGTAATCATAAAAATGTGGGAGACTGTTAGAACCAAGTTTGTTTGAAACAAAACGACCCTTAATTATTTTGATGATAACAAAATTATTTTGTAGGAACAATTTATTGCGCCAATAAATTTATTTAAGTGTTCATATCCTTTTCATGAACTTTGAAGATCTTACATTGCGTCCTTTGATGAATAGAGAAGATAAACAAGGAAATCAAGACAATACTCTGATGAATTTGTTAAAGCTATGTTTGACTCTGACAAATGCTGTTATATGTGCTTTCATTGCGCCTTTGCTGAATCTTATATTACAAGCTCACTCTAAAGATTCTGCATTTAATAATTATGGCAAACTAGTTGATCGTCTAGTCAATGCATCAAGTAAACGCTCTGATTTAAAGTCAGTTTTGTGAAGTTAAACATATGGCTCTAGAACTTTGAAGAATTCAACATCTTAACATCTTCTGCTCATCAAAGTTGGACTTATCATCTATCTGAAGAAATGCCATCAAAGTTGGACTAAAAATGTCATCATTTGCTTTTCTTGTCGTGTCTATCAAGATACATTGAATCAATTATGAAGACGAATTTGGACAATTTCTTAAATGTTGATTCAAGATCTCTAAAGATCCGATACGAGTAATTATTTTACATGATGATTTTATACAATCACAACAACATTCAGAAACCTCAATTGGCTCGAAGTCTTTCTATAAAAGGACTTGTGATCTTCATTGCAATACACACATATGAGAAACCTACAGCCGTCATACATTGCAACTCGTGAAAATTCTTGTATTAGTTTGACTAGTAGGTGTTCAATAGACGTGTGATACTTTTTGTGATTGGTCATCTACCTTAAATCACAACAAGGCATCATCTACCTTAAAATCGTCAATATATCATCTGATCTTGAAGCACTATTTAGAAAATTAAAATACGGTAATTTTCAAATGCTTAGACATTTACTCATGATGAGGAATTGATTCCAAAGATAAGAAGCAAAATAACAACAAAAAATTATATCATTTACCAATTTCTCAAAAAAGAGGGAATTTTCAAATACAAAAAATATTAATGTCAAAAGTCACACAAATTTATACGTAATACTATTCTACTACTTAGATAGAAGATAAAATAAAGGACAAAAGAGCATATTAAGTTTCAATAGTATAAGTTCAAATAATCAAGATACTCACAAGTTTGTCCGATCAAATCATTTGATTAGTGAAAAAATTCCTTCTAAAGAGAAGAGATTAGAAATAGCTATCGGTTAGAAAAATATGAATATTTACTATCACATGGTTAAAAGCCACGCGCTCTACCACTGAGCTAAGTCGGCTTAATTATGATAATTGAAAATGAAATTAAAATTTAATCTAAAATAAAAATGTTTATGGTCGAATATTCATACCACATTACAACACCGCACGTGTTTGATTTATTTTCCTTGTTTTTTTTTTCTTTGATACAAGTTGGAACGTATTTCATGCACAGAAAAGGTGACAAAGAAATTTATAAAGAATAAAAATAAAAGGAAAAAGTGACAAAGAAAAAGGTCCACTCCCAACAGAAATAAAGAGTGAGTGTGGATTTAGAGGATTAAATAAGTTGTTGGGTTGACCAGACTAAGAAAAATTAATCTTTACTTTTACAAATTATTGTGTTACGCATTACTAGTACATGTGCTTTCTTTCTTTTTCTTTTTTTAATTTAAATACCTTGGATTTTTATATGGACCACATTGCTGATGTTCATAAGATCGTATTGTACATGGTAATCTTTGGATATTTTTATATTCTTGGCTTTTTATATTCTTGAACCCTCTCATGGATATTTCAAATATGTTATTTTGTGGGTTAAATTATGCGGCTAGTCCCATCACCGCCTCACTAAACAAATAGGTTTGGTCATTGGTGCATACCTAGGAAAAATCTTAGGATTTGACATATACTTATATCCAATAAAAAGTTTATGGTGAAAATTAAAATAGAATTCGATGCTACTAAACCTATAAAAGAAGGTTTGCTTTGGATTGACTATCGTTTTGAAATATTACCCCAATATATATTGGTCATAGTATAACTGGGTGTACTATGACCCCCAAAATCTCTCTCAATAAAGGACAGGGATCCTCTAAAATTGGATGCTTTGACTTAGATGTAACATTTTTGGGTATTGAAATCAAAGGACAAACTGCTGAGGTAAAATCTTTAAGTATTATTTTAAAAATAATTAAAAAGTTAATTAAATTGTTAATTATGATTATATTATCTATTAATTTGTTTTTTTTATGATTTATTCAGAGATAGAAAATTAAGTATAAGCTTGCATATTAATGCAAAAATCACATGGTCTTTTTCAAAGCAATCAAAAAAGTTTTGATCATTATCTATGGTCTCATATCATACCCTATAAGTCAAAAATCCACTTTTGTAAAGTCCAACAGTTTTTGAAGAATCTTCAAAATGAATGATTGGAGAATGTTCAAAAGAACATTCTAGTTGTCCTTTATGAATACAAAGTCAAGAAAGATCAATCTGAGAGTCCAAATTGTAAGTTAAGAATATCAAATTTGCACATAAAACTACTGAGATTAAATGAACAATTAAATGACTTAAATGGTTAAAATAGTCTCCAAACTAATCTCCAAATTTATAAACTATATATGAGCAAATACAAAGTGTTGGAACCAAGCTGATTTGAAGAAATATGCCCTTCACTTATTCTTATGATAACAAAATCGTTTGTGGGAACAATTTCATGCTCTAACGGTGAATTTAAGTGTGCAGGTTTCAATTCATATGTTCGTTCAATAGACTATCAGCGTATCCTCTGATAACAAAGACGAAGACAAGATACAACACGCCTTCTCCTCTCTTCGCTAAGTCAGATACGCAAATCAACATTGTGTTCCAGTGCCTTTAATAACGCAAAGCAATGCTGCAACTTATTTTCCTCTTATGAATTCAACTTGGATTCCAATAATCTGCCTCTATGAAGCGTAACAAGAATTTTTCTGCCTCTGACAAGTGTGACAAGCAAGTTACAGCATCTGCCTCTAATAATCACATCAAGCGTCTGACTCTGAACTTTCATCCTCTGAAAAAATCAATGCTATGAAAAAGTTAACGCTCTGAAAAAGTAAATGCTCTAAAAAGTCAACGCTCTGAAAAAGCCAATGCTCTGAAGACAAAGCATTTGCGCATTCTCTGATACATATCCCGAATCAGTTACTTGTCTGAAGATCTTAAGACATACTTTGATCATCATTCCATCTGTTTCCCAACTATTTTAAACAGATACGCCGAATCAACACAAGATTAGTATTTTCTCAAAAGTCTCTATATCAAATCAATTCCACAAATATATGATACGAGACTTCATGGATTATCCTAATTTTTTGTAATCAGGACAATGACCAAAAACCCTAATCGTACTCTATAACGGACGTGCCTCCCTCAACAAAGAAAGACACGAAAGATACATAGCATATAAACAACAAGTGATAAGCACATCCACACTCTCAATAAGAGAATTTCTAAAGAAAAAATTTGTAAACACTTTCTGCTAAAGCTAATTCAGAAAAACCCAAAACCCTTATGTTGTAACCTAGCCCAGTAGTGGCTACCTTCCTCAACAACTTGACTGTATTCAACTAGAAGCTTGAGAAGATTGAACACAATCAGTGTGACTAGTAGGTGTTCAAGTGTAAGTCTGGTTCACTGATAAACTAGTGGATTAAATCCTTCAGGTTAGAGGGATTGGACGTAGCTACCATGTTGGTGGTGAACCAGGATAAATAGCTAAGTCTCTCTGCCTGTTTTCTTTCACTTGTATTACCTTCTATACTTTAAGTATAGCCACGTAAAAAGTTTTTTAAAAACAAAATTCAAATCCCTAATTTCTTGTGTTATTTTCGTTCTACAATTGGCATTAGAGCTCGGTCTCACAGCTAAGCACTTAACCGTGTTTGAGTACATATCGCTATCCCTTATGGCTAATTGTGGTGAAGAAGTTACATGTGGAAACATTAAGATGCCTCCTCTGTTTGATGGAGAGAGTTCGAGTATTGGAAAGATAAACTCAAAAGTTTCTTCATCTCTAACGATCCTAAACTTTGGAACATAGTCGAAGATGGCTATGAAGCTCCAAAAGATGTTGTTGGTATTGAAATATCGCGAAAGAACTTTGATGCTGATCAAAAGAAACAATACAAAATGCATCATAAAGCTAGAACCTTCATGATAAATGATATCACCTTCAAGGAGTTTGAAAAATGCAACAACAAGGAAATGACTAAGAGTATCTTTGATGCTCTGGTTCTCAACTATGAAGGAAACAAGCAGGTACAAGAAGCCAAAGTCGATCTGCTCGTCAGAAAGTATAAACTTTTTCAGATGAAAGAAGGTGAAGACATTGAAAAAATGTTCTCTAGATTCCAAACTCTGGTTTCTAGACTGAAGGTACTCCAGAAGAGCTGGTTTGTAGTATTGAAATATCGAGAAAGAACTTTGATGCTGATAAAAAAAAAAACAATACAAAATGCATCATAAAGCTAGAACATTTATGATAAATGATATCATCTTCAAGGAGTTTGAAAAATGCAACAACAAAGAAATGACTAAGAATATCTTTGATGCTCTGGTTCTTAACTATGAAGGAAACAAGCAGGTACAAGAAGCCAAAGTCGATATACTCGTTAGAAAGTATAAACTCTTTCAGAAGAAAGAAGGTGAAGACATTGAAAAAATGTTCTCTAGATTCAAAACTCTGGTTTCTAGACTGAAGGTACTCCAGAAGAGCTACACTATTGCCGACCACGTCAAAAAGATCCTCAAAAGTCTTCCCAACAAGTGGACACCGAAGGTAACAACTATTCTAGAAGCCAAGAATCTAAACAAACTGCCTCTGGAAGAGTTAATGAGTACACTTAGATCCCATGTGATTAAACTAGTTGAAGACGAGCCCAAGAAAAGGTCTAAATCTCTGGTTCTCAAATCCCAAGGAAAAAAGACAAGTTCTAATGGTCTACAAGTAACTGAAGACTCAGAGGAAAGCGAAATAGAAGATCAAAGTGATGACTCAGATGATGAAGAGTTGTCCTTTATCTCGAGAAAAATCTTATGCATGTGGAACAACAGAAAGAAATATTTTCCCAAAAGAGACTTTAGAAGTTCCCAAAATAGCAAAGAGACAAATTGAAAAGCTAGACAAAAGAAAGCTCACATGCTATGAATGCAAGGAACCAAGCCATTTCAAATTAGAATGTCCTAAACTCGAAAAGGAAAATCCCACAGGAAAGACTTCAAGACCAAGAAGAAAGGTCTTATGGCAACTTGGGATGACTTTGATAAGTCATCTAATGAAGATGAAGAGCATGCGAACGTGGCTCTAATGGCTTATGTTGATTCTAACTCTAACTTTAAGGCTGATGATGAAGATATTGAGGTATTCTTTGACTTATCTCATAGTGAACTCATAGATATGCTAAATGAGTTTCTTAGCAAAAATAATAAGGTTTCTTCAAAACTTAAGTCCATCATAAAAGCTCATGACATCTTAACAGACAAATGAAATTCTCTTGAAAAAGAATTTGAAAACCTAAAAAGGGAAAATCTAAATCTGAAATAAAAAGTTTCAGAAACCTTAGAGGATAAAGTCTGCAATTTTGTTAAGTATGAAATAGCCTTTAAAGAGCTTTTAGCTAAAGACATATACATAAGTAAACAAGTTTCTATGATCTATGGTGTTAGTAGAAACAACGAACGCGGTATAGGCTTTGAAGAAACAACAGAAAATCCTAGATTTAATCAACCTAATATTGCTTATGCATACTATCATAAGAAAGGTCACAATAGAATAACTTGTCCTATGTTGAAAACATGGAAAAACAAGATACATTTCAAAACTAACAAACTAGGACCCAATCAAATTTGGGTATCTAAATATAAAATAATCTATCTTGTAGATCTTTTTCTTAACAAAAAAGTTGAAACACCAGTGATGGTACTTGGACAGTGGATGCTCACGACACATGACAGGAGAAAAGTCTATGTTCCAAGACCTGACCCTCAAGAATGGAGGATTCATAGGATTTGGAGGTGATCATAAAGGTAAGATCATTGGATATGGCACAATAGGTAATTGTTCTCTTCCCTCTATTGAATAGTGTTTTATTTGTAAAAGGACTAATGCATAATCGACTGACCATAAGTCAATTAAGCGACAATGGATACATACTATTTACTGGCCAAAGAAAAAATAATGTTTACAAAATAAATTTATCCGATTTAAACAAACAAGAAGTCAAGCATCATATGTTTGTAAGCGACGAAAAAATTTATCTGATTTAAACAAACAAAAAATAGTGTTGTAGAAAGAAAAAATAGATCTCTTCAGAAAATGGCACACACCATCATTCACGAAATGAACGCTGCCAAGCACTTCTGAGCAGAAGCAATGAACACTGCGTGTTACATTTAGAATAGAATCTATAGTAGACCTATTCTCAATAAGACTCCTTATGAATTTTTGAAAGGAATAAATCACAACATTTCATATTTTCATCAATTTGGATGTATTTTCTATATCTTAAACACCAAAGACAATCTTAGCAAGTTTGACTCACGATCTCAAAAGTGCTTCTTTTTGGGAAATATTGAAGGGTGTAAAGCCTATAAAGTATATAACAAAGAAGCACTGATTCTTGAGGAATCAATCCATGTCAAGTTTGATGACAAAAAGCTTGACCATAAAAGTCAAAGCTAGATGTAGACTTTGCAGATTTACATATTTCAGAAGAAACAAATACTTCAGGGGAACTAGATAAAACTGAAGAAGCTCAAACTCAGTCTAAAGTGAACCAGAAGATCCACCTAACAACTATGATCGAGAGCATCAAGAAAGCAAAACCGGATGGAAGTACAAGTTCTCTCATCCAGAATCGTTGATCACAGGAAATGCAAATGATCTCTTGAAAACTAGATTTGCTCTTTAAGAGACATATTTGTTTGGATTGTTATCTGAAATTGAACCTACATCCATAGAGGAAGCACTATCAGATTATGGACGGATGCTAGATATGCAAGAAGAGCTAAACCATTTACTAAAAAACTATTTACTAAATTTTATAACGTCTACTGAAACCTTTCAAAAAAAATCATGGGATCACTAGTAGGAATTTTACAAAAAACTGTACTTGGTTTTGACAAATCTCAAAAGCAAAAAATTTATGAAAACATTTTGTAACAGAAAAAAGAGAAGAAAAATAAAATGTTCTTACTGTAACAAGCTTGGAAATCTTGATTCTACATGTTTTCATAAGAAAAAGAATGAGAAAATCAAAGCACATCAATTTTCAAAAAGGGAAGAACATTCTGGCCTTATATCAGAACGCTCTCCATGAACAAATAAAAAGTGTTCTTACTATTTAAAGATTGGTCTTAAGAGAAAAGTAATCTTTAAAGAAAAAACTAATCATCAAGTACCCAAGGCTGTATGAGTACCATTGAACTTATTAAACTCTAATGTAGGTTGGTTCTCAAAATGTCAAGAAAAGGGCATGGCACATGGACGGTGGTTGTTCGAGATATATGACATGAGATAGACAATTTTACTCTTATTTGTTAAGAAGTATAGAGGATCCGTAACTTTTGATAGTAATGGTTAAGCACAAACCAAAGAAAAGTTATTACAGGTATAATTAGTTCTGCAAAAATAGTTAATGTTCAATACGTTGAAGGTTTAAAGCATTGCCTACTAAGCATAAGGCAATTATCCATTGAATCATGATTTATGTCCATTGATAAAGATAAATGGGTGTGGCAAAAATGTGTTGGGCATGTAAGCATGAAAATAATCTCATAGTTATCCAAACTTGATCTTTTTAGAGGACTACCAAAAATTTCTTTTGACAAAGATAAAATATGTGAAGCTTGTGCTAAAGGAAAACAAGTCAAGAGTAGCTTTTATTCAAAGAATTTTGTTTCAACTCAAAAGCCTCTAGAACTACTTCACATTGATCTCTTTGGTCCTATAAAAACTACAAGTTTGGGAGAAAAACGGAAAGATGATTCTTTTAAAGCATTTTAAACTTTTTGTAACAAAGTTCAAAATGAGAAAAACTCAAATATCATTTATGTAATTTATCATGGAGGAGAATTTATAAATGCTTTTTTTTTAAAACACATTGATGAAATTGGAATTTTTTATAATCTTTCTTGTACAAGAACTCCCCAACAAAGAGGAGTTGTTGAAAGAAAGAATAGAACTTTGCAAGAAATGACTAGAACTATTTTGGAAGAATCAAATATTGAGAAATATTTTTGGGCTAAAGAAATCAACCCTTCTTGCTACATTTTAAATTGTACTTCAATAAGAAAAATTCTCAACAAAAGATCATATGAATTATGGAAAAACAGAAAGTCAAATATTTCATACTTTCATATTTTTTATTTTTATTGCTATATTTTAAATAACAAAGATAATTTAGGAAAGTTTGATACAAAATCAGATAAAACCATCTTTCTAGGTTACTCCACTAATTCAAAATCAAATAAAACCATCTTTCTGGACTCTTGTTTCAAATCCTCAAACTATCATTAGTACAAGATGAGTATTCAAAAACAAATTGGATGAAGAAGTTAAAGTAATTAGAAATAAAACAAGACTTGTTGCTCAAGGTTCTAATCAACAAGAAGTTATTGATTATGATGAAACATTTTCTCCAGTTGCAAGGTTAGAAGCAACAAGAAACCTTCTTGCATATGCATCTCATATTAAACTTTTTCAAATGGATATTAAAAGTGCATTTGTAAATGGTTTTTCAAATAAAGTTTGTGTTCATCAATCTCCTAGCTTTGAAGATAAAAAGAAACCAAATCATGTTTTTAAACTCACCAAAACTCTATATGGACTTAACCAAACTTCTAGAGCTTGGTATAACAGGCTAAGTTCATTCTTGATCAAAAATAGTTTTTCTAGAGAAAATATTGATACTACACTTTTTAGAAAGATTAATAAATATGATGTTAGAAAGATTAATAGTTCAAGTGTATGTTAATGATATTATCTTTGGTTCAACGAAAAAAAAAAGTGTGAAGATTTTTCAAATCTAATGCAAAGTGAATTTGAAACGAGCATGATTGAAGAATTAAGATTTTTTCTTGGCTTACAAATCGAACAATATGAAAATGGAATTTTCATTTGTCAAGAAAATTATATCAAAGATATTCTCAAGAAATACAAATTAATGGCAGTTGCTGATTCACAATTTGATATTATAGCTCATTGTGATGCTGGTTATGTTGGGGACAATATTGAAAGGAAAAACATAAGTGGTGCATGACAATTTCTTAGAGAAGCTCTTATAAATTGGTCATGGAGAAAACAAATTACAATTGCACTGTGAACAACTGAAGTCGAATATGTCTTAGTTGTAAATTGTTGTTCTCGAGCTCTTTGGATTAAAAATCAAATTGAACACTTTTCTGTAAGTTATTCAAATTTTCAAATTAATTTGTCGAAAAATTCCATTTAGCATTCAAGATGAAAACACATTGAAATTAAACATCATCTTATTACGGATCATTTGACCAAAAAGGAGGTGGAATTAATTTTTATCGGTAATGAAAATCAACTTGCTGATATCTTCACAAAACTCGTGATACAAGATCATTTTGATTTTATTAAAGAAAAAGTAAACATAATAAATAAAAACCCAAATTTTGTACAAGCAATATATAACTAGAACATTCTAGTCATTAGAAAACGTTCTTCGTGTTGTGTTTGAATGTTTTTAAAAATCCAAAACCCAACGGTTAATAAAAATGGTTACTCCCTCCTTTTTGCAAAAAACGGCTACCCTTCTATTTTCTCTTTTCCCATGTTTGCAATCACATCTCAACCACTCACCTCTAAAACTTTGACACCTCTCTCTCTCTCTCTCTCTCTCTCTCTCTCTCTCTCTCAATCACATCTCAACCACTCACCTCTAAAACTTT
>JBBPBP010009779.1:63798303-63812252 GCA_037974735.1 Cicer chorassanicum | reverse complement strand
TTTTAAATTTATGTATCCAACATCTCAATAACAATATTAATACACTAATAATTTAAATCACATTTACTTTCTTACTAATTTAACACTTTATTCTCATTTATTAAATTTATATACTATTCATCACTAAAAAAATATTTTTATTGTACTAATTTTTTTTTTCATTTTTGTAATTTTATTAATGACATATGAATAATTAATGCATCTATATTGTTCCCTATCATGAAATCATATGTCACATCATTTTAAATATGTCAAATTATCATCTTTTAGTTCAAAAATCTGAGGAAGATACTAAAATTGTCGATTTTTAAAGTAGATGGATCAACTCCCTGAATAAGTGAAAATAGAGATATCGAAACTACAATTAAGCCATTTTTTATTTGTGAATGTTACATTGTTCCTACATCAGAGTTACTTATACTATGTTTAGGGTTACACAAGGGGGCGATAATTATTCGTTCTTATAGGTATATAATAGTTATATCACACCCGAGTTATAACATTGATTTGTATTTTGTCAAACACAAAATATAATATTAGTCTGAATCATTAGTTTTTGTTTTGGGTTGAGTTTATTTTATTTATTTTTTAAAATAAAATAATAAAATGAATTCACTTAGGTTGATAATAACAATAGGTTATTTAAATAAGTTGGGCAAAATATTACAATGTCATTTTTTTAAATTATTAATTATTAGTAATATTAAATATGGCTAAATAAATAATTTTAATTAAATGTCAATGTCAAACTATTTTACGCTATCAGTACATATCTATTATACTCTATAATAATAATATTAGACTTAATTGTAGTTTTAGTACTCATAATTTTACCAATTCACAAAATCGATCTCCATATTCTAAAATATGATAATTTTGGTCTTTCATTCTAATTTTTTAACTAAAAAAAAATGTGAGAGGATTTAAATAAAGTGACATATGATACGATGATGTAAAATGATTAACACTCATCAAATCCAATAAAATTCTTTAAAAACTTAACTTTTCACTTTGGTTATTTTTTTTCTTCATTTTTATAATTTAATTAATGAAATATGAATAATTAATGTATCTATATGGTTCTATGTCATGAAATCATATACCATTTATGTCAAATCATCATTTTTTTATTTAAAAATTTGAGAATAATATCAAATTTGTCAACTTTTAAGACAATAGATTAATTTAAATAATGATTTTTCTTTCTCCCAACACGAACTCAACTATATTAATTTGAATCGAAGCTCAATAACTAATTGAATCCAACCAATTAGTTAAAAGAACTCTTAGTACTATATTCTAGAAATTTTTTTACTCACTAAATTCTAGAAATAAACTTTTAAATAAAGGATATTTTGAAAGGGAGAAAAAAAATAGAAAAAGATGGGTATATAACATAAAAAATGGGGTGCGAAAAGCAACTCCTTTGCTTTGTACAAGTTTAAGGCCCAATAGAATATATGATTATCTGTTTTGTTTGTACAAGAATATATGATTTTCTATTCTATTGAAAATCTCACTCGTGTTCTTCATAATTCGGTGTTCAACTTCAACCATCAAAACGCAAAACGCAAAACGCGATCTATCCGAGTCTGAGAAGTTTCGACTATGGCGTTCATGAAGGGAAAGGCAGTGATTACCAAAGTGGCAGCTTTGGCGAGTTATGGTGTGTTACCAGGTGCCATGGTGGCTGCTCTCGTCTACTCTCCCCCTAATTACGCCGAAAAACACGGCCCCGCCACCTCCAATTAGGTAAATCATTTCTTCCATACGAATTTTTTGATTTTATTATTGTGCTATATAATTAATTTTTGTTTGTTGTTTTTCAGTTTTATTTTGTTGTTTAGTTTATTTAATTTTCTGTTTTTTTGTTGGAGATGAGTGGATTCATACTAGAGGAATATGAGTTAATTGAAAATGTTAGAGTGAATCACTAATTTAGTTAAGTAAATGAGTAAATATCCAATTTGATCCTGAAATCGTGAGACGGTGCTAAATTAATCGTAATTATATGGATCGTTTTGGAATATTGGTAATATAAGGTATTAGGTTTGTATAAGTTTACAATTTTAGGGTTCATTGAGTATTTACTCTTTTTGAAATTACAGGGTGATGTCAACTTAGCTTATGTTTGGATTGTTAGAAAATTATGGTGATACCGCAGGACCACACATAAGCTAGTATTTGTGGCTTAATGGAAATTATGACACAGATTTGCAAAACCAACGTGGATCCAAACAAGAGCTTAGTCTTGAAGTTAACAAAATTTTAGGGGTTGTTTACTTTGTGAAAATATGTTCTGATTTCATTTCTTAAAATTTGTATTAATTTTACTTAGTAATGAGGTAAGATTTAAGAGATTTTGAAATGAGCAATTGTCTACATTTCTAGAAACAATGAAAGTGTAAAAAAAAATTGTTTTCATTATTACCGGAAATGCATCTTCATTAACTAGCATTTCATCTTATCTCTATGACGATGATTTACTTAAAGAGTCTCTCATCAAAATAAAACGAACAAACATTTTAGGAAATGAAAACAACAAAAGTTTTTACAAAGTAAACGATCCCTAAGCCATTTACTTTGTAAAAACATTTTCTGTTTTCATTTCCTAACTTTTATGTAAATTTTACTGATTGATAAAAAGGTTAAGAGACTTTGTAAAGTGAACAATTGTCTACATTTCTAGAAACAATGAAAATGCCAAAAAAAGGGTTTTCATTATTTCCAGAAATACATTTTCATTATGTAACATTTCATCTTCTCTCATTGAGAATGTTTCACTTAAAGAGTCTTACATCAAGGTAAAATGAACACACGTTTTAGAAAATAGAAACACAAAATGTTTCCACAAAGTAAACGGGACCTTAGGGATCCCTGAATTTGAAAACTCTCAATCACAATAGTCTCTGGCTAGGTAATTTCAGGGATTAAATTGACAGGTGTGAAAAGACTAATATGATTGAAGATTTCTAAATTCAGGGATTATGTAATGTTGAAATATTAATAATATCAAAGATTAAATTGACAACGCCCTACAATTTTAAGGAGTGATTTACTCAAATGTTTTTTTATATATAGTGAGGAATATGGTGTTGTGCTAATTTAGATCTGTACTGTGAATATTTTTAATTACATATTGCTAGTTTGGGTAGGTAGTTCTGTTTCTGTCACCTCATTCTTGGTCTGTCAAGTTGTTGATGTTATGGATTTAATCACTATTGCTGCTGTAATCTTTCTGTTTACTTCTGAAATAATGTGTGACTTTTATGTTTTTTCTGAATATCCATTAGGTTTTAGAATGAGTTTTCTGGTGTTTTGTGTAGTTTATTTATAGTATACAATGCTGAACTGAAGAGAGTAGCATTTTGAGATGTGTTAATATTGTAAATTGATTTATTCAAATCCTTAAATTTGGATGCAAGTTGTATTTAGGGATGAATTTGAGGGTTTCTAGTTCTATACGAGCCTTATATCTTTCAACTGAGCCATCAAAATTATAAATCACAGGAAGGCAGCGCGTGGCAGACATGCGCCGGAAACGGCGCTGTGAGCCCTAAACTGGGCTTGTGATAGAATATTGTTCTACTTTATTATTTGGTGTTAACTAGTTTAAACAGAGAGAATACAAGAAACTCTCTTCCTTGAAGGAGAGATTTAGGGAAATAAAAGCAAAACATATCAAATATTAAAACAGAAAATCTGCACTATTAAAATAGAAAATAATAACGGAATCTCCAACACATTTTGAAACATATTAGCTCATAGTAGTAGGTCTTTCTTCATGAAGGAAATTTCAGTTGAACAGGGACCAATTCTGTGTTGGGATGTATTTTATCAATGAAAAATAGTTATCTTTAATGTTTTCAAATAATGCAACAGTCACAGGGCTTCCCCATGATAATTCTGTTAGTGGTGCAGGAGCAATACAAAAATTACAGCCACTTTTTGTTTTATTTGTATGGATTAGCTGCACGAGTCATTTGAGTATATTGGGTTCGATCAAAAACCATTTTAATGATCCTTTCTAATGGTTTTTCCTATTTATATCCTAGCTTCTTTCTACCCTTCTAATCTTACTGCCTTCTATTTGACGAGTGTTATCGATTGCGAATAGTGGACCCATGGCAGAAAGCTTAAAGCTGGTCATTCTCAACCACCAATGGTGCTGCCGTCCTCCACAAATTGGTCATGGTAGTTGTCAAAAAATCAGCCACGGTGCCACCATGGTCGATATTTGACAACTCTGTATTTAACTAACTGTTCAGGTTCTGTTGGTTTTCTTCTCATGTGAGCAAACTACTGTAGGCGAGTTTGCATAATCTTTTCCTCAATAAGTTCTATTCCATACTTCTCTTGATCACATTGGTTCCTAATCTTTTATTTTATGTAAGTTCGTCCTCCTCCGCATTTAGTCCCCTCTACATTTATAGTTTTGTTGACACTCGACTGCCCCACATTCTCCAAACCAAATTCTATTCCCTATGTTTGGAAGTATTGGATGGCCTAAATTGAGATCAGCAACTTCTAGAATTTCTAAGGGTCTGTTTACTTTTCATGTTCATTATTTCTAAAAATATATTCTTCGTAGCTTCACTTCCATCGTTTCTGTATCACAATTGTTCACTACACGAGTCCTTATATCTCGTTGTTAACAAATAAAAATGAACATACATTTTAGAAAATATAAACATAAAATATTTTGAGAAAGTAAACAGACCATAAGATTCTGTTTGGTTTTTGTTTCTGTTTTCAATTTTTGTTGTCCCTCTTCTAATCCTAAACAAATGAATAGAAGTTCCTTCCATACATATGATGGCCAGTTAAACCTTTACCTCTTGTTTCCTTAGATAAGTCCTTGAACACTCGTACATTAGCATCTAGTTTATCTCTCATTTCTCCAAAATCTCACATCTGATCCTCGTGGTGGAATTTGAACTCTGCATATTGGCATTCATTTCTTCCATGTTTCTCTATTCCTTCCACTCAAGTTCATCCTTGTCAGAGGCATCTGGCAAGTGAAACCAAATTGTTGAACTTTAGAATTAAACACAGAATTCTTGATTTATTACTGATAGAATCTGGTTAAGGACCATATTTTAATACAAAACTGACAAATTAGGGTTTCCCCCTAACAGGGAGTCTCCTTCCATGAAATACCAAAAATAACCTACAATCTGATAACTTGTATACAACTTACATCCTGTTGATGCTAAACAGTAACCACATGTAAAAACATATTGCCCCCTAACCTGTGACTGCCTTTGCAGCAACTATTAGGTCAGCCCTGCCTTTAATTTTATTTTATTTTCTATCAGACCTTCAAACGTAGAGACTTAATATTCCCCTTACTGTTAGCTAAGTAAAATGTACCTGTAACCTAACTTAGTGCTCAACTTGCACCTTAATTCTATTAAATGCTCTAGTACGTCTTTTTAGTTACCCTTTATCAATCGCTTAGAAAAGTTCAAGATAGTCTGTATAAATAATCATGCACATTAGCATACATGGTTTGGTATAAGGGACTTGCGAGGAAACCCTATTCGATGTAAGTAATGTGTTTGTGTAATTGCATAACTTGTCATATATGCCACCTAAGATTGTGTTTCGATACTAATTATTACGTATTATCTCTGGATTTAAATATGATAAAAAATAACCATGTGCACACTAATTAAGAATGCTTGTAAACTTCATTTAGTATTTTTCGTTGTAATACAAACATGATTGTATGCCCCAAACTATCCCTTTTCCATTTACTTTCTATGCAATTTGCTTCACGAGAACATTAATTGAAAGCTATTTTTGGAATGATAACATTAAATGTGGTGAAGTTAATTGGAATTTGCTTATATTTGAGTCCATGAAATATGATGTGTTTTGCTTATAATTAAATCTAGAGGAAGTATATATTCCCATTTAACGTCTCGAATACATGTGCTTGCTATTGTTGGAAACAATTGCTTTCATTCTTAGTGACTCACAAAGCATACCAGGGTTGTAATAATATTTTTACTAAGCCATGAATATGATTGTATCCTATGTTTGTGACACTATTTTAATAATAAGGTGAAATGACAGTTTAATTTGTCTGATGAAACAGGGGCACCGGGGTTGCATGATGCAAATCAGCAATATGTGAGTCCTTTAGTGAAGATGCATGTTCTGTAATAAAATGTGACTAGATTTTTGTATTTTAAATATTTAGATTATGTTTGTCTTGGGGAGACAATTTGCTTCCTCTGGATTTTGTGGAGTCAGACTCTTTTCTTTCTTGAGCTTCACTGAAAATAACAAGAAATGTACCTCCCCATTTATTATCAAGAGAAATGATAGATAATATGAAATGTTTTTCACATGAATTGCACAAATTTTGACCAAAATCATGCATGAGAAAATATTTATAAGATTCAATCATAGTGTCTTGGAAGCCTCAAGGCAACTGAGGCTAGTTCTTTAGGCCCTCATTCTACCAACTTTTATTACTTAGTTTTCCTAATATATATTTAGTACAACAATAAAAAAATTAGTTTGGATTTTTCTGAGAATTTTTTTTAAAAGAAAATTATTTCACTTAAAATGAACAAAAATGATACTGTGATGTTATACTAATGTGCTGTGTTTATGTTTATTGGTAAAAAAAAAAAATACTAATGTGTGTGTGTTTTTTTTTTATAGATTTTTTACATAATCCTTTGATGGGTGATAAAGGGCCCTCTCTATCACCCACAACATCATCATAATGATATTTAGACATATTTGATTTTTCTACACTCATTCAAAACCTTTATTTATTTAATTTTTTTTTTCTTATCCTATCACCAACCAATCATGTTACTATTTTTTTCTCTCTGGAAGTGTACACAAGGTGTATGGATGTTCATATTCATTATCCTCAAATTTTTTAATCATCTTTTCTTTCATTCTATACACTTGGTTTTTGTAATGGAGGGGATGCATGGAATAAGATGCTCCCAACACTCCATTTTAAAGGGAAAAAAATAGTAGTCCCACTTAGAGTCGAATTAGCTTATCCAAGGTTAAATGTATTTTAGATCAATTAAAACCCTATAAACCAAATGGGCAAAGGCAATGCAGTTTTGCCACCCGACCGGAGTCACAATAGATGGGAATGGTTGGGGTGGCGGGGTTGAGACGAAGGGTGAGGCCTAGGAGAAGAGTTAGAGAGTTCTTTTTAACTCCTATGCTCCTAAAAAAACATCTTCATACGAAAGTATATATTTGTAAGGCAAAAAACTTATATATTTTTTCAGATGTGTACTTCTGAAGTATATGTTGATGGTAGAAAATGATTCGATTCATTCGGAAGTGTTTCTTAATGAAAAAAAATGTAGTAATGGTTCATCTCCTAAAAATTATGGTATTATGTGAATTATATGTAGTAACAATTCATTCGGAAGTGTTTCTTAATGAAAAAATGTATAAATTATTGAATAATTGTTTGATCTCATACATTAGAAAATGACATATTTTAATGTTGAAAATGAAAAATCATACAATAAATCCAAAATGTGAAGATACTATATAAATATAATTAGCAGATATTTAGATGTCATCAAATTTTTAGGTATAAAATAGCATAGTTTTTGTAGACTCTAATTTTTGGCTAATGATAGTATATATAATTTTTTTTATGAACTTAAATCAAGTTGATTTAACTACTATACCAAATATATCATTATTTTATCACTTAGCATTGATATATTTAGCATATAAATATGTATATAATATAAACCTGCTCCCACTAGTTTCAATTTCTGGGTCCCCGTTCCTACGTCTATCTTCATTCTATTAGTTTATTGTGTTTATTTTATAATATTTGTTTCAATTTAAAATATAAAAAGAACTAATACATTATTTACTTAATAAATATTTGATTTGACTGAATATGACAAAACAAATGTAAATATAAATGCACCATTCTAATAAATCATGAACACCTTCGAATAAGTTGAAAAATGAATACCTTCAAAAAGTAAAATAAAATAATGTATAAAAACACACCAATCCTTATATGCATTATAAAAGTCCCAATTAATTCTACAACAAAATGATATTCAACATGCTATACAGATCCATAAATTAAACAATTAATCCAGTTTATAGAGGAACAATATAAAAATGAAAAAGGCATGCATCCTATCACACCTTATTTATTTCCCTTCCTAACCTTTTTTTACATGAAGCAATTCAATGTCTAATAAACAAATCATAAAGTTAATTTTATGAGACTATATTATTATATTACAAAATAATCCAATGTAGTGACAATTCTATATAAATGAGAATACTCAACAGCTGAAGCCATGGCACACAGAAAGAACTATAATGAGAATCAATGCAATTATGATAGCAAGAATTATTAGTTTGATCTTCATGTTCTGATACCACATCTTTCTCCTCAATTGGGTTCCATGCTGCCTGAAATCTTGTGCCTGCAAAACCATATACCATTTCAATTCATAACTAATTTGATATATGACCTCGTTATTACTTAATTGATATTTAATATGTTGACATTATTATCTGTGCTAATTTTCAGAGCACATGCATGAGATTAATTAACTAAGCATATATATATATATATAATAATATTAATATAATACAAAATATGATCCACAATCATCTCCTGATTCAATTTCACATGTATAAAACCGGGTTTTGCTCATATGTGACTGAAAACAAACAATAAAAATAAGAACACATCTAACCTGAGAGCGAAGGCTATCAGATTTATCCACCAAAACCTCCATCTTCACTCCCCTATCAAGAACCTGCACATAAATATATATTAATATTATGACTTGCTTTTTCAAATAAAATATTATAACTTGCCACATAATTTCAAATTAAATTCCTGAACTTTGCATACCATTGTACATCTATGAACCACATACACCTAGATTTATATTTATATCAGATACAATACTAATATTGACACTAACATGTAAAAATATCGGTGCTACATAATTGAAAAGATAATAAATATGTGTCATATATATATATATAGAGAGTTGTGCTAACAACACTCACTATCTTATTAGGTGAGAATTTCACCACTTTATATGAGATTCGTTTATAAAGTGATGAGACTTATATGTATTTCATTCAATAAAAGAGTATTGCTAACATTCACTCTCTCTCTATATATATATATATATATATATATATATATATATATTAATTAATTAATGCAATACCTTGTCAATATTTTCCAGCATAACTCCTTTGACTTCAGAAACTTGAGCTTTCACTTTAGCAAATTTGCTAACTTCCTCTGGATGATCCACACAATAGTGCATATGCTCCTTCAACTTTGGTCTAAAACATATAAATATAAATTATTATAAAATGAAAACTTTAATCAGAGACTCTTGAAATAAATTACGGAGAGAAAATGAAATGTTAGTTAATAAAAATACATTTTCAAAAACAATGAAATATGTTTTTGACATTTTTATTGTTTTTGATAAGTAGATAATTATTCACTTCAACCGATTGGCCTTTTATGTCATTTTTATCAAATAAATTTAACACAAGTTTTAGAAAATAAAAAAGAAAATACTTCCTCGAAATAAATAAGGTATTAAGTAAGTAAGCAGTAAATACCCAAATTTTTCATAAAAAAGAAAAACAAATTTAGTACCCAAATTCTTTGTTAAGACTTTTAGCAGTTGCTGTTGTAGCTTTTCCTCCACCATATCTTCTGATAAAATCTTCCTTAATACGTTCAAGAAAAGCTATCGGAATTTGTCTACCAATAGACTCAACTGCCACTACACAATAAGCTACAAAACAATATAGATGAACGAACAAATTAAAATCATAAATTTCAAGATAAGTTAGTGTTAAAATTAAGACATCATAAGCAATTTCAGCAAGTAAGCAATAAGGATCACTATGCACTACACATTATTATTTCATTTTAACAGATGAGATTTCATTTAATATAAATTATGCATGAAACAAATATTTTTTTGGAAGAAACATTAGAAGTAATGATATTATATACTTAAAGTTTGGTAAAATATGAAAGTGGTGTGGTCTTTAATGATTGAAAAAATAAAAACGGAAACATTAAAATAACACAATCAAAACTAAAGAATGTAAAAATGTAATGAGTAAACTTTAAAATCAAAGAAAAATCAACGATCATAAAATAATAATATGTAAAAAAAATTTAAATACATAGATTTTTCTTAAATATCATTGACATTCAATATACTTACATACTCCAAAGTTAATATCTAAATTAAATTTCACAATACTCTAACAAAAAGAGTATAAATGGAAGCAAATATAAAAAAATTTGACATCACATATTCATCTAAAATCCTTAAGACATTAAGAATATAAATTATTTCTCTTATATATCTAAAATTTAACTCATTTATAGTTGATGTGAGAATTAACTACTCACACTTAAACTCGATATTTAAAATATCAATTTAAAAACAATTTTACCATAAGTAGATAATTTGCTTTGCTTTTCAAGAGTGGGTAGAAAAGTACCAAAATAAGTTCAAGGAACATACTGATCAAAAAACTTAGTGTACTTTGCTTTCCTCCCATTAATAGATAATAACCACTTTCAATAATTCTTTTATACATTTGTTTACGACATATTTATTAAAAATCTTAAAATATTAAATATATGAAAAATTAAAGTAAAATAAAATGTATACGAAACTTCTAATTCACACTTGATATTAATTAATACTAATTTATTAAATTCGTTAGCTGTTTTTCTTAATATATAATATAATTAGAGAGAAGTAGTTAATCTTATTTTTAGAATTTTAGATGATTTTCAAGCAGAGAACACATATTCATATATAACACCGACCCTTTTAATTGAATGTTTGTCTCAGTAATCAACACGTGTTGATATCGAAACTTACACCTAATTTTACATTCAATCAATTAATTTTCTCAAATTATAATCATATATAAAGATTATATGATGTCAGTATTTAAATAGAGTATATTATTGAAAAGAAAAAAGAAGAAAGATATTATTACTGAATCCATCATGGACGAGGAAGGTGAAGGTATGTCCATCACAGTTGTAAGTAAAGTTGTTATTAGAAGAAGGAAGTTTTTGTAGACACTGCAAAGCTATGGTTGTGAAGTTTCCTGTGAAGTCACTGTGCTCTGCAATAATCAACGTACCACGAGCTACAAAGCTGTAGATCAACGATTGTTGTCCCATCAATTATCACAAATCTCTTCAAAAGCAGAGACAACTCCTTTTATTTTTGTTTCAAAATGGTAAATGAGGAACAAATAAAAGAGAGGTTAGAGAGAGAGAGAGGTTGTCAAATTTGGAGGCTCAAAGGAGTGAATATAAGAATGGACAATGTCAAATACTAGCGTGAAATGAAACAAAGTCTCCTAATTCTAGAAGCGATTATTATTATTAAGCTTACATACATTTCTAATCTCCTTATTTTGTTTAAATTTGACTTTTCAACCTTCTATTTCTAAAATAGAGTATTTGATTTTTCTATTTTACAATTTGTGAGATTATTGATTTTCTTTATCTTTTATGATGTAATATAGATAATGATGCGATACAATTGAATTGGATAAAATAAAACTCTATTTAATATTTTTTTATTTATTTATAAATGTTTGCTTATGCTGTTATTACTGGATATATTTGAGAAACAGTGAAATAAAAAAATGCATATTGATTTAATGACATGGGATTTTATACAGTATTATCATATTACTCTCATAGTTTACCGTATAACATACATCTATTATATATAATTAAAAGAGACTCTTGCTATTTTCTCCACAACATACATCTATTATATATAATTAAAAGAGACTCTTGCCATGTCATGCTATTTTCTCCACGTAAACGAACATTTGCCACCTCAGCTAAAAAGCAGATGTAAACGAACATTTGTCACCTCAGCTAAAAAACTCATCTGTACCTCTTCCTAGAATCTTCCTAGAGAGTTCTCTATTCACTTTCTAAATAGTTTTTCTCCTCTCCAATCCGAATCGGCTCCAAAATACAGTATCTATTATCAATATCAATCAATACAATAAATTACCAATTTATGTGTCATAAGTTACCAATTTCAATACAATAAATATCAATTATTTGTCTTTCATTATTATTGATAACGGTTATTCCTCTATAAATATTTTCAAATTCCTATAAAATCCAGTATCTATTATCAATATCAATATCAATCAATACAATAAATTACCAATTCATGTGCCATAAGTTACCAATTTCAATATAATAAATATCAATTATTTGTCCTCAATTATTATTGATAACACCACAAATATTTTCAAATTGAATATTATACAGTATCATTACTGGAAGAAAAAAAATAATTTAATAAAATTTATAATATTTACGAAATCTATCACATGTCACTTATTAGATAACTAAAATTAATATTTAAATCAAATAGAGAAATATAATTTTGAATTAGGCCAACAATTTGTTTTTCTATTTTTTCTTATTATATCATTACTCATGTGAACTTAGAGAAAAATTTATATATTTTCTGAAATATTGATATTGTTATGTATATTTTTAACTTTTTTTTTAAGTAGTAAATTGTTTTTTTTTCTTCAGATTCCTATTCACTTTCTAAATAGTTTTTCTCTTCTCTCCTGACCAATCCGAATTTGCCCCAAAATCCAGTATCTATTATCAATATCAATCAATACAATAAAATACCAATTCATGTGTCATAAGTTACCAATTTAAATACAATAAATATCAATTATTTGTCCTCCATTATTATTGATAACGGTTATTCCTCCATAAATATTTTCAAATTGAATATTATATAATATCATTACTGAAAAAAATAATTTAATAAAATTTATACTATCTATGAAATCTATCACATGTCACTTATTAGATAACTAAAATTAATATTTAAATCAAATAGAGAGATATAATTTTGTATTAGGCCAACAATTTATTTTTCTATTTTTTCTTATTATATCATTACTCATGTGGACTTAGAGAAAAATTTATATATTTTCTGAAACATTGTTATTGTTATGTATATTTTTAACTTTTTTCAAATAGTAATTTTTTTTTTTTTTCAGATTCCTATTCACTTTCTAAATAGCTTTTCCCCTCTCTCCTGACCAATCCGAATCTGCCCAAAATCCAGTATCTATTATCGATATCAATCAATACAATAAATTACCAATTCATGTGCCATAAGTTACCAATTTCAATACAATAAATATCAATTATTTGTTCTCCATTATTATTGATAACGATATTCCTCCATAAATATTTTCAAATTGAATATTATATAGTATCATTACTGAAAAAAAAATAATTTAATAAAATTTATAATATCTACGAAATCTATCACATGTCACTTATTAGATAACTAAAATTAATATTTAAATCAAATAGAGATATATAATTTTGAATTAGGCCAACAATTTGTTTTTCTATTTTTTTTATTATATCATTACTCATGTGGACTTAGAGAAAAATTTATATACTTTCTGAAATATTGATATTGTTATATATATTTTTAACTTTTTTCAAGTAGTAAATTGTTTTTTTTGTACAACCCAACACATTTTTTCTAAGTACACAATCGTGAAATCTTACTATTTTGATAAAATAATACATTGTAGTGTATAAAAAGTAGAAATCGTGAAATCTGGTGTAAACCAAATAAAATAAGTAAATTTTGATACACAATATTTTAATAAATGTTACTAATAATATAGTTGATAAAATGTTCAAACACTTTTAAATATTTATTTAGACATTAAAAATAATCAATATACAACTTTTGTATTTTTTTTCATTATTGTGTCATCAGATATATTTACCAAAACAAATAACAATTAGTCAATCTAATAAAAAAATTTGTGTTTTGTTTCTCTTATTAGTTATCAATGCATATATTTACCAT
>JBBPBP010009779.1:63782452-63798134 GCA_037974735.1 Cicer chorassanicum | reverse complement strand
GAAAAAATGTTAAAATTTTAAAAATTCCTACATAACTTATATACTTTAATAAAAATAGAGTTTACAATTATCAATTATATAATTTATCTTTTAAATCATAGTTAATATTTTATGTCTATAGACCATAAAAAATCAGCTAAATGGTACAAATTTGATATTGTAAATAAAGTTCAAATCTAACTTGAAACGGTTGTAAAATTGTTAATTTTTTTTATGATTAAACTTTTACAAGACATTGTTCTTTTATCTTTTTTTTAGCAGTAAAAATACTCATTTAATTACAAACTCTACAATATCTTTTATTGTATTTTTTTTATAACTTTAAAAATTTACAAGATTAATATAATATATATTACTTTATAAAAAAAATTAAAATTAAACCTGCGCAAAGCGCGGATCATATTCTAATTTATTATTATTTAAAGTTGTTAGAAAAAGATTTTCTAATAGATTGTTGCCGTCAAATAAAATCTAACTATTCTAGTTCTAATTACAGTACTTTGCCACTATTTTAAAAAATACCGAAAATTCGTTTTGTTGGAATGAAACAACTAAACAAAGACTTGTATCTAAATTTGTATTTAGATAGTTAGAATCAGACTTTTTCTTTCTTAATCTAACAGTTTGTTTTCTGAGTCTATTTGTCTTATGTAATTTTTAATGCAACAGTGATTCGTGGACACGAATTTTAATGCCTGATATCATATAAATTACGTTTTTGATACGCTTTTCAATTTTTTATTATTAAATTCTCTCTCATTAATAACAAAATCCAATAACTCGAAAGATGTGTATGGCTATTGTATGGATACGATATCCCGATTGTGTATCCATATAACAGCACTCTTTTTAATAATTCAAGTGTCAAATTTAAATATCACATTAAATAGAGGAATTTTAGAATTTCTCGTATAAATATGAGATAAATTTTTTAAAATTAAAATAAAGGAAAAATTAGATTTTTGGTCTTTAAGTTCGGTCTAAATCTCTCATAAACTTTTTAAGTATTTTTTTTTAAGTTTTATTTTGTTAACAAAGAGAATAACAATTCATTTTCAAACAAAGAAAAATTAAATCAGATGTCCACAACGGATCTCAGCCTTCAGAAAATTCAGATTTGAAACAAGACAAAATTAAACTAAACATTAAAATCCATAAAAATGTAACGTAGTTCTTGAACTTAAACAAAGATAAAAAAATTCCGTTATCCTATTCCTCTCTTGATTTTTTTTTTTTAAAAATGAAATTAATTTTTGTTTCGTTAAAGTATTATAATTTTGTTGGTTATCTGAAAATTTTCTCGAGGAAGAGAAACATAAAATAAAATGTCAAAAATTATTTAAGATTTAAAATATTTTTTATTTTAATTTGTGTTTCCCGCGTTGACGAAAAGTGATAATGAAGAGAAATAGATATAACAATTTGTTCGGATTCTTCCTAAATTTCAATTTCTTTTTATTGAAACCGTTAAAAAGTTAACATTGCAAATAAAATAAAATAAATTAAAAGAACTAATTGAGAATAAAAAATTATACAGCTATAAACGTTTAATTTACATGAAATTTTATACACTTTTAACATTGAATTAATAAATTTTAATATTTATATTGAGCCATAAGGCACTTAGAAACTCTATATATAAAATAAGTATCAAATTTTAAGTTTGTGGTTAGTTTTGTTGGAACAATGGATAATGCGTAGCGGGAAAGGAAGGAGAAGAAAGAAAACGAAAATGCAGAGGCAGAAATTAATTCTGGATTAATCCAGGATTGATCCTTTTTTCAGAACCAAGATCGATCTTGGATTGATCTTTACTGAATAATTCTGATCTTGGATTGATCTTTACTGAATAATTATGTTATTTCAATTGTAGTCAAAATTACACTTCACATACAAGTTGTTAGTTATATATAGGCCTGTTATCTCATGATGCAAGGCACCCAACTAACTAACTAACTAACTAACTATATCAACACTCTAAATGTTAATTATGAATTACACTTCAACACTTCCCCTTAATTCATAATTGTTGAACACTTATAACACCAAGCTTCTTTCTCAAAAACTCAAATCTGTCAAGTTTCAAAGCCTTTGTGAAACCATCTGCTAGCTGCACTTCAGTTGGACAATATTGCACTTCAATCATTCCATTATTCACTTGCTCTCTAATGAAATGAAACCTTGTATCAATATGTTTACTTCTGCCATGTGAGATTGGATTTTTAGCAAGGTTGATTGCTGACTTGTTATCGATTCTGGGTCTTAGAGGCTTCATCACTTCACACCTTAGTTCCTTCATCACTGAATCCAACCATATTGCTTGACAGGTTGCAAATGTACCTGCTATATATTCTGCCTCGCACGATGAAAGTGCAGTCACTGGTTGCTTCTTTGTACACCAAGATATGGCTGCCTCATTGAACTTGAAAACATAACCGGATGTACTCATTCTATCTGTGATGTCTCCACACCAATCACTATCCGAATATCCAATGAATTCACTTCCTTCACCTTGGCTGCCATTGGGAAATAGCAGACCAAATTCCTTTGTGCCTTTTACATACCTAAGTATCCTTTTAGCAGCTATCAAGTGAGTCTTCCTTGGATCATTCATGAATTTGCTAATCACACAAACTGAGTAGCATATATCAGGCCTGCTGTTGCACAAATATCGCAGCGATCCAACCATTTGTCTGAACAGTGTTGGATCGACCCTTTCTTCCTCACTGCACTCATCAATCTTTGAACTTGTCTCTGATGGATTTGGGACTGAATTGCAGCCATTCATTTCAAATTTCTCCAGCATTTCACCTATATACTTCTGCTGATGCATGACTGTTCCAGTTTTCAATTTCAGAAATTTCATTCCTAGGAAGAATGAGAGTTCACCTAGATCAGTCATTTCGAATTCAGATTTCAGCTTGTGTTTCACCCTTTCAATCTCTGTTGCCTTGCTCCCAGTAATGAGTAAATCATCCACATACAAACAGATTATCATTGTTTCTTCTGCACTAGAATTCTGCACATACACACCAAACTCCACTGCACACTTTGTGAAGCCTATCTGCATTAGGAACTGATCGATCCTCTTATTCCAGGCTCTAGGGGCCTGCTTCAAACCATACAATGCTTTATGGAGTCTATACACGATGTTTTCCTTGCCTTGTATTTCAAATCCAGGAGGTTGTGACACAAACACAATCTCTTCAAGTGGACCATTTAGAAAGGCTGATTTTACATCTAAATGGTAGAGTGACCACCTTCTCTTGCACGCTAGAGCCACCACTAATCTTATGGTCTCAAGCCTTGCAACTGGAGTAAACACTTCATTGTAATCAATACCATGTTTCTGTAAAAATCCTCTAGCAACAAGCCTGGCCTTATATTTTGAAATTTTCCCATCAGGATTGATCTTCAGTTTGAAGACCCATTTCACATCAATCTTCCTTTTCTTGTCTGGCAGATTAACTAGTTCCCATGTTTGATTCTTCTCAATTGATTGGAGTTCTTCCATCATAGCTTTCCTCCATACATCTATCTTCAATGCTTCTTCATAATTGAGAGGTTCAGAATCTGCCAACAATGCAAAATGAATGATATCACCTTCATCATTTACTGCATTATCAGAAATTAATTCACAATCATTCAGCCTGCTTGGAATTTGTCTGATTCTTTGAGGTCTCACTGCTGCTGCCACTTCTTCTGGTTCACCTGCATCATTATTGATCACTTCTTCATCCTCTGATTCATCACTAGAATCAGGATAAATGCAGCCTTGTTGATTCTTTTCGCTATACACTGGTTCCTCTTCCCATTTCCACTTTTCAGCCTCATTCACAATTACATCCCTACTGATATGCACCTTTTTAGTTACACGATTATACAACTTATAGGCACCTGTGGGATGATAACCTATAAGTATCATAATCTCACTCTTATCTTCAAGTTTGCTCCTCCTAACATCTGGTACATGCTTATAGCACAATGAGCCAAAAACCTTGAAATGCTTCACACTTGGTTTTCTTCCACACCAGGCTTCCTCTGGAACCTTCTGATTCAACTTCTTTGTAGGACATTTGTTTAGAATATAAGCAGTTGCAGTGACTGCTTCACCCCAGAAATTGTGTGGTAGGTTCTTCTGCTTGATCATGCTTCTTGCCAAATTCAATAGGGTTCTGTTTCTTCTCTCAGCAAGTCCATTGTGCTGAGGTGTATATGGAGATGTCACTTCATTCACAATGCCTTGATTAACACAGAAATCTTCAAACTCTTTTGAGGTATATTCTCATCCACCATCAGTTCTCAAGATCTTAATTGATTGGTCACTTTCCTTTTCAATTAAGCTCTTGAATTTCCTGAATACCTCTAATGCTTCACTCTTAAGTTTGATTGTATACAGCCACATCATTCTTGTAAATTCATCAACAAAAGTGATGAAGTATCTGCTTCCCCCCAATGAAGATACTTCAAAAGGGCCACATATATCAGAGTGGACCACTTGCAGTGCTGCAGTAGCTCTTTTAGGTGCTTCAGATACAAATGAGAACCTGCTTTGCTTACTCTTCACACATACTTCACAAATGATTTTTCTGACATTCAGCTTTGGCAGCCCATACACCAGTTCTTTAGAATTCAAATCACCAAGACTTCTAAAGTTTAGATGACCATACCTCTTGTGCCATAAGCCTTCAATATCTTCACTAACTGCTGCAGACAAATACATCATTTTCTCACTTGAAATGTTGCATCTGTAGGTTCTGTTTTGTGACATGTTTGATTTGAGCACCAACTGCTTCTTTGCATCAAACAGCTTCAAAGAATCACCATCCATAGTCACTGAGAATCCCTTCTCTACCAATTGACCAATGCTTATGAGATTGCACTTCATCTCAGGAACATACATCACATCTGTAATAATGATTCTTCTGCCATCATTGCTTTTGATCACTATATTTCCACTCCCTTCAGCCATCAGATTTATGCTATCAGCCAGTTTTATACTTGTTTTCTTGCTAGCATCAAAGCTTGTCAACCATTCTCTATATGATGTCATGTGGTTTGAGCATCCAGAGTCAAGAAGCCACTCTTCATTCTTGATTTGTTTTACGGTAAAACAAATAATAATTTTGTAAAATTGATTCTAGTTAGAATTTTGTTGAATGTGAATTTGTTTATTTTTGAATACATTCGTGTAAATTGAATAATAAATTTGATTGAAAAAATCACATTTAGAATACAAATTATAATTTAAAGTAGAATTAATTTGAGATATAAAATCAATTTAAATCGACATTTTTCAAACATGTCAAAATCAATTTTATATGTTTCTAAAATCTTTTTAGCTCTCTCACCGTAAAACTAAAGAGACACTAAAACAATAAGGACAAACTATATTATTACGTAATTTTTTTTTATCAAAGTAATTTTTTGGATTAAATATGTGGTTGGTCCATATAAAATTGAGACTTTCTATGTTTAATCCCTATTAAATTTTAAGAGTAAAGACTCATTTTGATCCTTGAGAAATTTTGAGAGACTGAATTTAGTCAGAAAAATAAAAGCACTTTTTAATCCTAAAAAAAATAAACTGGGGCAACTTTTATGAATTTAGTCAGAAAAATAAAAGCACTTTTATGAACCACAGTTAGAAAATTGGATTTTTTTTGCTGACTTGTCCGATGATTCAGTAACTTGATTACCCCACATATAATTTCTATAAAAAGGGACAACTTGACAATAATTAAAAATAGTTAATTAAGTTTTTGATAGAGACTCTAAACTTGTTCATTTAATCCCTGTCAGATAATTAACTGTCTATTTTTAATTATTGTCAATGACCTAATTTTCCCTTTTTATAGAAATTACATGTGGGATAATCAAGTTTATGAATCATCGGATAAGTCAGCAAAAAAAAAAATCAATTTTTAACTGTGGTTCATATAAGGACTAATTTGTTCCGATATATTTTTCTTATGGACTAAAAAGTGTTTTTATTTTTTGGGTCTCTCCAAATTTCTTAGGAACCAAAATGTAACTTTACTCAAATTTTAATTAGTATTTTAGTCCCTAATAGTTTACTTATTAGCATAATTGATCTCTACCGTTAAATGGGTCAACGGATTATTGACATTAATATGCCACGTTGGATTTTTTTTGCCAAAATAAGTATCCAAACCAAACCCAACATAAAAAATTACACGTGGTGAAGCAAATTCCAGTTGTCAAACCGCCTTTAATTTCGCTCAACAAGATTACTATTTGCTTAACGAGATTAACTTTGCAAAATTTAGCAAACTCAGTGCCTTGAACTCGCTTAGCCAGATGATTACTCACTCAACGAATTTCATCTGTCTTGTTTCATAAAATATTGGCTCCAATGATTTTGGTTGTTCTTCTCTTTAATTACTTACTCTCATTTTACCTAGAATAACAAGGAAAGATGCAACATATCACTATTTCTTATATCTCAAACCTTAATAACTAAATATTTACAAGGATTGGAGTAAAATAACATGTTTTCTATCAAATTAAATTAACAAGTGCTTTAACAATACATCAAATATACGATAATTAATTACTTATCAACTCTCCCCAACTAGAATCTTATTTGTCCTCAAACAAAAGTCCTATCAAAAAGAATTTTAAACACAGCTTTAAAAGAGCTTAACAAGAATCATGAGTGCACATAATGGATGATCATGGTTTGCGAACAATCAAATATTCCATTGTCAATCCTCTTTTGACTTACATGATTTTTAGTTGAAATGAAATTTCAAAGGACAAAATCATGTTATCAATGGATGAAAGTATGTTTATGAAACAATTGCATTGTCAAAGTGTGATTTCCATAAATTGCATTCAAAAGTTAGTAAATCAGGAATACATTTCTCACATAAAAGTGTTTCACTCATTAATATCAAGCAAGGTGAGTGTTTCTCTCATTCCATACATCGCATTCACACAAAATCAATTTTGTTAGTCATCTAGGCACATATCACATGATACATAATCAAACATGGATTACTAAGGTCTTTTCATGGTTGTAATGTAGCTTAACTCCAAAAAAATATTGGTTTTTCTATATAACAAAGGTGCCTGAAGGTTATGAGAGCAATCATTTTCCTAAACTTTTACATAATATAGCTAATGTGCCACTTCTCCTTTTTCACTTTACCACTTTTTCAACCTTCTTTGGTAAATACTCATATGTTTTTCTTCTTGTTTTTCTTTTCTTTTCTTTCTTTCTTTCTTTCATTCTTTTCGGTTTTTTTTTTCTTTTTGAATTTTAAGAGGAAGTTTTTTTTTTTCTTTTCTCGGGTAATAGTTCGACAAGATTTCCAAGACTTCAGATTCTTCTCATTCAAAAAGAGAAAAATCAGAAACCAAAATAAATAAAAACAAAATGAAATTTTTTAGTCTAATCGGTTCAGAAAAAGAGAATTAATATCAAAAGCAAAGTCCCTGGCAACGGCGCCAAAAATTTGATAGGACCACAAGTGCACGGTATTATTGCGTAGTAAAAGTTATCACTTCCACAAGGATTTTGTTATGAGTATCAATCTCTCTTTACTATGATGATTAGCTAAAACAGTAAATGTTAATAATGACTTTTAGTTAAAATTCGCAATAAAAATAATGCATTGGGATTGTAGTTTTTTACGATGATGGATACAATAAAACTAAACTTCTCTATGTTATGGGTGTTAAACTCTTAAAAATCAGATAAACAATTATAACTAATGCCTTCTTTCAAATAACAAAAGTGTATTTTAAACTAATAACCAACCTTTTTTCATGATTGATGTATTAGCAAAATCCTTTAAGAGAAGATATTTTTCATTATTTCAAGAGAACCAAAATATATTTTCATGGGTTCTCTTGTCCAATCATAGGGGTCAAATATCAAATCCACTTTTTGGTATATTATTTGATATCCAAGTAATCCTTGTTGTCTTGGAGTGGCAGAGTTTTGCTTTTTTCTCATTCAGCCACTACGGTCATAATGACCATTACGGTCAGGCATTACTTCTTGCTGGAACTTGAGTTTCTTTCATTTTCTTGATCAGGATGGACCATGACTTCACCACTTGACTTCAAGGCTCTTCTGTCCCAAAAATCTTCACTTGTTCCTTCACTTCTCCTTGCAATCTAAGAAAAACAAAAAGGTTGTAAAATAGAACTAAAACCGAATTAAAAACATCAAATTAACCTATCAAACAAAACTATAAAAACAGATAAATTCTAACTTATCAGGAACCAATTCTCATATTACACCAACTCAATTTCACATGTTATCATGATTTATGCATTCTTCCCACTATCATTTGAACCATTGGACATACACTACCACTCACTCTTTGAACAACAAAACTCTACAAGCTACACTTTCCACATGCATGTATCATACATGACAAAAACATTTATCCAGCAAAACACATAATATACAATACATAAAACAAGTCTATTATGCAGATAAAAATACAATTATCTCATGAAGCCTTTACTACACAATTAATAAAAAGGCTAGAATTTAGATTTCAAAAAGGTAAAAGGTTTAGAAAGTTGGGTTGCCTCCCAATAAGCGTTTCTTTAACGTCACTAGCTTGATGCGCGATGTGATCTCAAGAATCACTCAGATGAATCACAATGGTGAGCCTTTCAACTTTACCACCCAGATAAGGTTTGAGCCTTTGCCCATTAATTGTCCAGCTCCTTTTGGTTGCACCATAAGGTTTAACCTCTTTCACAGTAAATGGTTCAGACCTCAACCTTGAATTGAACAACAATACCTGTTGGCCCAGTATGAGCTCTTGTTTCAGGATTTTTTATCATGATAAGACTTCACTTTTCGCTTGTATTTCTTAGAAGACTCGTAAGTATGCAACCTCATCTCCTCTAATTCATGCAGCTGTAGTTTCCTCTTTTCTCCATTTGCCTTTGGATCAAAATTCAAGAATTTCAAGGTCTAGAAAGCTTTATGTTTCATCTCCTATGGAAGGTGGAAAGCTTTACCATAAACCATCGCAAATGGCGATAAACCAATTGAAGTTGTGTAAGCATTCTTGTACACCCAAAATGCGACATTTAATTTCATTAACCAATCTTTTCTTAATGATGCAACTGTCTTTTCAAGTATCCTCTTGATTTCTCTATTGGATACCTCAACTTGCACATTGGTCTACGGATGATATGGAGACTCTACTTTGTGTCGAACATTATAACGCTCCAATGCTTTCTGATGTTGTGCATTACAGAAATGAGATCCACCATCCTTATCAACACTCTAATGGGCCAAACCTACTAAAAATATTCTTTTTCAGAAACTTTATTATTTTCTTGGCATCAGCTTTATGTGCGGCCATTGCTTCAACCCATTTTGTCACATAGTCGACTGCACCTAAGATATACTCATTTGTGAAAGATGAGGTAATAGTCCAACAAAATATATCCCCCAACAATCAAACACTTCGACTTCAAGTATGTTATGTAGAGGCATTTCATGTCTTCTTGAGATGCTCCCCGACCTTTGACAACTATCACATCTTTGAACATGATCATAAGTATCTTTGAAAATAGTGGGCCAATAAAATCCAGGCTGAAGAACCTTTGCAGCAGTTCTTTCCATATTGTAATGACCCCCTATAAGGTGAATTACGACAGTGCCACATTATACTTCTTGATTTCTCTTTTAACACACACCTTCTTGACAAATTATCAACTCCAAGATTAAACAAATAAGGATCATCCCATACAAATTGATTCGCATCTCGAAGGAATTTCTTTTTCTAGTGCTAGTTAAAATCTTCAAGAATAACACCAGCTACTTTAAAATTTGCCATATCAACAAATCATGTCCGTTATTGCACTAGAAAGAGTTTTTTATCAGGAAATTCTTTCAATACCTCTTTTTCTTTTATGGTCACCTCATCATTCACCAGTCTTGACAAATGGTCAGCTACTAGATTTTTTGTTCCTTTTTTATCCTTGATTTCCAAATCGAATTCTTGCAACAATAGCATCCATCTTATCATTCTTGGTTTAGAATCTGATTTGACCATCAAGTATTTGATAGCTACTTGATCAGTGTAAACAACAATTTTGGAGCCAATAAGGTAAGATCTAAATTTTTCTAGAGAATATACTATTGCAAGCAATTATTTCTCAGATGTTGCATAATTCATTTGAGCTTCATTTAAAACCTTGCTCGCATAGTGTATAGCATGAAAAAAAAAAATTATTCCTTTGACCCAAAACTGCCTCCACTCCATAATCACTAGCATCACACATTAGTTCAAAATCAAATTTCCAATCAGGTGCAATGATTATGAGTGCTGAAACTAGTTTTTCTTTTCTTAACAAATCAAAAGGAATCAAAAAGATTACCTCATGACCTTCTCGTCCCCCTAGCTCAATTGGTAGTGGGAATGAGATGAGGCGGTACCTATCTCTAGGCACCGGTCTCGAATCCCACAGAAGGCAAAAACTTGTTATTTCCACTGAGTGGATAAGGGGAACGAGAAGGTCGTGAGGTAGCATCGCCGCTAATGGTAATGGTCGGGGTGTTACAAATGATCACAAATGTTTGACTCACTATCTCTCAAGATCTAGGGTTTCCTCCCAAGTTTATGTTTGGGGTAAACAATTTAGGGTCTTAGGGATTTTTAACAATTTCTGAGACTTTTTTGTTAAATTATTTTTTTAAAATTATATATTTTTTTTATTTTGTAATTATTAGGTAATACATAATTAGTTATAGACTTTTCAAATAAATGTTATATCATTTTAAATGTCCACGTAGAGAGAAGAGAACAAGCTAAAACATCACAACAATTAATCACATTAACGAAAAGTGTTTGTAAAATAAGTTTGGGCACATATGATAATGAACATACAGATATAGAGTTGCCAATAGTTGTACATAAATTGGGGATGGAGGAGCTTAAAAATTCCAAGTTTGAAGCCACTTGGAAACCATGGAGTAACTTTCTTCATTTCACCTTGAGGACAAGGTGATTTTCTTTTGGGGGAATCTTGTTAGAGAGAGCATAAATAAATGGTAGATATAGGCAATTATGTTTTTATTATTTGTCAATTATGTTATTTAGGAATAAATAGAGAAAGGAAATAGGAAAGTGATAACGGGCAGGTGATTGAGTGATTATGAGAGTGAGAGACCAAACTCTCTAATTCTTGGAGGGAGAGACCAAGACTCATTGAATTTGTAGTATAGGAATCATCGTGCAACAAATCTCAAATTCTTAATCAGGATCCATTTTAACTAGTCTAAATGTGTGAATTATGCATTCTCTTTAGTGTGAAGTTTTGTTTATGTTGTAATCTTATTCTACCATCAATAAAAGTCAATTTCTACAATTTAATTCTCATTTGGTACCAATTTCTAACACTAACATCAGAGCGTTGATATTTAGGTTATGAGCAAAGAGTAGTTTGAGAAATTTCATTCCAATTTTTGATGAGGAAGATGCTTAATAGTGGTTATTTTGTATTAAGAAGCATTTTGATGTCATGGGAACAGTGGAAGATGGGAAGTTGTTGGAGGCGGTGAAAGCCTTGGGGAACCGTGCTTTCATATGGTGGCAGTGGTGGAGTTGACATCATCTATAATTGAGTTCGCAAACGTTTACAGTTGCACCGTGACATTTTAACCCAGAGTATAGAGACCTTCTACCTATATCCGATGAAGAAGAGGAACATAAATTGAGGAGCAATTTATGGGCTACTTCTCTGTCGGACCGATCAGATTATGCCAATTTGATTATCTTGATTTTTTTTTTTTATATATATATAAATTGATTACCTTGATCTAAACCACCGGTGATTCATATACAAAATGTTTATCCCAATTTACAGATCTTTTCAAATCATCTAATGGGGATTTGGACCACATGTATCGAGTCAAGGTGAAAATTCATATATTTGTCTAGTACAAAACAGAAAAATAACAAAAGCATTACACGGGCACAAAGGAATGAATTAATAAACAGAAAATTTACATACAGCTTGAAAAGCTCAAGTTGAATAGAAGCATGCGCAGAAAAATGCAATCACATGGTAGTGTGACAAGTCGAGCACTTCTCGTTGATGTAGTAACATATAATTTAGATGTACATATAGATTGAAAAAAGGTTGGGGTTTGACCAGCTTGTATTGGATCAGGAACAACCAAAACATCTACTTATAGAGAATATACTAGAAGACGGTGGCTCTGTATCAGTGTCAGTTTTCTTTTGAGGAAGCTGCTTAAAAAATGCTTTCACAGCTCCAGTTACGCCATCCTCATTTTCCATGGCTTTGGCAAGTTCAATTGCACGGTCCTTTACCTGGAAATAAAGTAATAAGCAATTAAATCAAATGTAACAGTTATCTTTAGCCAGAGTGCATCCTTCACCCCCTCCAATAAAATGGGTGGTCCAGTGCATGAGACTCCCATCGAGTGGAGAATGAAATGGAAAAGAGTGGATGCACAGAGTCTTATCCCCGCAAGCGGAGAGACTGTGTCCAAATTTAGACCCATGACCTCCAAGTGACTAGGCAGCAACCTCACTATTGTGCTAAGGCTCACCCTCGCCCATCCAACAATATAAACCAAAAAATGTGAATTTTAATTAATCTCATATAATATAACTAATGGTCCATTTGTCACAGCTTCAATATGTCTTAGACAGTACACTAAATAAAGGGAAATGATCATTTTTAAAGCTTCTGTTCGTAATAAATAGCAAGGTTCTTAAATAAATCCCCTAATGCCTCAATTTCAATGGGAGTCATGCATACGTTTGAGCACCCATAGTTAACCCAAAATGCATTTTGCCTTTGTAGGGACTCTAGAAAGGTAAATTGACAAGGGAGTGCCTACATTAGGTGGTCAAAATACTTTTGTTGGTAAATTCACTGTTGGTTTGTTGTGGGTCTCTCCTGTCCCAATTGGAGTACTTTAAGGGCATGCAGTTTCCAGTTCAGCCCTATTTTGCCCAAATTTGTCGGGAGCTTTTAGATTTGCTGTCTACCAAGGAGGAGTACATCGAGTATATCCAACTTAAGTTGCCAAGCAAACCTCTTACTTCACTACTATTGCCTATAGAGTAGATTCATAGCTTGAATATATATTTGTTTTGGATCACCAAATAATACATGAGATGAAATTCAGTAGTTTTGAGTCTCTTTCTTTAAAGTTTTATATTTAGGGGAACACTCCATATATTCGAATAGTCACATATATTCGAATAGTCACACATCACACAAGGAATCTAGCCTCAGCATCTACTTCTTAAAGAAGCAAGGATTTGGCTTATATGCATAAAGGTTTACAGAAATTAATTTTATATTTACCTTGGGATCTAGCATAAATTTTATGGCATCAGTCAACTTGGGAAGCGAAAACTCGTCAACTGGGATAGGTGGAGGGCCGACTCCTCTAGCATGTACTCTCTCACCCCAAAAGGGTTGATCACCAAAAAAAGGAACTATGGTTGTTGGGCACTACAGCAAAAAAAATACCAATTATTAAAAGCAAAACCAAATGATATGCTATATACAAAGGATTCAAAAAGATATTAATTTCTTACAGAAGCTTTCAGCCCTGCAGCTGTTGTTCCTGCTCCACCATGATGCACCTGAAAAAAATGGGTAAAAGAATTAGAAGAATTTGGAGTGCTAAATAATTGAAAACATAAATTTAAACAGAAATACTCGAGGGAATACTTGAAATATAGATGACTTCATCTAAAACTCACAAGATCCCTAAATGAATCCCTAATGCAAACACTTGTTCAGTATAAGGTAATATCCCACAAGACGTAAACTTCATGATACATTGAAAGTAGAGTAATTAAGCTCCTTTGTTTTTGTTTGGTCGGTCTTAAATTTGCGCTAACTAATTCCCACAAAACCAATTTGTAACGTGAGAGTTGCTTCCACTTTATATGCTCTACCATGTCATATCTCTAGCTAATGTGGAGGTTGAATTTTTCCTAATACACCCTCACGCCTAGGACTATTAGTTTTGGTGTGCAGATACTATAGATAACCCAGTGACAGATCTAACACAGACTCTAATACTGTCTAATAATTTTGTTTTTCAGCCTAACTCAACTCCCAAAGGCAGTTTATGGGATAAAGGTTTTCGCCACTTACAACAAATCTAAATATGACATCTCAAGTATGTACATAAAGTTTCTAAATTTAATAAGTTTTGGATATTCAACAATAATCACCAAGACTTGAATCCCACATCGGAAGTATGGGATTCAAATAAGGTTTATTTTGGCTTTGATATATCCCATCACAATTATTAGCTTCTTCAGTGTGGTTGTTCAATGTTTATATAATGGGATGAGTTCCTGAAAACAATAGTCATTAGCATGTTGAACAAATTAAATTAACAGAAATGCTTGACTGAGCACTCAGCAGAAAAAGATTTAAATGAATGGAAATGAACAGTATGTTAAACAAATAACTATGCCCTTCAACAAGATTAAAACATGATATTATTCATGTATACTCTGCCATATTCGAATAGCAAGCTTTAGCTGGCTGCCCTTGATAGTTGTTAGAAAATCTAGTTTGTTTTCATTGTGGCTATGTCGGGCTCCCTTCATTGCAGTTTTCATCACCTTCATTGTGTTGGCGATAGGGGGTGTTAAGATCCCAAAATGACTAGAGATATTGGCAAAATGGTCCTACAAGGCTAAGGAAATTCTTGCATTGAGTTAGGCCTAACCGAAATACTAATACAGTATCAGAATCTATCCTAAATATGATATTGGGACACCCACATTAGTCCCTGCTCTAGATGTGTAATCCTGAATGGGAGGAGTGTGTAAGAAAGAAGTCCTAGCCGCCTTCGTCGCATTGCAGCCACCTTGGGCTGCCTTCTTTACAGTCTCCCATCATGGGAGTGTTGAGATTTCACACTGGCTAGATATATTCCCAAAGTAGTCCTTGAGCTAGCATTTCAGATTGCAGGCAAAACCAAATTCTAAGAGTAGCCTTACAAGGCTAAACTACTTGATAAAAAAGTTTTGGTGTTTAATAGCTCTCAACTTGATATTATTTTTTTTATCAAATCTGTACAAAGAGAACTCCTTAATTAAGGGAATAAAACGAAATTAAATCAATCCTAATAAAATCAGAATTATATACATGGAAAGAACTAATACATACAAGGAAGAGCATATATCTCAATAATAAAGAACTAAATCAGTGCATATCTCAATACAACTAAAAAAAAATTCGTAATTTGATAGATTTATGATGTTCGTTAATGATCTTTAAATGTGATTTTTACTTTTGAAAACTGCTGAACTAAGAGTATTGAACAAGATGATCTTACCACTGCTTTGCAGTGTAAAAATAGCCAATCATGGGGAATATTATCCAATAAGTATATGGAGTCCTTTGGTTCTGTCACTGAGAAAAAACATTTTGTTAAAGAAATATAAAACTAATATACTATTCTAATATAAAAGCATTAATTAGCAATATCCTTACAATTCCCAAGACCTCCCCATCCTTTATTGATGATTCCCCTCTGTCCCGTGGTCTCAAGTGCTTCTACAATAATTTCTGTCATTTTTTTTGGATCTTGAACAGGCTGTAATTGAATTGAGATATAAAATTACACGCATATAGAGAGAGAGAGGGGGGGGGGGGGGGGGGGGGG
>JBBPBP010009779.1:63724653-63782390 GCA_037974735.1 Cicer chorassanicum | reverse complement strand
GGGAGCCATGATATGAAGAAGTATAGAGAAATAATTTGTTATATAGAAAAAGAAAATGTGCAGGAGATATACTAAGGAAGGAGACAATATCCTTAACAAGAAAACAACAAAAAGAAAAAATAACAAGAACCAACAACAATCAAACTCCCAAAAACTACATTCGCTCAGCCCAACTTGTATGCACATCTTAAACGAAAACCCCCTTTTAAGGGACCATGAGCCATGCACCAAAGAGATGTGAGGATCTATATTATTCCAGAATAATGCGAAAACATCTAAACAACCTGAAAAATCCATGAATTCTCCTTCAACCAAAAGGAGCATAAAATATAGCACAGTTCCACAGAATCCTAACCTCTTTCTTTCCAAACTCTTTAAATCTTATTTAAGAAGAAAAAGGTCTCCATGTAGTAAGGACAAACAACAAACAGACTTGCGCAAGCAATTAGCAAGCTAAAAGTAAACAATAGATGTGTAACAGATTAGAAGGTGTTCATGCACATAACACAAGTATCAGGGAGAGGCTGTTTTAAGTCTCCAAATCTGTACCAAATAACTAGAACTAATCTTATTCAACCACAGTCATTCAGGACAAGCTATAAAAGGATGACTTGCAAAAGTGTCATTAATACACCAAGCAACCTTCATCGCAGCATACAAGAACACTTTTCAATACTATTATTCACTATGGATTGGGAGCACGTAAATTTGATGTTAAACATGTTTTTCTACCACGAGACTTGGAAAAAAAACCTAAACATGGAGATTCCCCCTGTGTATGATTCCACTGATGAAGGGAATAAAGTGTACACGATAAAAATGGATGGCCCAATAGCAGAGTGTAGCAACTAACCCAGAAAGACAGGATAGGATGGCCACTATACTGAAATTTTTGTACAATTTATAGTGTAATTATATGCATAAAAACTCAAGGCTAAATACACTTTTGACCCCCAAGTTTCACAATCCATCGATTTTGGCATCTCTATTTTGTAAATAGCAATTTTTGCCCCTAAACTTTATCCCCCTTTGCAAAAGTCAAACACGTCTTGATTTTGATCAGGTCAATGCTGATGTGAACTCATTTTGTCCAGGTCAACGCCGACGTGGAATTTAAAAACTTCTTCCCATAGATAGAAGTTCCTGATAGACAAAAGAAAATGGGAAGAAGAAATCGCAAAATGAAACCTAGGCTTTGTTGACCAAATACTACAGTTGGACAACGGTCACTTGACTATATTTTTTATTTATGTTTAATTAAATTCCACGTCTGCGTGTACATATTTTTAAAAATGAGTCCACATTAGTGTTGACTTGGTCAAAATAAGGGGGGCCTGACTTTTGCAAAAGGGGATAAAGTTAAGGGGACAAAATTGTTATTTTCAAAATAGGGGGGCCAAAAGTGCATTTTAGCCAAAACTCAACTACTAGCAGTGATTGACAGTGAGAAGGGTGAAAAATGAAAGCCGAAGTGAGATAATAATTATATGCATAAAAACTCAATTACTACTAGCTGTGACTGACCAGTGAGAAGATGGAAATATGAAAGCAGAAGAAAAAGAGAGAAGAAGCAGTAGAGCTGTTTGGTGTTTTTAAATTGCAAAATTTCAAAAATACCCCAACCAAAAAAACCCTGATGTTTATTCTTGATTGCTTTTTTGAACTTTTTTCTCTTTCTAAGGTGCTGCATTGTCTCTGCGACAGCCTATATTTCGGCCACAATAACGGCCTCTATGCCAAACCACTCTACTAACTATCGTGTATCCTGTGCCGCCAAGGCATCTATAGCACCGCTATTAACTACACTAGTTTGGAAGGTTCCTACATCTAGCATTAGCACATAGAAATCATGTTAATAAGATAAATGCATGCTGCAAATAAATACACTTACCAGGCTACCAAACCCAATGTAAATAGGCTTGTCGCCGTCTTCAAGCCATTTTACAAGGTGTTCGGGAGGTTCGTAATTTGATGCTAGATCAAGAAAGCAAAACCCTACTACATCGATTTTCGGTCCCCAATCTGCAAACTCAAAATAATTTATTGAATCCTTTAGTAGAATGATCTGAATAATTGTATTGAAAATATATAATGAGACTATGCATTTATATACAAGAGAGAGTCCCTTTAAAAATGAATAACTAATAAAGCGAATGAATCCAGCTTGTTACACAATGTTATCGAGATCCTACCTAGGATCAGAAGGGGGCAAGATCATAAAATGTAGTATCATACCAAGGATTGTAAGATCCTACTAAATTTAAAAATTATATAAAATTTAAATGTAACACGTGTTTAAATAAATATATAAAATATTTTTGTATATAAATAAAATTTTAAAATATAAACTATTGGCAACAACTAGACCTAACAAACGGAAACACAAAAAGAAAACTGTTAAAGAATGGGTAGTACCAATGACGTCAAAAAAAGGATTGGGTGGTACCTAATTACCATCTACCCCATTCATACAAAAAAAAATAATAATTTGAAATAATTAGTTGGGCCCAATACCCCTGTCTCTCAACAGAAACAAATAACCCTAATTTTTCCTTTCTCTTACTCAAGACTAAACATCTAGAGCATAGACTAATGTGGGTCGAATAAAAAGGACTTCAACACCCCCTCACGCTAAGGATTGAACCTCTAAAGTGTGGAGAAATGTGGATCGATTAGAACTTAGCCCAATATAGATCTAGGATAGACTCAGATAGCATCTTATATTTTGAACCTAACTTAACTCCACAAAACCGACTTGTTAAGTGCAGGTTAAACACTTCTAAGAGCATATACACAAGATTTGCATAAAAGAGGAAATAAGAAACTAAGGAAACTAACTATACAAACATAACATAATAGACAATATTCTCCTAAATTGATAGTACTTTCAAACAGAGATAAATAAATTATTAAACCTCATTTTCATTAGTCACAGAGATCAATTAATGCACAAAAACACAAAGCAGAGAATATAAAAAACAAAGAACACTCCTGTAAATCATGAAAACAACATTGAGTGAACTGAATGTATCAATGACTACAAATACAAAATATAAAGATTAGGATCTAAAGCAACCACCTTTTGGTTTAGGAACAAGATGAGGACTCCATATATAAGCATGAGGAATATCAGTTTCAGAACCTTGTGAGCCACTTAAATATGTGACCGGTCGTAGCTTCAACTTTTTCTTCCTAAGATCATTAATCATGTCTCGTATTCCGAGCCAAATTAACGAGTCAACTATTTGATATGAAAGCTGAAGAGTTATGAACAAATAATAATAAGTCAAACATGGTAGCAACAAATTAGGAGGATGATAAGAACCAGATTTAATTAATGAACTCACCCTATAACCAGCCGGTTGCTTTACACGAGACAAAGGATGTGGAAATTCAACTGTTGGCCTGGGAGAAAAAGATATAACTCATATAATGCACTTAATCACAAGGAAAACTAAAAGAAATAACCTATTTTTAAAGATCTAAATGAAAAATTAGTAAACAAAAGACTAAAAGAAAATATGAAAAGTATGATATCACCAAGATGAAACTTACGTCCATGGCATTGTGAAAAAAATATGAATCGGAATTTTTAGTGCCTCTGCAACATGAGTATGCCCTATTTAAAGAATATCACAGCGTCAGCAGAAAAAACAATGATATGCATTACAAAGTATTACTTACTAATGCCTTCATGAAATAGATAAAAAGGATCAACTAGCAAAAAATGAAAGAAGGATGACATTATCAAAAACGATAACCCAAAATTTAGATGGAGAAATAAGAAAATGTTCTATCATGTAAAATTTTATAGAAATAACTAGAATAATATTAAGATCCAATTTATCTGATTCAAATTGTAGTGTTCACATTTTAATTTTTTTCCTTTGTATTCTTTCCTAAGTTTAACAGCTTAGATCGTATTTCCTATCCAAATCTATATGGTAACAGAGCCCATGCTCTGAACCAGAAACCGTTAGACAGAGTACCCCAAAACCTTCCTCGTCTTTGGTTGACCTATTTCAAAATTTCAACCTGAAACTCAACATTCACAATCCCAATGGAAAGAACTACTTTGAATTGTCTTAGCCTGTAAAATTGACACTGGATGATAAGGGGAAATTACGGTATCTGACAGGACAAACCACAAAACCTTGAAATAACAATCCTTCCCTGCAAAAATGGTACTTCACCACGATCCTTCTTCTTAGTACCAAACTGAATTCAAAGACTCTGTGAATCATTTAATTATAAAAGCAACTGTTTAGATGATAGATTGTCCTAAATTAGTCCTCATGCAGGTAACAGATAAACTAAAATTGCATGACACAATCACACCAATAACCAAAATTGGTTCTGTTCCCATATTCCATTGATTAACGCTCCATATTCCATAATGTCCCTAGGGTGTGTTTGATACGTATAGAAGTACAGGAAAAACAGAACACCATACAACAAACTCTTAAGTTTTTGAACAACTCTTGTCTCGAATATTGTTTGGGGGAAAATAGACAGCACAGTCGAAATAATGTAACATTTACTGCAATAAGATTCTTAATATATAACACTATATTATAATTTTTTTAAAGAAAACACTATATTATAATATAATATATGATACATAACAAATAGATAATAATATATAACAAATTATTTTACAATATACACACACACACACACTAAACAATTAGAGGAGGAGAAACATTATTGTTTATTTAGGAAACGGGGGAGGCACTAGGACATACATTCCCAAATAGGGATTTGAACTCCATGCCTTTGGGTTACAAAACTGGACAGTCACAACTGCACTAACACCATATATAAATAGTATATTTAAGTATTATATAAATATATAGAGTTAAATTCAAGGACTATGTCTAATCTCTCAAACATTTTCTAGTATCAATATGTCTACTATATAAGTTGTCAACTTTTCAAGTGTTTCCAAGGCATTTACAATAAGGGAAGACAGCTGTGTTAATTCTGTATATGTATGATATGGCGCTTAGAGGAGAAGATTTCCTAGAGATAAGCAGGTTAAAGAACTCACTCTATGTAGAAACTAGAATTTGAAATAAAAGATCGTGACCCTGTAAGATATTTTTTAGGTATGGAAGTTGCAAGATACTTTTCAGATTAGGATCTGAAATATCTATTTAAGATGAGATTTTGTTTTTTATCTCTTAAATTCAAGGACTAAGTCTAATCTCTCGAACATTTTCTAGTATCAATATGTCTACTACATAAGTTGTCAACTTTTCAAGTGTTTCCAAGGCATTTACAATAAGGGAAGACAGCTGTGTTAATTCTGTATATGTATGATATGGTGCTTAGAGGAGAAGATTTCCTAGAGATAAGCAGGTTAAAGAACTCACTCTATGTAGAAACTAGAATTTGAAATAAGAGATCGTGATCCTGTAAGATATTTTTTAGGTATGGAAGTTGCAAGATATTTTTCAGATTAGGATCTGAAATATCTATTTAAGATGAGATTTATTTTCTGTTTTTTATCTCTTATCTTTTTATTGGTTAGCATTTTTCTAAACAACTCTGCCTATATTTCACACATGTATGACATTTAATGAATAAGAAAATAATTATCATTTCTTCTCCAAAAATTAGAATGAGTACATAATATTTATCAATACATACACTATATATACATAGATATACATATGCGTACATACATACATGCCAATATATGTGTATGTCGAATAACCATAACACTTGAATTTAGCTGCCCCAATGCCATGGTAGCATTGGCATCTCGATTGCACATCAAATTATTCCTAAATAAAAATGCACAAATTCAAACAACCATATCATAAAAAATGCATGTAACAAGAAGCCATACCATATGCTGGGGGATTGGCGATGATTGCATCTGCTTTAAAGGGCACACCAGAATCAATATCAGCCTCTTTACAAGCAGGAAGCAGAGAGTTGATAATTTCTTTCATTTGATTTCGCTGAGTAGGTATCTCAGAGGGTCCCGATGGCAAAAATCCCTTATTTTTAACCATATCTGCACCAGCATAAAAAATCAAAGTAAAATAGTATAACATAGTTGTAGGGAGAACAGTTATAAAATTTCATGATTTGAACTTAGTAAATAGTTTATCCATGACACATCACATTTTGAAGTGATTTAAGACAATTCCCAACTATTTTCATTAGAGTTTAATTACTATGCATTGACAGGTCAGCACATCACAACCTTTCATAGTTGTGACTTTTGATGTAGTTACCATAAAAGTCAAAGATTTATAATATTTCAACAGTTGAGATTGACTGACAGTTTTACACTGTCATTGTATATAAATTAAATCCTTTTCAGTAACTTATTGGTTAAGAATGTGCAATGAGTAGATTAAGAGTAACCCACTCATTTATTTGATTAAATACGGGATTGATTATTTCTAAACTGGAATTTTTGCACTTCCAAAATCTCTTCTTCTACCACTTTCCCAAACAAAAGCACATTCATTGGAAGGTATTATGAGCCAGAAGAAATGAAGAAAATCATGCATTAAAGCCACTCAAACACCAGAAGAATAAACTGCAGTTGGGTACGCAGCACTTACAACCAGCAAGGACTTTTGGATCACCCCCTAATGGATAAAACTCCAACCCAGCTGTCAAAACAAACTCCTTAAAATTTGAATGAGTTGCTAATCTAACACGATGACCATAATCCTGCACACATGAATGTGAGTAAGGACGTCAATTTCGTATACAATAATAACTTAAATACAATTAACATAACTAAGTATTTCATATCACCTTTTTGTCAGAGAATAAACAATTAAAACAATGTATCAATTCAATAAAAATAGAACAGTGGTATAGGAAACAACTTCTGTAGGACAAAAATACCGGAAGCTCCAAGCTAACTACATACAGCAGAAAATATAACAGCTAGTCAGCTACACATATCAGAGACAAGTGAAAGCATTACCAAAATCGGAATCTCAAGTTTGTAGTGTCTCCTTTCTCTTCATTAGTTAAAGAATTCATAGGACAACATTTTTCAAAAGAGAAAAGAACACACAAGTATATATACTCTGTCAAGGATCAACTTTTCAATAATCACAGAGTTATTATATGAAGGCTTATGAATTTTTTATATCTAAAATAATCATTCAAAGAAGAGTCCGACTATTGACTAATTGGGCTAAAAGAGTCTTAATCTTTTGGGCTTCAAATGTGAATGATCAATGATGTACAGGCTCATCTTATTCTAATAGAAGCAAACAGGATCAAAATATTTACTAATTGTCAAGCTTAATTTGCTAAGATGAAGGTTAACAAATGGTTTTAAATCTAACACATGTATAACAAATGGTAATTTTAGACTTAGAGAATGTCTACACATACAATCACAAGCTTATTTTACCAAATGGCCATACATCTCATTCTCATGTACCAACAAAGAGCAGCATATGAAGGATGAAAAGAGAAATTTGGGACATAGTAAAATGCAACTATTACTATACCTGTAAGCGTTTCCCTATTGCGACAAACGGCTGTACATCCCCTCGTGTGCCAACAATAAGCATCACTATATTTAATGGAGGGATGTAATCAAGGTCTGTTGCACGACCAACTGAATCATCAATAACATTATTTACATGTTTGGATCGAGCACCAAGAGCTTCAGGTTCAACATCTATGGGAACATCAAATTCTACAGTTCCATCATCTTTTACAGTAGCTATTCTGTTCAACAATTTAAGCTGCACAGTTGTAAACATCAACTAAAGTTCCAGCCATATGTGATTAAAAACAAAAATAAAGATGGTCATAATGGTCAGAAGAAGAAAAAATAAGGCATGTTTCTAATAATAATATAGTAATTCAACAAAATCCTTCACCTACTACGCAAGGTATGTTACATGGATCAAACAATGAAATAATTTGTTATCAGAAATCATGTCTAGATAGGTAAAAGCAAGATCGAAGATACAATTCCAAGAGAATAAACTAAATAACACAAATAGCTGTATTGTTTGACACTAAAAGAACATCTACACTGATTTCCTGACTTCAGCTGCTACACAGAAAATGCTCCCCTAGTACAAGCAGCATATGCTCATCAAAATCCCCCCTATTATGCTCAGCACATCCCTCCTAATACTACTCCCCACATAATCTCTCTCTTTCAATATAAACTTCTTACCAATGTCACTAACATAACCAACTCTCCGAGACTACTGACCAGCATGCCACTTGTTACCTGCATTACATCTTTTTCTGCATTAAGGACCTTGTCAAAATTCCCCATTTTTAGGAAACACCCAAAGCACAGTGGTTGAGTTGAAATCTTCCCACCCATCATTTTCCTAACAATATCTCCCATTCAAACATAGCCTGAGAGTTTTTAATTTCTTTTGGGGAACAAAATATTCTTCACTACTAACATCAATGTTGTCAAATTGCAGATCGCGGAAGATAGCAGTTTGTTCAAATTCCGCTATGCTATAGTGCCACAATAGCGGCTATTTGACAACACCTTTACTAAAAATCGTATGAATAATATAGATTTGTTCAAATTTTGCTATGCTATAGCGGCAATTTGACAACACTGACTGAAATACATATAGATACACTTTCACAGACACAACGGGAAAACCAAAAGGTAAGAAACTTCATAGATGACAATAATATACCTTTTCCTGTGCAGGAATTTTGTCATAAACATAACGCAAAACAAAAAGGTGAGAAGTTTAATAGATGACAATAACATACCTTTTCCTGTACAGAAATTTTGTCATCAAAAATTTGTGCTGCATCCTCAGGCCTTAGATGTCTTTGCCTCTCTGTTTTTGACCTTTCCAAGTTAAACTTACTTGAACTTGACACTGATTTACCTCCATGGGATATGTCTACTGGCAATGTGGTCACTTTGGGCAACCCCCTGCTAGGAATGCCTAAGTATGAGGAGAAAACAAGACCAACATAGTTAGAGCTAAAGATGAGCCATGAAATCGGACAAAACAGTGGTATCAAATAATTTTAAAAGAAAAGAGATGAACTATAATAAAATGTTAACAGAACATAGCAAGTTCAACTTTATTAAGTTAAGAGGGTTTCACACACTATTGGATATACAAAAACATTGACAAGATTTTCTCGACCAATGGATTTTTCAAGAGTCTCTGCCTCTGGTTTTGGTTATTGATTTTCTAAGAAGAACGGAGGATATCTTATCCTCCTCGTGCATCTTCTTGTTTCTCTACTTTAAATAAATTTATTTCATTATAGGGAAGCATGGAGAGAGCAGGAGAACATGAATGAGTGTAGCAACACTAACCAGGTTTTCTTGTGGAAGAAATGACAAGATCATAGAGGAGCGCATTTTAGAATGAAGTTAAGTAGGTACTTATCAGTAAAGGGTCCAAATTCCATGATATTATTACAGCAAATATTTATAATAATATTAAAATGAGTAAATGCTTATATAACCATTGAACATGTTCCCACTATTGGATATACAAAAACATTGACAAGATTTGCTCGACCAATGGGTTTTTCAAGAGTCTCTGCCTCTGGTTTTGGTAATTGGTTTTCTACGAGGAATGGAGGATATCTTAACCTCCTCGTGCATCTTCTTGTTTCTCTACTTTAAATAAATTTATTTCATTTAAGGGAAGCAGGAGAACATGAATGAGTGTAGCAGCACTAACCAGGTTTTGTTGTGGAAGAAATGACAAGATCATCGAGGAGCGCATTTTAGAATGAAGTAGATACTAATCAGTAAAGGGTCAAAATTCCCTGATATTATTACAGCAAATATTAATAATAATATTAAAATGAGTAAATGCTTATATAACCATTGAACATGTTTATACACGATGATGGAAGTTGAACAAATGTCAAATAGCAATAGCTTAATGAGCTACTATCTATCTCTGCAGTGTGTTTCTGATGCAGCTTAATGTGTGCCTCTAACAATCCAGCGGCCATGCAATTTTTCCTTAGTTTCTTTCTTTTCTTATCTTAGGAATGAGCCCTCAACTTGGATATTTGCAAGTATCACCAGCTTGTTGAACTCCATGATTTAACATGAGAAGAAATGAAGAAAAATTGTGAAAGGTTGTGGGTGCCTTTGGCCTGCAAAAGAATGCTTACTGCATATCCTTGCTGCATAGTCTATTTCTTTTATATCTTTTTGTTAATGTATTTTCCAGAGATTTCTATTCAGTCGGAAGGAGTTATGCTCCCTTCGCTAGATATCAGAAAAGTTACAGTTGCTATTAGACATTCATGCTTTTTTGCACTTGCAGATTTGGTGTTATATTTAGATATGAAATACTAGTAAATTTTTATAACATCTTCGATTCATTTTGATTATTATATTGCCAAACCTAGCACAAGTGCTTCTGAAAGAGGTTGGCAGAGGTTGGCTTCCACTAAGCTGATTGTCCAATTTTTTTGAAATAGCTAATGTTAGTAGTTAATTGTTAATTTTTGTTAGAGAGGAGAGTTGAACTCATGACCTTCTTATCACTCCAATTCCTATGTTACTCCCCAAACCATCTTGTCCATTGACAACATACCCAATATCTTTAATGAGCAATAAGTCAAGGTATTTAGCCATCCTTGAGTCAATTTCAATGGGAAGCCTGTCATTGGATTCTTTGATGAGGAAACAAAAGGAGCTAAGAAAACAAAGTATATGCATTGGTGTCGAAAAAGGTAAATTATCAAGTTTAGCTTAAATTGAAATTTTGTAGTCTTCACTCTAAAACTAATGCTGCTTTTTATCCACTTTCAGTAATAAGTCTCGTGGGACATCATGGATATAAAACTAATGGGCCTTTGCATGCTACAGGTTTAGGCAAAGGCCCAAATTTAAAGTTGATTTTAAAATTATACTTGGACTATATGGTTGTTTACAAAGGATGGTGGAAAATGTTAAGAAAATAATTAATATCTAAATCTCCATCTTAGTGGTGGGATTCTTATGAGGATGAACATGGATGAACATCTAGACGTGCTCTGCTACAGATTCTTCTCTTACTATCCATGCTTTGATACCATGTTGAGAGAAAGAAAATAAGAGAATAAGAGAAGAGACATACTCATAAACCGCATGTTTCAACTACAACACGGAAGTTTAATTATATAGGCTGAAAACAAATCACTATACAATCTACTTCATTTAATTACAATGGAATATTCTAGAGATATGTGATTCCTATATATATACATACATATATAATTTATATTTAATTTAAATATCAACAAGATATATATAACTTGGGTTTGGATACTCCAAATGAAGATTTGATTCAAGTATTAAGTTTAACATAGATTATTTATTTACAAAATCTCTCTTAATGGTTTGACTAATAGCTTTTCTTAGTCTTCCCCCATCACTAACTATTGTATTATCCTCCATCAAGTCAATCCTCCTTAATGATACATCTACATGCTTTCTCTGCAACGCCCAAACCACCTAATAAGAGACTACCATTTTATTTATAATCCTATCTTGACTTATCACTTATGCAATCACTCATCTATCATAACACCCTCATATCTATGAGAATGGGTTACAATTGTGTTGGTCCATCCAATATTCAGTGGTAAACAACATTGCAGATCTTATGGTTTTGCATTAAAATTTCCCTTTACACATTCCTCCATGTTATTCACTCAGCTTATATTAAAAAAATCTAATGAGGCCTTATCTATTTGTTCATTACCTACTTTATTTATGGTTACCTATGCCCTACAATCAATTTGTACATATATAAGACTATAACTACTCGTTAGTATTGAATTCTTCAATATTTTTTTTATTGCTTTGCTGGAATGAAGATATATGGGTGTTGACTTGATGAGATAGTCCATTCAGGCTAACAATGAAAGATCAAGACTAGCTGCCACATTCCATAGGATAGAAACTAATATGTGCTTTTCTTTTGGTGGGGGAAGGGGACTACTCACTACATTAGGGCTACAAGCACTTAGGAAAAGGAGACATAACGCCAAATGAAGGATTGATCATTTGATGTCAACAAAACTTATGAGATTTATCCAACAATATTTCTGTTAATATGTGTTGTGCCCTTGGGATACATCTAATAATAGCAGTGTTCTAACTTAGTAAAAGCATGTGTATGAAAGGAAAGATGGACATAGGCACAATATGACATACAAAATAAAAAGGAAATAAAAGCTAAAGGGTAACATCAGATCAAATAAGCAAATCCAGGAAAACTAATAATGAATAGCAGTATTGCGAAGTGAAATTTGCACACATTGTTATTGTTTTGCGATATACTATTTAGTACAAAGTGTTCCCAAATAGCGACTATACGGCACTATAGCTCTGTGGCGTAGTGGAATTTGAACACTCCATTATTTTCCGCGATCTGCGATTAAGTGTACCATAATATAAAAGAAATTCCAAAAGTAACTACCAATTTTGCTCAGACATTTTTCTATACAAATTTACCCTTTTCTTTTTCTTTGGTCAACCATAAATTTACCCTTAACCATACAGTTTATTTCAAATTTAAATTTAAAAAACATACAACTATTGAAAACTGAATTTTAGATTAATTCAGATCTCCAGCAGTTTTTGATTAATTCTTTATCCCCTTTTTTTTTTCTATTGACAAATATAACTCTCCCGCTCTTAAACTTTTCTTCCAGTCCACATTTTCTGTTCACTTCATTTCATAAACAAAAAAAATAACTCAGAAGACCAAAACGTTAAAACCACATCAAAATAAGAACGCATCGAGAAACAGTTCAATATTCAAAGTAAGCAATAATTTCGCGATTCCATTATTTTTTTCCTATAAATTCTTCTTGTTTCAACACATCTTTCTCTAAATCGATTAACTACAACTAAATCTACAAAAACACGAATCAACAGAAGAAGAAAGTTAGATTGAGATAAAGAATTGTAGTAACCTGATGCTGAAGAACTACCACTGCCGTTGTTAATGGAAACTCCATTGGAAACCGCGTCGGTACTATCCTCAACTTCCTTGCTAGTGCTTCCGTTTCCGGTATCTAGTTCACGGTCCACTCTGACAGATAGATCGCTCGCACTGGATGAACTGGAAGAAGAGTGCCGACGATTCTCCGGCAAGTCCGCCATTTCCGCTGGCGAAATTCCGATGGTGTCAACCTAGATTCGATGCACGGTTCCAGGAGGAGAGAGAGAGAGAGAGAGAGAGAGAGAGAAGAGCGTTAGAATACTGTGTGGGGGCGAAAGTGGTGCTATTACGCTGTAGTGCGGTTGCTTCGCTTCGTGGTAAAAATCAAACTGAGTCGATCGGACCGGTGTGACCGGATTAGACCGTTTACTGAACCGGTTTTACAGAACCTTTTGCTTCTGAAGAAGTGACGCGTGTGGTTGTGGATTTTATTTTTTTTTATTTACAGAGACACCAACACCAACTTTACAGGCTGCCGCACACGATTCCGTTGGGAAAATATTTATTTGCTAGGAAAGGGAAACAAGTACGCCTGGAGTAGAGTGCTCGCCCCAACAAAATTATCTTTAAATATAAAAAGTTTTGAAATTATTAATTGTTTCTTTATTAATTTGTCTGTCGTTAATTATTTATGTTTTTTCTCCGTAATTTTAGTAAATATTATAATAAAAAATTAAGTTAAATTGTCAACAAATTTAATATTATAATCAATTTTTTTAATATTCTTTTTGACAAATTTGTTATTTGTCATTCAATAAAAGATGTTAATTATATTAAGCTTTTATTATTAGTAATAATCTATAATTAATTAACAACTTAATTTAATGCATTGATTCAAATTGATAAAAATTACATCAATCAAAAATATTGCAATTGTTAACCCTGAAAAAGATAAATCTGCCAATAAATTCAAAGCATTCAATTTAACAGCGTAAAACAATAAAATGTATACAAATATGATAAAATCTACAAAAATAACAAAATTGAACTGTCTAGAATACTTATATGTAATATGTATTTAATTATTATTCTCTCCATATCATTAAATATTTCAGTTGTCATTTATCTGTATCTCAAATTATATGTCTTTTTCTAATATCAATAAAGCATTAATATTCTTTTCTACTAATATCTCCTTTTTATTATATTATCTCATTAAACGTCTGAACTAATTATAATTAATATAAATATTTAAATAAATAAAATTTATTTTATCATTACAATTAATTATTTTTTAATAATTATGTATAACTCAAATCAGACCGAAAAATGATTTGATTTGCATCAGAATATAAAAATATTTTAGTAGCACACTAGCATGTGTTTATTGAGTCAAACAGAAATAACATGCATGTTGAACACAAAAAAATGCCTGGAACAATTAAGAGTAGGATTTAAAATATGTTAGTGGTACAATGTATACATTAATATTATAAACATAATTTTATAATTTTATGGCAAGTTTGTCATTTGGCAATGTTCCAAACAACAATTATAATTCTAAGTTTCTATTAATAGAATCATTGATGTAATTAATCTGTAATATGTTATTCTATTAATTATTAATTTAAATTTTATTGATATTCTTTTTATTTTATTGAAAGTTGAACACATTAAATTTATCTACAATACACTATAAGAATTCTCAACTATACCAAAAATACAATTTTGTCCTTCATAAATTTAACCTTTGCAAAAAATTTAAGGTCACAGTTGTAAATTACTCTAGCTTTCTGCACATACACAGCTTTTTATTTCAAATCATACAAAAATACACTATCATCCTTCCTTTTGTTTTTATTTTTCGTTACTTATTAAAATATTTTTGGGGCATTGTTGTCATTTTGAAATATTTCTGGTTTACACACTGCAACACTCCAACATTTCTGCAAAAATGAGACTCTTTATTGAATTAAGAGAAGAAGAATTATTTGAATTGAAAAATCACTTGGAAAGATGACCCAAGTTTTATATATATACAATGGAACCAAAACTAACAGACCTTACAAAACAACATAAACTGAATTTTGTTATTAGTAGAGATAAACTAAGGCTAACTTATATTTAATACTCCCCCACAAGCTGGACGATGCACATCAAATAGACCAAGCTTGGACAGTAGTTGCATTGAAGTTGGTTTCAGCAGAGGCTTTGTTAGCAAGTTTACTATTTGAGCAGCAGACGATATAGGGAACAACTATATGAGGCCAAGACCAATTTTCTCACGAACAATATGACAATCAATTTCTATATGTTTGGTTCGTTATTGAAATATTGGGTTGTGAGCCAAGTAAATTGTTGACTGGTTGTCACAGTAAATAGAGGTTGGTTTGCTGAAAGTAATGTCAAGGTCTTTGAAGAGGTAGGGCAACCATTGTATTTCACAGGTTAGGCTGGCTAAGGCGCGATATTCAACCTCAGAATTGGACCTCGAAACAGTGGACTGTTTCTTTGATTTCCAAGAGATTAAAGATGAGTCTAAGAAGACAGCATAGCCTGTGACAAATTTCCTAGTGCTTGGACACGTAGCCCAGTCAAAGTCTGCAAAACCAGAAAGACATAAATCAGTGGAAGAAGAATAAAATAAGCCCTTTGCAGGACAAGATTTTAAATACTGTAGGATGCGAGTTGTAGCCTGATAATGGACAAGTCGAGGTTGAGAGACATGTTAACTCAGCTGCTGAACAGAAAATGCTATGTCAGGCCGAGTTGTAGTAAGATAAATAAGTCTCCCAATGAGTCTCCTATATTGAGTAATATCTTCATAGAAAGGAGAATCAATACAATGTAATTTCAGAGAAGAATCATAAGGAGTATTCGATGGTTTGGTGGCTAGATGGCCAGTTTCATCTAATAATTCTAGTGTATATTTGTGTTGGTTAAGAACAATACCATTTGGTGATCTAGCAACCACAATGCCAAGGAAATATCTAAGACAACCTAGATCCTTTATTTTGAATTTTTCATTTAAAAATGATTTTACTTGTTGAATTTCAGTGTAGTCATTACCTGTGAGCACTATGTCATTAACATATATAATCAATGCAGTGAAATGATCATTAAGTTGTTTCGTAAATAAAGAAAAATCAACAGTGGAGTGAGTATAACCAAGAGAGGTAAGGGAGTCAGAGAGTTTGGAGTACCATTGTCTGCTAGCTTGTTTAAGACCATAAATTGATTTATGAAGCTTGCAGACCTTGGTAGTTCCATTACTGTCATGAGGAATTTTATAACCCGGAGGTATAGTCATATAAATTTCCCCATGCAAGTCACCATGGAAAAAAGCATTGTTTACATCAAGTTTTTCTAAAAACCAATTTTTAATAGAAGCAAAGGCAAGAATAGTTCTTACAGTTGTTAATTTGGCTACAGGTGAAAATGTGTCAAAGAAATCCACACCTTCAAGTTGGGTGTATCCCTTGGCCACTAATATGGCCTTATATCTCTCTATCGAGCCATCAGCACGATGTTTAACTTTGTAGACCCATTTACAACCAATAGGAGTCTTACTATTTGGTAGATCAACAATAGACTAAGTATGAGTAGAATCAAGGACGTGCAATTCATTATTCATAGCAATTTTCCAGCAATCTTGTTTACATGCTTGAGTATAAGTCCTAGGTTCAATTATAGAAGAAACAGCTAAACAAAAGTTTTTATAAGAGGTGTTGCAATTATCATAAGATAAAACAGAACATAAAGGAAATAGACAGTTAGAAGACTGAGTTGGTGTGTGGGTAGGTTTCCTAAGAAGTTCACAATGATAATCATTTAGATAGCTTGGTCTGGTTGTAATTCTAGTTGAATGTCTAAGGGGATGAGGTATGGTACTTATCTGAACAGGTTGTCCATGATCAATGGTTTGAGCAGGGTGGTCAATATTAGTGTTAACATCATGATGAGGGGTTGGATTGGTGTGATTATGAAAAGAATCAAGGGGTTCAAGGTCTGTAGGGTTAGAATGTAGTTGAGGGATAATAGGTGTAGGAGTATCATTTGTAACAACAGAGAAAGGATAAACCTGTTCAAAAAAGATAGCATTTCTAGAAACAAAAAATTCATTAGTATGCAAATCATATAAGAAATATCCTTTAGTACCATCCCTATAACCCAAAAAAACAAATTTTCTAGCACGTGGCTCAAATTTTGTTCTATGAGCATTTAAAGTGGAAGCATAAGCTAAAAAACCAATACATTTGAGGTGCAGTAGAGTAGGAGGTGTGTTGTGAAGTAAAGTAAAAGGAGTTTTATTATTAATGAGAGGAGAAGGTAACCTGTTTATTAAATGAATAGCATGTTGTATAGAAAAATGCCAGAAATTCTTAGGCAAGTGAGCTTGAAAAGAAAGAGATCTTGCCACATTGAGGATGTGTTGATGTTTCCTTTCAACTATTCCATTTTGTTGAGGACACTCAACACAAGACCTTTGGTGTAGGATCCCTTGAGATTTGAAAAACTCATTCATTGAAAATTCAGGCCCATTATCAGTGCGTAAACACTTTAATTTAGTGGAAAATTGTGTTTCAATGTAAGAAATAAAGTTGATGAGGTGATGTCTAGTTTCACTTTTAAATTTCATCAAAATATCCAAGTAAATCTACTATAGTCATCCACAAGAGTAAAAAAGTATTTATGACCAGAAATAGAGGAAATAGAATAAGGACCCCAAATGTCAGCGTGCAAACTATTAAAAATCATAGAGGATTGACTAGTTCTAATAGGATAAGGTAACTTTCTTTGTTTAGCAAATTGACATGTATCACAAGGCAAATTTTTATTAAACTTGTAAGAAATGAAAGGAAAATGTGAAGCAATACATTTATGTGTAGAATCAGAAATGTGACCTAATCTATAGTGTCATAAAACTGCAGAATCTGAAACAGAAAGCGTATTATTACAAGAATTACTAGATATAGGGAGAGATATGTTGGCTTGAGCTTGGAAGACATAGAGATCTCCATGTCTATCAGTTGTACCAATCACTTTCTTGGGGTATTTCTGCACAATGAAGCATTTATCAGTAGTAAAGGTGAGGTAATATTTAGATGAGTCAATCAATTTTGTTACAAAGATCAAATTGACATGAAAATCTGGAAGATAGTACACATTAGGCAGTGTAATATGTTCAGAGATCTGTATAGAACCAGAGATATTAGTAGTAGTGGTTTGACCATTAGGTAATTTCATAATAATGAGTTGAACAATAACATGAGTAGAAAATACTGATCTTGAATAATGGTAAGAGATGCGTCGGTGCTCTCTTGATTAGCAGGGGAGGAATCTTGAGAATTTGAAGCAGCTGCATTATTAAGGGCTGCTCGGGAATGTCGTTGTTGAAATCCAGGTAGATAACCATGTTTTAAAAAACATGTTTCCACTGTGTGGCTTGTTCTACCACAATGAGTACAAATTCGATTAGAATTCTGAGATTGACAACGACGAAACCCATTATTATTGCGTCCTTTACCTCGATTATTAGAATTGTTGCTACCCGTTCCTCCTCCATTACAGGGATTATTTTGAACTAGCATCGCCATAACTTGATTTTCAGGGGCAGAATCAGAGGATGATTGAACATTGAGTTGTCGTTCTTGACCAAGAACTAAAGAAAATGTTTTATCCAATGAAGGGAGGGGCTCAAGAAGCATGATTTGGGAACGAACATTGGAAAATTGTTCGTTCAATCATTTGAGAAATTTTATGACCCGATCTTGATTCTTATATTTTCTAAGGTCAGTAGCAGCCCCACAAGTGCATTGAATTGCACAGATGCAATCGCGAGTAGGTCGAAACGAATCGATTTGTTCCCATAAAGAGGTTAATTTGGTGAAATAGTTTGTAATATCGAGATTACCTTGCTAAAGTCTTGTGAGATCATCTTGGATATCGGAAATTTGAAAATGTCACCTTGAGAGATTCGATTTTCCAGATTTTTCCAAACGGTGTGTGCGTTGTCGATCCAAAGAATTGATTGAGCGATACTATCATAAATCAAGCGTTGCAACCAAGAGAGCACCATATTGTTGCAGCGAACCCATGGATCGTGAAGAACATTCGCAAATGCCGGTTGAAGAAAGGTTTCGTCGACAAATTTTAATTTGTTCTTGGAGATCAATGTGACCTTCATTGCGCGTGCCCATGAATTGTAATTCTTGCTATCCAATAATGGGGTAACGAGAACCAAAGATGGATTCTCATTGGGATGAAGATAGTAGGGATTTGAAGGATTTGAGGAAAATTCAGAGAAAGGGTTTTCAACCATTGAAGAAGAAAAAACAAGGAAAAAGGGAAAAACAAAGAGGTATTCAAGACCAGAAAATGCATGATACCATATTGAATTAAGAGAAGCAGAATTATTTGAATTGAAAAATCACTTGTAAAGATGACCCAAGTTTTATATATATACAATGGAACCAAAACTAACAGACCTTACAAAACAACATAAACTAAATTCTGTTATTAGTAGAGATAAACTAAGTCTAACTTATATTTAATACTCTTCACTATCCTATGAAGGTCAAGGAGAAGTAAATCAAACAGATTCAAAAAGAAGAAAATCAAACAGATTCACGGAGAAGAAAATCAGAGAGATTCAAGAAGAAGAAAATCGCAAATGAAACAACATAAAGAAGGGGTTGCCACAATCTTTGATACAAGTCTGGTCAAGGTTTGTCACTTCCTCCTTCAAACCCATTCTAATTTTCAGTTTTTCCTTCTATGGACATTTACGTATGTTATCTCTCTTTCGTTTTTCAAATAGACTACAGGACGTTCAACCACCACCAATAAAAAGGCAACCCACCTTCTTCATATTCCTTTGCATTTTTTTGGTTTTTTGTTTGTACTTCTAAATGCTATTTGTTTGGTCTTTAATTTTTTCTAAGCCTCCACGACAAAAAAAAAAACGTAACCCAACTTCATCCTCTTTTACATTTTATTTTTTAGGGTTTTTGTAGTTCTAAATGTTCTTAAAAACACTATTTCTTAATTCTTTAAATTATTCTTGGTAACCCATCTCATTTCATATTCCTTTGCAAATGTTTAGGTTTTTTGTTTGTACTTCTAAATGTTATTACAAACTGAAATTGCATCTTCAACTTCTTTAGGTTTTCTTGGCTCTTTAAGTTCCAAATCTTTTGCATTTCATCTTCAGAGATATATTACAATATGAAATAAATGATTAATTTTCAATTTATGTTTATAAAATTTTCATTGGTTCACAAACAAGAAATGCAACACCATTGAAGGACATTAACACCTCAAAGGAAACCTGGAAAATAGTAGTTAGGGTCACAAATTACTTCACTATTGTTAGTAAAAATGGGAATGTGCACGATGAAGTTATTTTGATGGATCAACATGTCTACATTTTAACTTTTTCTTTATGTTTGGTTACCAAATATCTTCATTCTATTGGTCAGTATCTCATTTTATAAATTATTTGTTATTAAAAGGCTGATCAAATACATGTTGTTATACGACAAGATGATTCTGTTAAATGGAGGGACAAACTTAAAGAGAATCAAACATACATCATCCATAACTTTTCAGTTTTTCCAAGTACTTTCCAGTTCAAATATTGCCTCCATGAATTCAAAATTGTTTTCAATTCTGCTACTTTTGAAGAAGAGATTGATGTCCCTAAAATCCCACCGACTCAATACCGTTTTGTGTCTTTTAGCACCATTTTGAATGGGCAGAACCCTCCTAACAACTTAATTGGTAATATTATCATTTCTTTTTTTTTTTAATTGAATTATATATATGTGTTTTATATTTTTCGTGTTTCAATGGATAACTTATCTTTTTTATTCATAGATATTAGACTTCAACATCATCAACCAAAAAAAATTGTGTCACCGTCAAAATCAAATATCTCATGTAACAACAATATTTACATTTAATTAATATATTATACAAAGCATGTTTCAAATGATAGTTGATGCGTTTGTTTCAGATTTTTGCATGAAAAAATCTATTTTTTCAAGCCAAAAATCATTTTGTACGGTCTGAATGGTGTTTGTTTTAGATTTTTTAAAACAAAATCATTTTTTGGCTAAAAATGAAAAGCTAAAAATAGCAGTTTCTCGCATTTGCCTCTTGCGATAGATGAGAGAGAATAACGAAACACAATGGTAAAACACGAAACTTAACTCATTAATGAGAGAAAATGATGCAATTACCCATACCTTATTTTGAAAATCCCAAATTGTCCCCCGTTCATTTTTAATAAGTTTTTACATATCAGTTTACATCAATTCATTAGTTGCGTTTTTATCCTTCATGCAGTGGCCATTTTTTTCTCTTTCCACAACGTTGTTTTTTGGTTGTGTGTATTTATTTATTGGTTTTTTAGGAGTACTCAATTACATTGATCAAATTTTAAAATGTGTCTACGAAATGGTCATTATAGTTTAAAAAAATCATTTTTACAAAATTGTATACAAACAGGTTAAAAATCATTTTTTTAAAAAAATCATTTTTATAATAGTAAACAAACGGAAGTTAAAAAATATTTTTTTAAAAAAATCTATAAAAAATAATCACTAAATTATTTTAAACAAAAATCATTTTTATTTAAACTCAAACAAACGCACCCATTATTCATTTGATCAGTGGAAACATCCTTACTTGCTCCCTATGGGAGGCTTATGGTACACAATTCCTCAATTATGTTAATGCTCACCCCAACTCTGGTCCCATCATTATAATCTTCCACCATGCACGAGTCAAGCCTCTAGAAGGTATTATTAATTCAACACAAGTTCTAATTGTTTAATGAAAGATTTCATTTGTTACAATTTACTTAAACGTAGTTGTTAATCAATTAGTTCTATATGGCAGGAAACAATGGGCACACAATCACTAATGCATGGAGTGGAACTAAACTTCTTATCAATGAAAACACGCACCAAATCAAGGAATTCAGAAATCAATAAGTTGACCAACTCTTTACAAGTGTCTTCCAAATGTTGCAGTTATGATTTAGCCTGATTGGAGGTCAAGCGATTTTAATGATGTTGACCACTCATCTTCAGTTAGCAGTTTGTTTATAAGTAATCTTTTTTCTATTAAGTAGTCAATTTTCAATGAATGCAGGCTACCTGCAATAAATGATATAGATAACTACATTCAGGGCAGCCAACTACAAACTCAGATCACATCTTCATCTCAATACACTTCACAAGAGAAGTTTATGTACAATGCTCAAGCTAAAACTCTTCGCCAAATCAAGGATATTGGACATGTAACTATAATTTCATAACACTATTTTTATGTAGATATATACATTATTTAATTGTTACAATTTTTTTAATTACAACATGGTTTTTAGGAAATGATTTGTGTCACTGTGGTAACTCTGTCAAAGGTTGTGCCAGACAAATTCGGTTGGTTTTATCTTGGTTGCACTAATTGCACAATCAACGCTAAAGAAAGGATTACAAATTTTCAATGTAAATGTGGTGTTCAGGTTGACGAACCAATTCCAAGGTACATCAAACTTTAATAGATGCTGTTTTTTAGATTTTAGAAGTATGTAATTTCATTTGTTCTTCATAATTCAAAATATATTGTCCAATCAAAGTAAAACTAAATGGTTACAATTTTCTAACTTATAGGCATATGGAATTATTAAGGGTTAGTGTTACTATATGAAATATTTTCTCTTAACTGCCATATAAGGATATGAATTTGTTCCCAAACTAAAAGCAAATAGCCTATAAGATCGTAGTTCAATATTCAACCTTAATTTATCATAATTTATAAATCAATATTAAAGTCCTTATATCAAACACTTATTGGTATCAATACTAACAACATAAAAAAGGTACAAAATGATCATTGAAGTTTTCCACGACAATTGATTTTGTAACTTCCTTATGTGGGACCAGGATTGTACTTCACTACTTGGAATTTCAGCACTTCAAATGAGGAAGAATATGATTGAGGCATGTATATAATGCTTAATCCAAGAAATTTCATAGTTTGGATATTTATTGCTTACCACATAATATGACATAACTCATTTACCTGAAACATGTTAAAAGCTGGTGAGACTGACATAAGGATATATCCAATAAGAACTTCAAGACATAGTGGGGACCACTCTAGCTTTTCATGTAAAACTATAATCATCTTCAAAACATTATTTTGTTAATAAGTCATGGAGTGATGTTGCACTTATTGCTGCAATTAAGGAACAATTTCAAATTGAAGAGGTATTCAAACCACATATTGCCTTATTGTATCTTATAATTGTAATAAATTATATATATTAAAAACTGCACAACTTAAATTAATAGAAGTCCATTTTCAGAACACATCTAAAAGAGAACCGAGTCAAGAAATACTATTTGACACTGTAAGTATATCTACATGACTCTCTATAAGTGCATCATTTTGATAAATACATTCTGATTTCATAAATCTTTATGACAATAATCTAATTAATTCCTACAAACTTTATGAAATATGTAACAATCATTATCAATGACTGGTGAAAATGATATTGAAAATGTTCAGTCAGCTACACCTGTTAAAAGGCCTCCAACTGATGACCAACAAGATAATGGGGGTAACAATGCAATTGCAAGTGCCCAACTATCATCATCAAAACCACTCAAGAATATCAAATGTGAATAGGAACTACAATGAAATTATATATTAGACAGTAGATGATGACATCAATTATGTTAAAAACTATTATTATATGTTGTAATCCTAAGGAATAATTATGTTTTGGTCTCATGAAGTCTGAATCGTGGGATATATATTCTCAAATCATGTATTGTTGTAAACACTAAACACAGGTACACTTTTTGGTTCAATGTTATTATTAGAGGATGGATGTTTAATTGATTAATGTCTTTAGGAACAGTAATATGGAAAATGTTGATATGTTGCCTATTGAAAAAATATAAACTCAGTAATTATCCTCATATCTCTATATTTAAAAATTTATATATGACTAAAGAGCAAATTGATAACTATCTTAAATAATAGTATTTTTTTTGTTTTTGTTGCATAATACAACATAAGTTACACAATTAGGCTATAAAATAACTCAATTTTTCATACTTTATAAATAATATATTACATTGTTGAAGTTTAGGCTATTGACCAGGTTTGAGAAACTCAAATGGTACATATAGAGATGAAATTGTGGAAATCAATAAAAATTTATATTTATAGTTATTTAATAATATAAATTTAATAATATAAATTTGTTATAAACTTGTGAAACTACTCAAAGTTGGAACATGTCATCAGCAACTTCCCCCTCATTGGGTAAAGTAAACTGAAAGTACTCATTTGTCAACTCACAAAAGCTGGCTTCTTGAAACATGTCATCAACAAAACAAATACCAGCAACTATGAGGTATATCAACGTTACTCATTATAACTCTTTTATTTTTTATTCTAATCAACCAACAAGCTCAAATAACTAATAAACTAAAGTTTAAGAGTTATATTATTTCTGCTAATAGTTGAACTGCAAACTACAAAATACAACCTACAACTTTTGAAGCTCCAAATTCATATTGAAGGAATAATAGAGTTGTTGTAAATCTGTCGTGATACAAGGTTCGTAATGCTTAGTTCAATATCCTCGTTTATTGATAGAAAAGGATTATTTATTAATTTTTAATTATATATGTAGCTAAATCTCAAAAATAACATATTGCATCTATAGCTTCAGCGTTTCATGGTCTAGCTCCTGTTAAAGGGCTACCAAAAACGAAACAAACATCTAAATCAACCATACAACACTAGAAAATCAAACTGTGGTGGATATTTTATGAACCAAACTGATTCGTTTATTTTATAGAAAATCAAGCCATATTTTTTTTTTAACAATTAATATGAATCAATAATGGCAATTCAGTACAGTACGGTTCCCAAAATCAATATGGTTTGAAAATGTACAGTTTAATGGCAATTATGTGTTTTGTGAAATATTGATAAAGTTTTTGGTTTAGCAATATCAAATATTTATTGTTCATAAATTGGTTTAGCAATGTCAATGTAGTTTTTGGTAAGATTAAAACATATAATATTGCTTATTATGATATAAATAAAATTTTAGATTTAACATGAAAAAAAATTAACCTCCATGAAAGAATAATTTTTCTACCCAATCGAATGAAATGTAGATTAAAGGGATAAATTTATTTATTTATTTTTTAAAATTATTACTACTACAATGTTTATAATCATGTTGTGTATTAGTCTAACATTTTTTAATTTTATATCTACATCATGCAGGAAATCATAAAAGATAATATGGATGATTACACTATTGTTAGAAAAATGAGAGCTACAAAAGCAAGACATAAAAGGAAAACTATGACTATGCGAAAAAGCGCATTTTACGGCGCTTTTTTTAAGCCATTTATAGCGCTTTTTCAAAAAAAAAAAAGATTTGTAGTTACTAGCGCTGTAAAAAGATACAACAACACTTTTTAAAATAAAAAAGCGCTATAAAATAGGTGGATATATTGTGCGCTTGTTATTCTCGTTTTACGGCGCTTTTTTAAAAAAGCGCTGTAAATCCCTGTAACAACGCTTTTTAAATCCCTGCAATAGCGCTTCATATGCATGCACCTATTACAACGCTTATGTGAAAAAGTGTTGTAATAGGTGCATTCAATAGATGCATTATTATGCACCTATTACAACGCTTTTATGAAAAAACGTTGTAATAGGTGCATTTAATTGTTTTATTATTATGCACCTATTACAACGCTTTTCAAAAAAAAACGCTGTAATAGGTGCATTGTTATGCACCTTTTACAGCGCTTTTTCAAAAAAGCGCTGTAATAGGTGCATTAATATAGATGCATTGTTATGCACCTTTTACAACGCTTTTTCCAAAAAGCACTGTAGTAGGTGCATTCAATAGATGCATTATTATGCACCTTTTACAACGCTTATGTGAAAAAGCGTTGTAATATGTGCAATCTAATGCACGTTTTACAGCGCTTTTTTGAGAAAGCGCTGTAAAAGGTGTTTTTTTTTCTTATTTTAGTTTTATTAAAAATGCTGTAAATCTAAAAAAGCGTTTTTTGGTTTTTTATGGCAATTTTTTAGAAAGCGTTGTCTTTTACTTTTTATTCCAAAATCATTTTCATCCAGAATCAGTTCACAATCATCTCACAAAATCAGTACACAACAACAACAGAACTTCATATTCACAACAATCAGTTCATATTTACACATTCACAATAGCCCAGAACTACATATTCACAACTACCTATTCATATAACTATCATATTCACTATCATATTCATACAACTACATATTCATATTCACAACTATCAGTTCACAACTACATATTCACAAACACCACAGAACTACCATATCCCTTGCAGCATGCCATTTCCCAGCAAATCAAATAATTTTCATTTCAATCACATACTGACACCAGTCTTCCTTTATTTATGTTAGATCTTCTTCAGAATATGTTGGACTGGAATTGTCAAAGTACTGTGCGATATAAAAATCGAACATAAATAAGTTAGAATCAAATATATACATAGTTTATATATGAAAATCAAATAATGAAAATACTGTACCGTTTCTGGGATTATAATTTGATTCTTATCAACAATCTCCTTCATGAATCGCAATACATAGTGCCCACAGTCGATGTTGTTAGTTTGGTGAGGGCACTATAAAATAAAACATATAAGTCAATAATTATTTGTGCATTGATTGAAAATGAAATTTTAAAAGCATATATTTCAAACCTTTATTGGAATCCATGTGATGTTATTTGACTTTTGCTTCAACACTGTAGCACCTCTTTGAGCTCAAAAAACTTGTAAAGCACTATCGAATAAATACATGTAAAAAATAAATGAATATTACTTACGTGTCGAACATATTCTTTATCTCGGGGTGATTGTTGTAATGGCCGTGCAAGGGATCTAGGTAGTATATAACTTTAGAGGTCGCATTGATTGCAAATAGCACCCAATGTGCCCTACAACAACAAAAATTTGGTTTACACAACTAATAAATTAAGATCTCATAAATTAAAAAAGATATAAATAAAGAATATATAATTACGTACCCTGAATTATATGATGCAAGGAACAACTTATCCTTCTCTTTATTTCCTAATAGTATATCTACAACGTATTTCTTTACATTCATTGGATCGTGTTTAAGCATCGAAATCTTATGCGGAGACAATAATGAAAATCTATTTGACAATCTGCGCGTGCACACAAACTTCTCATACAAAAACCTTCAATGAAAATTTCAAATTAGATTAATTACCAATAAATTAAATTAATTACAAATAAATGCAATTAAAATTAATTTTTACCTCAGATCCTTATGGTCGAGAAGTTCGTATATGTGCTCTTTTTCCAAAAATTCTTCATACTCATCTCCGAATATAGCTTTATCCATGCTTATTATTCGTGAATCGTTGTCGCTGCCCATATTTTTTTTTGTCAGTATGTCAAGACACAACCTATATCGAGCAAGTCGTGGCTGCCTTATTTTAAGAGCAGGAGCAGCAACTGATTTTACACGATCTAGTTTTTGAGCATCAACTTTGGCCGCTTTATTACCCTCCAGCTTTTGTAGTTTGCCAGCTTTATTACCCTCCAATTTTTGAAGTTTGCCGACTTTATTATTAACACGAACATCCAGTCATGGTGTGGCAGCTGGCTTGCTGTGCGGGTGGTTTATTGGATTGAATCTGAAAAAATGAGGTTAATCAGTTTGTTAGTCCATTGAATCTGAAAAAATGACAAACCTTACATAATAAATGTGAAAAACCTTTTCGGGCGATGTGATTGTTTCGTTTATGGGAATCTTCTTATCATTCCTTTTAGACTTTGTTTGAATCTAAATAAATGTGAAATTAAAGTTAACATCGGAAAAAATTTAGCAATTAAATATAATCAATTAAACATACATTTCAATTAATTAAACATACCTTATCAAGGGCAACAAGATGTTTGGGCCATGCCACGTAACTCCCAATTGCTTCACCCAAATAATTCAGATATGCATCGTTGTCCGGTATAGGCAACGGTGCATTTGGTTCCAAAACAATAACTGGTGATACTCTGACATGGCCCGCAGGGATCGGTGTGTTGTGCAATACTTCGCCTAGAGTGACACCCTAAATTAATGGTTAATACATAAGTATGTGAAACAATTAGTGAATGAATTTATTATTTTATTAAGTAATTAATTACCTCAGGAAGACTTTTGAGACCAACGTTGCAACTCGCGTTTTCACTCTCCATTTGATTTTCACGTTGGAGTTGATCCGCAAGTTGCTTGTCTTTATTCGTCTTCACCAAGAATGCCACTTGCTCTGTTAATACTTTGATCTTCTCTAATACATCCTCGTTAGATGGATTTAGCGCTTCTCTTGTGAAAGATAGCTTCTAGGAGTTACGCCAAATCTTTTCCCCCTCACGCGACCGAAATATTCAGGAACATTAAACACTTTACCTAGTATGTCCCTACAACTAGCCTTGTTGTCCTCTTGATTTTCCGAACTTTGTTTGAGATTCGCCTAAAATATATACACGTAGGATTAAAAAGATTAGTTCAATATCAATTTTAAAATACAATATTAAAATATATTAAAGTGATAAATATACTTACACAAAGTTCTATTACTTTTTGAACATTTTCGTTATCAACCACTCCGTCTTTATTCATGCGAGCTTCCTTCCACAATATATGACGACCCAACGGTTGATCGGATTGAGTGTCTTGTAGCTATTCTCGTTAATATCATAAAAAAAAATTAGTTAGAAAGTATAGTTTATAATGTACCACATTATATAAAAGTGATGTTTAATTACTTACAAGTTTTTGCTCTAGACGTGCATATCCCATACGAGATTTCTTGTATGGGTGGGGAATAATTTTTGCCCTCTCGCGATTTGCCTTACTAATATTCTATATAAAAAAATAACAATCTTGTAAAAATTTAAATACGCTACGAATATGAATAATAAAACACAAATGCTAATAAATTAATCACTTACAACAAACGCGGGGTTCGAACGTTTTGCTACGAATGTGCTCCATTCCTTATTTCATATATAATGTTTATATATTTTTGGAGCTTCCGCATTCATATTGCCATCTCGGTCTCTTCGATAGAAATTTGAGAGGTAAGATCTAAAACCCCGGTATATTTTCCCGGCAACTCTTAGCACGTAACTCTTTCTCACCTCGTCAACATCAAAAGCTGTCTGCAAACCAAATAAAGATATAGTTTGAGTAAAGTATACTTCAAAGCAGTTTGTAAAAAATTATAAGTAAAAAAGTGGAGTAAAAAGTTACTTGTATATCAGCCCACAATACATCTTTTGCATCCTTCAATGCCTTATCTCTCCAATCATCTATTGTGATGGGGATATTCTGACGAACAACAACTCCAATATAACTTACAAACATTGAATTGTTGGGGTCAATTGGCTGACCACTCTCATTCCATCCCACCTAATAAACTCATATAGTAAGTACCTCAAATTATAAACAGCAAACAAAGTAAACAGCAAACAAAGTATACCTCGAATTTTTGCCCAGTACTTCTTGCTTTTATAACATTTTGCATTATGGTTGCACCACGTTTGACTTCATTTTCGTAAGTCTTGGTGTTGCCAACTTCTTCATTTTGACATTCTAAATCTTTATTGGTATCCATTTATCTACAACAAGTTCAACATGCAGTGCAGTATAACTTCAATAAGTTCAACATGCAGAGTCTAAGTACGTAGCAGTATAAGTTCAACATGCATTTTAGTGAAACAAAAAACTAATAAATACAATACCTGAAATAGCGCTTTCTAATACTTAGGGTTACAGGTTCGCAGACGAACACCGCAGAAGACGAAACGAAGATGAAACGATCGTAGGGTTACGGGGTTCGCAAACGAAACGAAGACGAACGAAGACTAAAAATATATGGTTACGTAATGAGAAGGAGGATGAAGATGAGGAGGAAACAGGTGTATGATGTTTACGTAATGGGGGTAAGTAATGAGGAGGAAACAAGGGAAACTGAAACACTCGTAGGGTTCGTAGGGTTCGCAATGAGAAGGAGAACGAAGAGGAAACTGAAAAACTCGTATGAAGTTTACGTAATGAAGATGAAACTGAAGAGGTTTACTGTTATATATAAAAACCCTATTACAACGTTTTTTTGAAAAAGTGCTTTAATAGGTCTCATTATTTTATTTTTTAAAAGCCTACTACAACGCTTTTTTAGAAGCCTTTTAAAGCGATTGTGAAAAAGCGTTGTAGAAGACCTCCTTATTTTTTATTTTTTTAAAAGCCTTTTATAGCGCTCTCATACAAGGCGCTTTAAAATGCTTCTTTGTTTTATTATATGCAAACGCTATGTGACCTTTTTACAGCGCTTATGCAGAAAGCGCTTTAGAAGACCTCCTTATTTTTATTTTTTTAAAAGCCTTTTACGGCGCTTTCATAGAAAGCGCTTTAAAAGGCTTCTTTGTTTTATTATATGCAAACGCTATGTGACCATTGTACCGCACTTATACAAAAAGCGCTTTAGAAGACCTCCTTATTTTTATTTTTTTAAAAGACTTTTACAGCACTTTCAAACAAAGCGCTTTAAAAGGCTTCTTTATTTTATTATATGCAAACGCTATGTGACCCTTTTACAGCGCTTATGCAGAAAGCGCTTTAGAAGACCTCCTTATTTTATTTTTTTAAAACCCTATTACAACGTTTTTTCAAAAGAGTGCTGTAATAGGGTTTTATATATAAAATGCCTCTTTGTTCCAAGGGTTGTGTGACCCTTTTACAGCGCTTTTGAAGAAAGCGCTTTAAAAGACCCTTATTTTATTTTTTTTAAACCCTATTACAGCGCTTTTTCAAAAGAGCGCTGTAATAGGGTTTTATATATAAAATGTCTCTTTGTTTTATTTTTTTAAAACCCTATTACAACGCTTTTTCAAAAGAGCGTTGTAGTAGAGCTGTGTGACTTCATTATTTTGAGATGATCAATTAAGTTCAAGAAAAATTCCAAATAATTTTGTTTTCTTCCAAATAGTTAAATTTATTTTTTCTTCCAAATAATAATTTTTTTCTTCCAAATTAGTTAAATTATTTTTTCTTCCAAATTGTGTTTAATTTTTTTTCTTCCAAATAATAATTTTTTCTTACAAAATAATAATTTTTTCTTCCAAATAATACCTATATATATATATGTCAATGCTAATATTGGGATGATCAGTTCAAGTTCAAGAAAAATTCCCAGTATATGCAGAAAATCAGTATACAATTACATACAGTTCAAGCTAAATACCAAAATGCTTAATTATGGTAGATCAAACTGATCATAGCACTTGGGGACATGTTTCTATCCTTTTATTTTGGTATTTTTAAAATCACTTTATAGCTTAGAATAATTTTTTAGCTTGTTTCTAAACTTTGGGTTGAAATTGAATTACAATTTTATTATTTGCATTTTAACCCCTGCTCGCTTTGTAGGCCATAACTTGAGCTTTGGATATCAGATTGAGGCATGCAAGTAGTCGTTGAAAAGCTAAAAATCAGAGCTACAACTTTTCTGTTGGAAAAAATCTCAATGCCGAAGTCTACTAAGCCTAAATTACAGATTTCGTAATCTAGACCTTTGTAATAATTTAAATAGCGGGCTACTTGTTTTAAAAGGCCAAAGCCCGAGCACTACATATTTTGGGATTTCTTTCCTTTATGAGATAATTTTTTTTTCGGACAGAATCATAATATAAACATATTTTTATTTTCAATTCCATGGAAGGCTAATTTTACAAGGTTAATCCACGAGTTCAGAGTTTCATCACACCTGGAGATTCAAGTTACATCGTCGATTCTGATTTATGATTCTAATTTCTTTATTTGATTATATTGATAATTTGATTGCTTAAATTGAATCTCAATAGGATCGATTAAATTTATTTGACAGAATTTGGTTTCAGTCTCTAATTAAATTATAATTCTGCGAGGCTTATTCGTTAATTGTAATATTTTGATGATTGTGATGCTTAATCCAGTCAATGAAACCGAATTCACATAGGGTTGATTGTACGCTTGTTTGATCAATTCTATAGTCAAATAATAATAGAATCATGAATTAGAAATTATAGAATCTGTGATAGGTCCGAAACTCGAATGGGTGGATTAATCGTTTTGCTCATCTGTCCAAACTATTTCTAATTTCGATAAATCATTATCAAAACCCCCAATTTCGAATTTCAACTTGGTTAATATCGTTATATCAGGAGTCCTTGCAAAACGACTCGGGTTATTACCCTTTTCTGCACTTATTTTCAATTATATTTGATCCGTTTGCGATAGCGGATCACAAACAATTAAATTACATGAACTCAGTTCAGATTACATGGCTTAAAAACAATTAAACACATTGAGATGCCCTTCTTCTTTTCTTGGTGGGATTCACATTTATTTGTCCGTTAATGATACGAAACGATGGATTAAATTCCCTCATCATGATCATCTCTAAGATATAAACCATCATCAGTTGAATCAATTTCATGTGGTTGTGATGTTGCAAAGAAAAGATCATTACCAACATCTTCATCATTATTGTTATCATCACTTATTTTATTGGTCGATAGGACAACAAACCATTTATCATCAGCAGGATCAGTGACATAAAACACTTGTTGAGCTTGCGACGCTAAAATAAAAGGCTCATCTTTGTATCCCACCCTATTAAAATCGACAAGCAAGAACCCTGCCTCATCAATCTGAACGCCATTATTATTATCGACCCACTTGCAACCAAATATGGGAACACGAAACATTGTGTTGTCTAGCTCCCATATGCGCTCGATAACCCCAAAATATGATAGATTTGCATATATTGGGTTCTTGTCTTTTGCACTTGAGATATGCATCGCTTCAGCTACGAGAGTGACTCTACTATTTTGCATAGTGGTTTGATCATCTTGTTCTTTGGTATAAAATATTTAGCCGTTAATTACATAACCGGTGTAAGAAAAGACATGTAAACTCGAACCATTTGCTAGCCACCTCAATCTCTGTGAAATTGATCTAGGGTCTACATCAAACATTGACTTTATGTGATTTTTTAACCATGTTATGAAACTTCGATTGTGCTCTCGAGTTATCCAATTTTGATTCCTATTCATGTTCAAACTAGATAACTGATCCATGTGTATTGTAACATACAGTTGAACCTCATCATCATTGTGCAGAACATACAATTGTGCCTGCTCCCATTCTGTCCTTGATATAGTCATTAGTCTCTTTCCAATTATCCCTTCTCCTGATAATCTTCCCGAATGACGAGACATGGGAAGCCCTATGGATTCAACATTTGACATATATTCAGTACAAAATTCAGCAGCTTCTTCGACAATGTACTGTTCAGCAATACAACCTTCTGGTCGACTTCTACTTTTTATGTACCCTTTTAATATTTTCATATATCGTTCTATCGGGTACATCCATCTCATATAAGCTGGCCCACAAAGTTGTGTCTCCTTAACAACATGAACAGTAAGGTGAACCATTATATCAAAAAATGAGGGTGGGAAATACATTTCAAGCTCACACAAAGTAACAACAATTTCCCTCTGCAATGTTGGTAATTTCTGAGGATCGATCACTTTACTACAAATTTCCTTGAAGAAGAAACATAATTTAGTTATGGCTCGGTGAACTTTTTTAGGTAAAATGGAACGTATACCTATTGGTAGCAAATGCTCCATTAGAAAATGAGCATCATGGGTCTTCAAACCTTTTAACTTGAGGTCTTTCATACAAACTAAAGTTTTAATGTTTGAAGAGTATCCTTCTGGAACTTTAAATTCGTGTAGAAATTTACACAAAACAATTTTTTCCTTTCTAGATAGAGTATGAGCGGCTGGAGGTAGATATGTGCGATTTCCTTTCTTTATGGGACCCAATTCATTTCTTATTCCCATATCGACCAAGGCCAATCTTGCATTGATGCCATCCTTAGACTTTCCTGGTACATTGAGTAACGTACCAATAACACTGTCAAATACATTTTTCTCAATATGCATCACATCGAGAAAATGTCTTACACACAATGACTTCCGATATGGCAATTCAAAGAAAATTGACTTTTTCTTCCACCTAGTTTTGACCAACTCTCCCGCAAAAGGTTTGCCAAATTTATTGGTCAAACCTTGTACTTTCTCAAGTATTTGATATCCAATCGATGACACAGGAGCTCTATTTTCCTCTGATTTTCCATTGAATGCATTTCTCCACCCACAATACTGATGACTATAAGGTAAAAATCTACGATGTCCAAGAAATACATTTTTCTTACAATGTTTCAACCGCATCCAATTTGTACTCTCTTCACATATAGGACATGCACACTGACCTTTAATGCTATATCCTGATAAATTACCATATGCTGGAAAATCATTAATTGTGTCGAACAACATAGCCCTCAAATTGAAATATTCTTTCTTATACCCGTCATAAACTTCCACACTTGTCTCCCACATAATTTTTAAATCTTCAATTAAAGGAGCCAAGTATACGTCGATATCATTCCCCGATTGTTTGGGTACAGAAATTAACAGAGACAACATCATAAACTTATGCTTCATACATAACCATGGAGGTAGGTTATAAATCAACAAAATCACAGGCCACGTGCTGTGTGAGATGCTTTGAAGACCACGTGGATTCATTCCATTAGTAGAAAGTGCAATGCGTAGATTTCTTGACTCTATCCCGAATTCAGGATACTCGTGATCAATTTTTGCCCATTGCGGATAATCTACAGGGTGTTGAAACTTTCCATCTCTAATTCTTTCAGCTGCATGCCATGTCAAGTGTTTTGAATCTTCTTCACTGCGATACATGCGCCTAAATCTTGGTATTACAGGAAAATTCCACACGACTTTTGCTGGAGTAGATTCTTTCTTCTTATATCGAGAGACATTGCATTTTGGACACGCCTTTAGTAATTCATATTCATTTCGAAATAAAATGCAATCGTTAGGACACGCATGAATCCTTTCATAACTCATACCAATAAAGCACAAAATTCGTTTAGCCTCGTATATTCGACTGGGAAGTTCATTATCATCTGGCAACATATCTTTTAAGAGTGTTAGTAATTATGTGAAGCTTTTATCAGACCATCCATTACTCGCTTTTAAGTTGTACAACTTTAATATCGTCGAAAGTCTTGTGAATTTAGTACAACCATTATATAATGGTTTCTCTGCATCACTCAACAAGCTCTCAAACATTTTAGGACAATCACGAAGATTTTCTTCAACTGCTTTTGCAATCTCCTCAACTCGGTCTGGCTCATATGTATCTGTGTCGAAATCAGTTGAAGCATATGTATCTGTGCGGATGTTTCCATTGATTTTCTCACCATGTCTTATCCAACATGTATAGCTTTGATCAATTCCATACCATACTAAATGTCCTTCCAATTCATCTGCTCTAACGCGTTTTCTAAAACAACACTTTAAACAAGGATAAACGACTTTATTTGCATTCATCACTGCAAACTCAATAAACTCCTTCACTCCATTTTCATACTCTTTTGTCAATCGATTGGCAGACATCTATTTCCTGTCCATTTTATATGACCTATATATATATAAATGCAATTAAACAAATAATAAGCATTATTTAAAGTCTTATATATATGACCTATATATAATACACATATCTAATATTGGTCCAAGATTGATTTCAAAACAGAACATATATATCATGAGAACATATCTAATATGTAACAATTTATCAGTTTTAATTAGTGACAACAACAAATAAATAAAATACAGTACCTGAGACAACGTTGATCAATTTGTTTTAAAAGAGGAGCAGCGTAAATCAATTTGTAGATGGGCGCATAGTAGATGAGAGGAGGGTTCGCAATGTTGAGGAGATGAGGGTTCGTAGGGTTAGGACAACATATTAAATTTGTTTTAAATTTGTTTTTATTTATTTAAAGTGAATGTTTTTTATTTAAAATGAATGATTTTACAGCGCTTGTACAAAAAGCGCTATAATAAGTCCTTTAAAAATGTGAAAGGGCAAGCCTATTACAACGTTTGTATAAAAAGCGTTGTAATAGGTCATTTGATTATGTGAAAACGCAAGGCTTTTACATCGCTTTGACAAGAAGCACTTTAAAAGCTATGTAACATAAGGTGGGAGCGCTACATTTTACAGCGCTTGTGTTTAAAGCGCTAAAAAAGCACTGTAAATGGCTAAAAAAACGCTTTTGTATCCTCCGTAATTTTTTAAAAATTATACAACATCGCTTGTATTTAATAAGCGTTGTAAAAGACGTGCTATAAAATGTCATTTTTGGCGTAGTGTATATTGGACAAAAGAAGAGCAAAAATGATCAAACCTGATTGTCTCTCTACTATGTCAAATCCCAATTCTGAATTTAATGTTATACATCATCATCAAAGAACTCCTTTGTCTGATATTATATTGGGTGTTAACAACAAAAGTTCAATATCTTCTTTTAATCACAGTTGCACCTCAAACATAAAGACTGTCGAGACAAAATCTCAATTTAATGTTTTGATGAAAACAAACAAAAAGTTAATTAAGAATGTTAATTATGATTCTAAGTGTGTTGGTTTTTAACATGTGTGTTTGAGTGTATTAATCAAAGATAGGAATCAAGCAAAGCAAAGAAAACAATTAAAAACTGAACATATAAAGAAACAACAAAATCTGGAAAACGGAGAATGTTCTCCAGTTTCAAGAATGATCGTCACAGCCTCTTGACCAATCAATCTCCACTATTTCAACGAAGCTTTTGCCTCTGAATTTTGTACTAGTTCATCAGTACATGGCAAGGAACAAGTAGAAATCATTATAGTCAAAGAAGGCATTCGGATCGTAAAGAGAGAAGATCACAAACTAGCAAGACCAAACAGATTTGAACTTGACTGTCAACATTCTTGACAGCATTCTGATCATTCTCCAGCATGCTAACATCTTTCTCCAGCATGTTAACATTAATCTCCAGCATGCTAACATCATTCTCCAGAATGATAACATCAATCTGCAGAATGATCATCAGTCTCCAGAATGTTCAGATCAGTCTCCAAAATGATAACATCAATCTGCAGAATGATCATCAGTCTCCAGAATGTTCAGATCAGTCTCCAGAATTTTCAACATCATTCTCTAGCAGACTGTCATCATTCTCCAACAGACTGTCATCATTCTCCAGCAAACTACCATCATTCTCCAGCAGACTGTCATCATTCTCCAAGCTGTTTTGGCAGAATCAATCTTCGTTTCTGCAGAATTTCAGCATTGATCTCCTTACTTTTGCAGATGTTTATAATCATTCATTATACTATTTTGGACAGAATCAAAACTCCAGATCGAAGCTGTAACATCAATAATTACATATGAAGCTTCAAATATCAATCTTCGTTTCTGCATAATTGATTCTCTTATTTCCGCATAAGTTGTTCATTACTTTCCAAACTATTTTGGATCAAATCAAATGCCCAGATCAAAGCCCAATTATCATCAAGTATTTTTGAAGCTTAATGGGTCATTAAAAACGCAGAAAATCTGATTGAAATTGAGCAAAACAGCCCAGTCAAGCAAGGCCCAAAACTGCCACATCATTGGATTATTTTTTCAACAGAAAGGTTGCTTGTGTCAGAGGAAAACAGAGCACTCCCAACAGCTCTTTCTGACCTAAATTAATTGCTCAAATCACCTATAAAAGGAAGGCCAAGCTCAAGGAAAAATCAGAGCTTCAAGTACTTAGAAAATTCATCAATCACATACACTTACATACTTGAATACTCTCACTCACATACATTGAATCAATTCTGATTTTTCCCATTCGATTCTTAGAATCATTTTCTTGTATTTCTCTGTCAAAGAATCAGATCTCAAACAAGAGTTGAGACATCTCAGATTCTAACAAAACAATCTCATCATTATTGTAAAACTCAAACTATAAGAGTTTAGTATAGTTTGGGTAGATTGTAAGAAATCCTATCAAGGTTGATAGGTGACCTGATTGAACTCCTTTCTGGGTGGAAAGGTTTTAATATTGTAACAGATCAAGGTTGATCTGAGCTAGGTGCTGTAAAACCAAGAAGGTTCTTTGTTTTGAACACTTAGTGGAAAATCTCACGGTTGTGAGGACTGGACGTAGCCCGAGTTGGGTGAACCAAGATATATCCTTGTGTGGTATCTCTTCCCTTATCTATTTACTTTCAGTCTGATTGATTATCAAGTTAAATACATAAACTGAATTACTGATTTTAACTAACCAAGAACGTTCTCCATTTTTCTGGTTAAAACCAAGAACGTTCTCCGTTTTCTGTTTTCACAACCAAGATCAATCTTGAGTTATTTTCTTAAGTTTTTTCAGGAATTTTTAAATAGGAACATTTACAATTCAAACCCCCCTTCCTTGTAAATCGACATTGCTACTTCAAAGACAGGGGGGAGTGTTATACAAAGTCAACCACATTCAAATTTTTGCCATCGGACTGAGGGAAAGCAATTGGCTGGGCTAAATGCTTTGGGGGCTAATCTTTTCAGAAAATTTGAAAATGTTGATTTAGGTTCATGTTCAACATCAAAAGCACTACCAAAACTGCACTCAATAAACTCACAAAGCTATGAAAATGACAATAGCGATGATGACTTACATGTCTCGGATCCTGAATTCAATGATAGTGAAGGTACGGACCGTATTAGGAAAATATGTGATTTATCTTTTGAAAATCATGTACAAACTAAATGCAAATGAAAAAACTAAAATGAATCCCTTAATAGATGCAATTGATGAACATGAATGCATGTCTGAGGATGAATGCAATGATGTCGCGAATAGTAATACTGATGAAGATGAAGTTTTCCTCAACAATAACACGTTTGAAGAATCTGCAAATAGACAAGGTCTATTTATGCATTCTAAGGTTATAATTTAATATGTTTAATATTTAATATGTTAGGAAGTTTTTAATATTAAATTACTTGATGTTGATTTATTTTAGTATATTCTAATCTTGGCAATGCCATGATTAAATGCAATTATTGTGGAGCAAACATGTGGTACCGAGAAAGAATGAACAAAAGTTCTCATTCTGCAAAATCGCCTAATATGATGTTTGCATTCACCTAAAATATTAGGATGTATAATATGATGTGGAGCATTCACCTACAAAAGTTCTCATTCTGCAAAATCGTCTAAAATCGACTGGGAAGTTCATTACCAAGAAACAACATATTAGGATGTATAATATGATGTTTGCATTCACCTCTCAGGGAGAAAATTTGGACAATTGGTTTAATACTGGACGAGGACCACCAAATATGAGAATACAAGGTCAAATATGTCATAGGACAGATAGTTTGTTACCACTACCTGGTCAAACACCCAAGTTTGCACAACTATATATTTATGATACTGAAAATGAGATCCAAAACAGAATCCAAGGATTCAAGTAAACTTATCATCTATAAGTATTATGTTAGCATTTTTAATATACATTTTATCAGTTGTATTATGTTCAGTAAGCTTCTATAGCAACAAATAAACACAAAATTGAGTATACAATTTCATATAGTTATTAGACATTCATTAATATATGTATATATATATATATATATATATATATATATATATAGAGAGAGAGAGAGAGAGAGAGAGAAATATGTCATGCTAATTTATAGTTTTTTTAATCTAAAATATCAATATATTAGGGATTTTTAAATCGTATGCCTTAAAAATAATTGCATGTGTCCTATCACATTTTTTAATACTATCTTAGTAAGCACTAACAATTTCATATTATAAATTATGAATATATAGGAACAACAATATTGATCAACAAACAGTTCAAGAGCTTAGTAACATGCTTTACCAATACAATATACATGTTCAATCATTTAAAATGGTAATAGTAAGATTGCAAGATAATCAAGTTCATGATTTAAAACTACGCTTGATTTATGAAAGATCATCAGATGGAAGATTGTATAACCAACCAACTATATCTGAAGTGGCTGCACTAATAGCTGGTGATGTGGATACAGGTTCAAAAAGAGATATCATAATGGAGACACAAAGTGGTAAAATAAAAAGGATTGACGAGTTCCAGGCAAGTTATTTAGCATATTAATATCCTTAGCTATTCCCTTGTGGTGAAGATGGTTATAGACCAAAAATTGCTCATAGAGAGACACTAGGAACCAAGAGTGCTAATCAGAATCGACTTAAAATACGAGAATGGCTTGCATATAGAATTATGTCAAGAGATCATGAAGCACAAACAATAATGCGATCAAGAAGATTACTCCAACAATTCTTGGTTGATGGATTCACAATGATGGAAGGACAAAACCTCAAGTGGTTGAGAAACAACCAATCAAAATTGCGAGTTGAAAAATATCGCAGTTTGAATGATAAACAGGGAAACAACAAGTTTAAGGTTCGCGTAGGGGTAAGAGATATACTTTGACGATAGTCGTCGTTACATGGATAACTTATACTTTGACGGTATGGCTATTTGTAGCCATGTTGGATTTCCTGACCTTTTTATTACATTTACATGTAATCCTAATTGGCAAGAAGTCCAACGATTGTTGGCGTCAAATCATTTAAAAGCTACTGATAGTTCAGACATAATTGCAAGGATATTTAAAATGAAGTTTGACGAGCTAACAAAGAAACAAGTTCTTGGCAAAATACTTGCATGTAAGTATTCTTCTTAATATTCATAAATAGTTTATCTGTTGTAAACTTATATGCTCATCATGTGATAAATGGAAAGTTTACCTTCGTAGATATGTACACCATTGAATTTCAAAAGCGAGGTTTGCCACATGCCCATATCTTGATATTCCTTCACCCATAAGCAAAATACCCAACACCAAATGATATTGACAAAATAACTTCAGCTGAAATTATGGACAATGTCGGTGATCCAGAATTGTACAATTTGGTCAAATCACACATGATACATGGGCCATGTGGTTTATCAAACCAAAAAGCACCGTGCACAAACGATAGAAAATGTACAAAGTTCTTTCCCAAAAAGTACCAAGATAGAACAATTGTGGATCAAGATGGATTTCCAGTGTATAGAAGAAGTCATAATACACAAACAGTTGAGAAGAATGACATCCATCTAGATATTCAGTTTGTTGTCCCATACAACCAAGGTTTGCTTCGTAAGTATCAAGCTCACATCAACAGGGAATGGTGTAATCAAAGTACATCAATCAAGTACTTATTTAAGTACATCAACAAAGGTTCTGATAGAATAACTGCATCGATAGTGCCAAATGAATCATCGCCTGAAGAACCAGAAGTTGATGAGATTAAACAATATCTTGATTGTAGATATATGTCACCTAGTGAAGCGTGTTGGAGAATCTTAGCTTTCCCAATACATGGAAGAAAATCGGCTATTGAAAGATTGTATTTCCACTTAGAAGGTGAACAGTCAATTTATTATCATGATTATGAAAATATTAATAATGTTTTGCAAAAACCATCAGTTACAGAATCCATGTTCACCTCATGGATGGAAGCAAATAAGGTATATCCTCTAGCTAGGGAATTAACATATGGCAAATTTGTGTCCAAGTTTGTATATGTTAAAAGTAAAAGATGTTGGAAACCACGAACTAAAGGGTATATAGTTGGAAGACTTATATGGGTTCCACCATGTGCAGGAGATTTATATTATTTGAGAATGATGCTCACTCATGTCAAAGGCCCACAAAGTTATGAAGAAAAAAATGACAATTTCTAATTTTATGTATGATAGCTTTCAAGATGTATGTTTTGCAATGGGGTTGCTTGGAGATGATAAAGAATACATTGAAGTTATCAAAGAGGCACATAAATGGGGATCTGGATATTTCTTGCTGAAACTTTTTGTCACCATGCTCTTGGCAAGTACTATGAATCGACCAACTCATGTGTGGAATAAGAGTTGGCATTGGTTAGCAAATGGAATTCTATATGAGAAAAGAAGGATCTCAAACAACAAAGGTATATAATTAATTATCCAATTACTATATCTTATTATGATAATATTACTCCAACTACAATAGTGGTCAACTGTTGTTTGTTGATACTAAATTATATTAGGAATAATATCTTAAAGTTATCATAGTAGAAACATATTTGATTTGCTGCACAAACTAAATGTTTTTTTATTGAATTCATTCATTTGTTTTTATATGTTACTTTACAAAATAATTTACTATTCCCAATTCATTCTAAACAAAAAATATATACGCATCGTCATACCAAATTTAATTAGCTTTATCGATATTAAGATAAAATAGATCTCATGCTATTACTCCATCTACAATAGAATTAAAAACTTCTATGTTATTAGAATTGAGGCTAAATGATGGGGAGATTCAAAATTTAACCCTCGTGCAAAAGTAGTCAACTTTATGAAAGAGTGGAATAGTTCTTCTTCTTTATTTTTTTAACTTTGACATGACCATTTGCAATTTCTTGAAGAAAAAAAATATTGTAAGTAGATGTAGATAATTTAGACAGTTACTTTAGATTTTTCTGTCAAAAATAATGCTTCTTTGTCTTCTTGTATTGATGCAGCCAAATTAGATGAGTTCTTTCTAAACGTGTCTTTTGAAGGTGCTGAAAAATACAAGAATGAGTGAGGGGGTTGAATTGTGTTTCGCCATTTCTAAAAGATACTTCGATTGCTTTACATAAAATTGTTCTTTATCAAAACATTCAACTTATTCTTATAAAACAGGTTTAGTCAGTCAGAATAAGGTTGAATCATAAAGAACTAAGATGAGAGAAATAGAAAGAGATAAAGGAAGCATAGATATTTTTATACTAGTTCACAATAGACTGTTGCTACATCTAGTATTCCCCTTTCAAAGAGATTTTGCCTCACTAGAGGACTTAATCCATTATTTCAATTAATAGCATAGAAGTATTCTTTACTTTGTCTCTTTAGGCTCTGAGTATTTTTCGCTAGCCTCTCCAAATTGTCATCGTTAGAACCCTTCTTCAACTTTCTGGAAACTTGCCGTTGAGGTTCATGAGTGTTAATATACCTTTTTTAGGTATCTCTTAGGGGTGAGAGAGTTGTTGCCACCATTGGGCTGATTTACATTAGTTCTAGTTTGTGTCTGAATTGACACAAAGTTTGTTTCTAGGATTCTAACTCTCATTGAGATGGTGTTACATATCAAGTCCTATATCAATACAAATGTATGAAAACACTTTAATTGATTTACATCAATTCTAGTAACTCTCTATTGAGAGGATTTTGTATTCATAATTTTCTTTTGATGTGTTCTTGGCTTTTTCAAAATTTCTTCTTAACACATTGTCTTTCTCATTCTTTCTCACACACTTAATTGACTAGACGATATCTTCTTAAATACAGTGAACAAATGTTTGTTGAGAATATTATCGTTGGAGATCTTCGATCACCATTTAAGGCATATTAGTCTTTAATATGTATCCATATATATTTTTTTCATGATGGATTATGCGTATCTTCAATTTAAGAGGGCAGATCTCAGAGGATGTTACTATAAGAGGATGTCACAAAGACTTACAGATAATTAAAAGATTCAAGATGTTAACCAGAGGAAAAAAAAATATTTATCTTATTTAGAGTGTTTCACTATTTAGATCATTGACTTTTCAGAGTGTTGACTTTCATCATAGTTAGATGATACAGTGTTTGTCATAGTTAACAGAGATATACAACCATTTTGCTTAACACACTTATCAAAGGCAGAACACTCAGATCGTTGATTGTATTAAGGGATTCACTGGAGTTGGGATAATTTCATATTGTTGGTAGAGTTCACTTATATTTTCCATTGGAGTATGGTGATGGTCCCTTTTGAAGCCGTATATGGTATGATATGTAGGATTCCTTTGTGCTAGTTTTAGAAAAGAGATCACTTGGTGTTGGAACCATATGTGGTTCAACAGATTACCAAAAAAGTAAAAATGATATAGGGAAATTTGAAGGCTACACAGAGTAGACAAAAGAGCTATCGTGACAAGAGGGAAAACAATATCGAATTTCAAGAAGGGGATTGTCCCATTTGAATTATGAGTGACTTAGAACCATGACGGTTGAAGATAATTGTTAGGGGATTGTACCTAGTGTGACATACATGATTTACTAATATTAGGATCTTTGACCCAAGGTGTTGAGGAAATACAGTTAAATGAGTCTGGCGGTGAATGTCATGATCGAGCATGTGGGGGAGAACAAACCTTGGAGGTATTTTGGGGGAATTCAGAAAGTAACTTTGGTTTGATCCTCAATGTTGTGAGATACCGTGCAATTTTAGTTTAATCATGAAGACCACTTATCTAAGTTTGGGATGTGTCGAGTGGGTCTATAAGGACGAAGAATTATCGAGCATGTTAAATTCCAAAAAAGAGTCTTATATTAAAGGACAAATAAATCTCAAAAGTATATCTTAAAGAGATACAGGGAGTATTCACTAAACCCATAATCTACCCAAACTACGCAATTCACCTTTAATCATAACAAATATTCATTTGTTCCTTATGATAAGATCCTACACAAAATTCTCGAGCATGTTAAATTCCAAAAAAGAGTCTTATATTAAAGGACAAATAAATCTCAAAAGTATATCTTAAAGAGATACAGGGAGTATTCACTAAACCCATAATCTACCCAAACTACGCAATTCACCTTTAATCATAACAAATATTCATTTGTTCCTTATGATAAGATCCTACACAAAATTCTCGGTTATTAATAAAAGTAGTTGGAGTAATAAATTTGTTAAACGTGTGTGTTTATTTTTCTCATATACCTCTATAATTATTGATATCATCAGCAAGAGAAAAAAAAATTATGTATTGCAATAAGAATTGAAAATGGATATTTTTGCAAAAATCATTAATGTTGAATTTTAAAAAATTTCTTGTATTAAAACAAACAAAAATCTCAAAAGTAAGTCTTTTAAAAAGGGACAGATGGAGTAGTTCAATAAACAATAAACTAGATTATTGGTCTAACCAAATGAAGCTTACTTTCGTATTTGAGGTGTAAAATCTAGTAAATGTGGGGGATGGTAATGGCATTTTTACGAGATCTAGTGGTAACCAAAAATTTTACACCCGTTCATGAAGGGTTTTAGTCGGACAACTGCAAAAATTGTTTAGTATCAAAACTGCATCTTTGTTGAGGAAGATTTTTAAACCCACGATGGAACATGTTGGTTCTTCCTCTAATTTGGAAAATCACACTTTAATGACCATCTCACATGTGTTAATATCATCCGATTAATTAACTCCCTACAATTGTTTAATATCCTCCCTCGTTCCTTATTATAAGACTTTATGAAAAATACATAACATAATCCACGAAGAGCAAATAATTAATTACTTTTATCCTTTTGAGAAATCCAAAATTGTCCTCCATCATTTTTTACTAGTGCATCCAATGTGTTTTTTCCTTCACGCACTCACCCGTGACCGTTTTTTCTCCTTCAATGCGACTCTGATCTAGGTTTTTATCAAGTAAATTTTCTTCTCTTTTTCTGTTTTTCGTTTTTTTGTTATCTCTATACCTTTTATTTGAATAATTTTATCTTTACATTATTCATATATTGATACGAATTTATTTTTGCTTTTGTGTTTTATTTATTGCTTTTTGATGAGTACTTAAGGTACATTAATAAATTTTGAAATAGGTCTAAGAAATGGATTAAACTAATAAAATTTGTAGTTTAAAAAATCACTTTTATAAGATTGTATACAAACACATTAAAAATCATTTTTATGATAGTAAGCAAACGGAAATCAAAAAATCATTTTTAAACAAATTTCTAAAAACTAATCTCTAAATTTTTTTAAACTAAAAATCATTTTTATTTAAGCTCAAACAAATAGACCATTTATCTCATATGAGTCTGACGTTACGAATCCTTAATAAACCACAAAGCTGAACAAATCAAGTAAAAACCCTTGCTAGTGAACCACAATGTTAGTGATCAAATTTGTGATCACGAATTCCATATCGGAAGAAAAAAGATGGATAAAACAAGCTTCATCCGAGGACTAAATTGAGAAGTTTCACTCATGATCTGAATAGAAACATAATGTGATGAATAGGGGTGGGTATATGTCATACTAGACTTTGAAAGGTCTGAATCTGACATACGATTAATTTTTTAAGCCTGAATCTAGCATATGATTAATTTTTTAGGTTTGAGTCTGACCTACGACCTATCATAGACTTTTTTTCCGGTCTGGTATATCCTTTCTTAAAAGTCTGATCTGATCTGAAAGTCTATTTAAAAGTTTATTTCACAGTAAAGTATTTAAATAGTATATTTAATTTTTTTTAAATAGGCTAAACTAGACCTTTATATATAAGGAAAGCTAATAAAATAATAAAAATAAGGTAAACTAATAAAATTATTCTTTTTTTTTACTCAATAAATTCTAAGTTACTAACAAATAACAATGTTAATAAATAATAATAAAATATATATGCTGGTCTATCAGGCTTAATATGTTTTTTTTATAAGTCTGAGTCTGACCTATTTAAATTAATATGCTTTAAAAAAAATGAGTCTAGCTTTTTTATTAAACAGATCAGTCAAATCAAATTTTAAATAAGTCAAGTCATAGATCTCTAACAGACGACCTAGTCTATTTCTAACCCTAACGAAGCTTTTATCTTTTTATCTTTATGTTTCTACTGCTACTTTTTTTTTCTTTTTGTTTATGGTTTTAAGTGGGATGAAGAGATGGGTGAGTGAAAGGTTTTTCTTAGCAATAATAAAAGTATTAATAAAAGTAGTTGGAACAATAACTTTTTTAAAAAAATGTCTGTTACTTTCCACATATGATCCTATAATTATTGATATCTTTAGTAAGATAAAAAAAAGCTATATTTTCATTAAGAATTGAAAAGGAACATCTTTTGTAAAAATGTCATTAATACATATTTAATTTTGAAATATGTCTTATATTAGTGCATAAAGAAATATCAAAGATAGATCTTATAAAAAGAGATGCATGAAGTAGTTCAACAAACTATAAACTAACTTTTCGATATTAAAAAATAGAGCTTAGTTTTGTATTAGACGGGTATAATTTAATGAAAGTGGGGATGGTAAGGAGGTAGATATAGGACCTAGCGGTAATTTATGAATCAATTTTAATGTAAATGGTAACAACACTTTTAACTTTGTCTAAAATTTTGCTTCCGTTTAAGAAATATTTTAATGCAACAGCAAGCAGAAATTGAGTTACAGTGGATTTTTTTTCAGATATTTTTTTTTTATAACTAAAATACCACACATTGAAAACATATTATGCGATTGCCCTACTTTTTCAATTCAATAGGGGATCGCCTCCCGGACCAGCGATCAGTTGCAGTCCATTTTTTAAAACTCAATAGGAGGTCGCTTCCCCAGGGAGCGACCAGCTGCTACTAGCAATTTGAGTTTTTTTTTTTTCTTCTCATTTTAACAATTGTTATTAATTATTTAATAAATTAAAATTAATTAAATTATTTAAAAAATAAAAATACTAATAGTAAAATAAAATACATAAATAAATAATAATAATAATAATAATAATAAATAATAATTATAATTAAAAATAATTATAATTAAAAATAGTAAATTATATTATAAATTTCAAAGAAAATACATTAAAATAAAAGAAAAAAATACATCCAATTTGAGTAGCAAACAACGTTTGGACAATGTTTTCTAGTATGACCAGAGACCCGACATAATCCGTATTTTCTTGGTACTCTTTCTATAGTGTCCATATTCAATCTCGTCTGTCGAATAAAATTTACAAGGATTGGTATTGGATCATCCACATCAGTTGATAAATTTTATTCAATTGACGAGATTGAATATTGAATAGAATAATTTCATTGGTTAAAAATAAATCACAAGAATTAGTATTGGATCATCCACATCCATTGATAAATTTTATTCAACGGACGAGATTGAATATTGAATAGAATAATTTTATTGGTTAAAAATAAATCACAAGGATTGGTATTGGATCATCCACATCCGTTGATAAATTTTATTCAACGGACGAGATTGAATATGGACACTACAAAAAGAGTACCAAGAAAATGCGAATTATGTTGGATCTATGGTCATACTATGAAACATTGTCCAAACGCTGCTAGCACATCTACTCAAATTTGATGTATTTTTTTTCTTTAATTTTAATGTATTTTCTTTGAAATTTATAATACAATTTACTATTTTTAATTATAATCATTTTTAATTATAATTATAATAATTATTTATTATTATTATTATTATTTATTAATGTATTTTATTTTACTTTATTATAAGTATTTTTATTTTTTAAATAATTTAATTAATTTTAATTTATTAAATAATTAATAACAATTGTTAAAATGAGAAAAAAAAAATCGAATTGCTCCTTGGGGAAGCGACCTCCTATTGAGTTTTTTAAAAAATGGGCTTAGCCGGTTGCTGGCTCGGGAACCGACCTCCTATTGAATTGAAAAAGTAGGACAATCCCGTAATATATTTTCAATGTGTGGCATTTTGGTTATAAAAAATAAAAAAGAGATATTTGAAAAAAAAAATCCAATTACAGTTGTTTTTTGTTGCGAAAAATTCTTAAATCCCCTATCAACCATGCTTGTTCTTCCTCTGATTTGGAAAATCACACTTTAATGATAAGTCCATATGTATCTTTATCTGTGTGACAAAATTTCAAGATATTAAAAAAATAGTTAAAATAATTAATTTGTTAAAATTTTTGTTTTTTTTTGTTCACCTCTATAATTATTAATATAATTAGAAAGAGAGAAATAATTTACATTTTTTAATGAGATTTATATATGGGTCTTTTTGTAAAGAAGTTTTTAATGCATGTTGAATTTTAAAAAAAAGTTTTATATTAATGAGAAAATAATCTAAAAAAGTAGGTCTTGATAAATAGAGAGAGTACTCTTAACCCAGTTTCTACTCAAACTACATATTTCACTTTAAATTATAACAAATACTTATTTGTCCCTTATTATTATACTCTACCACAAAAGACACCCATATTTATTAAAGTAGTTGGCTAAATAAATTTGTTAAAAATGTGTTACTTTACTATATATACTCCTATAGTTATTGATATGCTAAAAGAATAAATAAAATTTTATGCAAGAATTTAAAAGGGATATTTTAATTAAAAAAATAATTAATTTGCATATGAAATTTTGAAAAATGTCTTAGTGCGAATTTTTTTTTCAAGATAGGTCTTTTTAGAAGAGCAGATGGAGAAATTCAATAAACTATATACTAGATAATTCGTGTTACCGAAATAGAGTTTAGTTTTGTATTAGAGGGGTAAAAGGTCATGAAGTTGCGGATTGTAAGGATGTAGTTTCAAGACCCAGAGGTAATCAAACAATCAATTTTAACAAAGATGGTAATTGTGTAACACCTTAAACTCAAAAATAATATTTGTAAATTTATCATTTAATAGAGAAATTCTTCGTAAAGAAAAATGTAAACTTTCAAAAACATTTACTAAGAAAAAAGCATCACGCAGTCATGTCGTGTCCTAGTTGACCGACGTCTCATACAATAACACAACTACCAAATACAAATAAATTACTTACTAACAACAAATAAATAAATTATCTACTATTTGTAATATAACACAAAAATATATTTAATATTTGTTTAAAACCAAACAAAATAAAAATAAAAAAAAAACTAAATATAACATATATATATATATATATATACACACATAATTTTGATTTTTAAATAGGTAACTATATATATCACATGAAATGTAACTAATAGTATTTAACTACAGCTTATTACTTACTATGCACAATTTTATATTATAATTTAAATAAACTAAACCCTTTGGATGTGAAACAAAATTATACTCTATGCTGTAAAACAAGATTTAAGTTGTAGTGCATATATAGATATATAAATAGGATATATACGGTTTAACTTAAAATAGGAGAAGGGATATCCTAAGTATTATCACAGGATGATATCTATTGTATTATTTTGTTCTTACCAACAATTATTCACACGGTAATTGGTAGGAATGTGGTTCCGTTATTAGACACTAACTGTTTACTTATCATACATTTAAATTTAATCTTTCCAAATTTCATGTTACTGAAAATTGAAATAGTAATAAGTTTACTGTTATATTGATTAAAATAATAATTGAAGTTAGTAGGGTGAAAATTAAAATTATATAATTAAGACTAATATGAGAGGTGATTATCCCAAAAAAAAAACGAAAAGAATCTCTACGGTACATTTTAATTCCAGAAACAATTTATCAATTTAATCTACATAAAATTCTTGAAAAAATTCAAAAGTTAACTCCAAAGCAATATAATGAACCAATTGGTAGGAATATAGATATAATGGTCCGTAACTATGAAACCACACTCACCTTATTGAATAGATAGTCAGTGTCTAAGTCGTGTTCTTCTACCTTCTTTTGAAAATCGAGACCTTATGTTAATTCTACGAATGACAAAGGTGCAGAGTTGTTTTTACTGAGGATTAGTACAATATATGCAACACGGCGAGAACTTTTGGAAACGGCATAATGAGATCAGCACAAAACTATCTGTAGCGGTAAGGTCTAAGAAATCAGACTCTCTTTTATTTGTACCTCGTTCGACTCAATCACATGCAAAGGATCGGGAATGTACTTGCGAAGTTTAGACACGTGAAAAACACTATGAAGTTTAGAAAGAGATGGAGGCAATGCGATCTGATATGCTACGTTACCAACACATTTTAGAATTTGATAAGGCCCTATAAACCAAGGTGTAAGCTTTCTCATTTCTAATGCCCGACCAACCCCGTCGTTGGAGTAACCCTCATAAATACATGATCACCCTCTTGCAACTCAAGGTTTTTCCTTCTTTTATTGTAGTAAATCTTTTGCCTACTCTGGGACGTTTTCATCTTTTCCTGAATCATTTTTACTTTATCAGTAGTTTGTTGAACAATCTCAGGTCCTATCACAAGGTTATCGCTCGTTTCAAACCAACATAGAGGGGTTCTACACCTTATTCCATATAACGTCTCAAAAAGGGAAATTCCAATACTAAAGTGAAAATTATTATTATAGGTGAACTCTATAAGTTGAAAAAAGATGCCCCAATTCCCATTCTGCTCCAACACACAAGCTCTCAACAAGTCTTCTAGAAATTGATTGGTTCGTTCAGTCTGACCATCCGTTTGTGGGTGGTAGGTTGAACTCATCCTAAGCTTCGTACTCGAAGCGCTCTACAAACTTTCTCAAAACTTAGAGGTAAATCTAGGGTCTCTATCTGACACTATACTTGATGGAGTCCTATGCAACTTCACAATTTCCTTTATTTATAGTTCGAATAACTTTTCCATAGAATAAGTTATGTTCATTGGGATAAAATGAGCAAATTTAGTTAGTCTATCCACAATAACCCAAATAGTATCATACTTTTTTGGAGTTCGACCATAGAGATGCTATCCCACTTCCATTTGAGGATACTCAAATGTTGCATCAGGCCTGAAGGTTTCTGGTGTTCTACCTTAGACTTCTGATAGGTCAAACAAGCGTACACAAACTCGACAACGTCGTTTTTCATTCTAGGCTACCAAAATATCTTCTTGAGGTCCTTATACATCTTTTTGGCTCTAGGGTGAATACTTAGACAACTTCTAAGTCCTTCCACTAAGATAAACTTTCATTCATCTACATCGAGTACACAAATACTATCCTTAAATCTCGAAATTCCATCCACACCCATCTTAATATCAGGTTCTTTCCCTTGGTTAATCATTTCTAACTTATCCAAAAAGGGTAAATCCAACTTCTAACTCTTTTTAATCTCTTTTAATAATCCACTAGTTACCTTCAACATTCCCAATTTAATATTTTTTGATGTCACTTCGCAAACTAAACTAAGGTCTCTAAAATGTTCCAACAACCCACTATGCTTTACCATTAAAGCGGACACACTCAAAGTCTTCCTACTCAAGGCATTAGCCACAACATTGGCCTTTCTAGTGTGATAGTTAAGCTCAAAATCAAAATCTTTAAGAAATTCCATTCACCTACGCTATCTCATATTCAACTCCCTCTGGTCGAAAAGGTACTTAAGGCTTTTATGGTCACTGAAAACCTCAAATCTAGATCCATACAAATAATGTCTCCATATCTTAAGCACAAAGACAACTGCTGCTAGTTCTAAGTCGTGGGTAGGGTAGTTCCTCTCACGAATCTTCAATTGCCTAAAAGCATCAGCTACAACCTTCCCATCTTGCATAAACACTCCACCTAATCCCGAACCACACGCATCACAATATACTACAAAGGGTTAACTCGGGTTAGGTAACACTAAGAACGGTGCAAAGGTCAATTTTTTCTTAAGCTCTTGGAAACTATTTTCACATTGGTATCCCACACGAAAAATTCCCCTTTATGGGTCAACTTAGTTAACGATAAGGCCAACTTAGAGAATCCTTCTATGGATCTACGATAATAACCTGCCAATCCTAAAAAACTCCTAATATCAGTGACTAACTTAGGTGTTTTCCATTCTAAGACACTATCCACTTTAGCAAAACCAACAACTATTCCACTTCTTGAAATTACATGTTTTAGGAAACTCACTTCCTCTAACCAAAACTCTTACATAGACAGCTTGGCAAATAATTGTTTCTCCTTAATGGTTTGCAAGACTATCCTTAAATGCTCTCCATGCTCTTCCTTAGTCTTAGAGTACACTAAGATATCATCTACAAACACAACTACAAATAAGTCTAGGTAAGGATGAAAGATTCGGTTCATGTAATCCATAAACATTGTTGGTGCATTAGTCACACCAAAAGGTATAACCAAATACTCATAACGGCCATAACGGGTCCTAAAGGCAATTTTAGGGACATTAGAAGACTTCATTCGAATCTGATGGTAACTTGATCTCAAGTCAATCTTACTAAACACGCACGATCGTCTCATTTGGTCCATAAGGTCGTCTATCCTTGGTAGAGGGTACTTATTCTTGATTGTCACTTTTTTAAGTTGGTGGTAATCCACACACAACCTCATAGAGCCATCATTCTTTTTAACCAACAACGCATGTGTATCCCACGGTGACACACTAGGTCTTATAAATTTCTTATCTAAAAACTTCTCCAATTGCTTTTTAAACTCAGACAATTCTAAGGGAGACATCTTATACGATGCCATGGATATGGGTCTAGTACTTGTTACAAGATCAATGCTAAAATCAATATCACACTCTGGTGGCAAATTATTGACATCTTTAGGAAATACTTCAGGGAATTCACACATAATAGGCACATCTTGTACTACCACTTTTTCTTCAAATTCTAATGAGGCTAGAATAATGTATAACTGAGAATTTTCTTTCAAGAGTGCCTTCATTTGGTTGGTAGACATATTGCTTGGCATATCACTCTCTTCTGGCTCAATGAATTCAATGGTTTTACTAAAAAAATGTACACGAACATGGTTGGCAGATAACCAATCCATATCGAGAATCACATCAACTAGACACAAAGATAAACAAACTAAGTGAACTTGGAAGTTCCTTTCTCACACATGGATAAGAATGTCAAGGCAAACACTAGAGGTGTCAACATAATTACAAGTTGGGGTATTCACAATCAAATCATACTGCAAACGAGAAATTGGTAGTTCAAAACGTCTAACATAACCAAGAGACACAAAGGAATGAGTGGCACCACAATCAAATAGAACAAATAAAGGATTATCACTTATGAGACACGTACCTTGGATCAAGTTGTCTTTCTCAGACGCGCCTACACCACTGAGAGCAAAGACTCTTTCATTAGATTTAGGTTCACTGGCTTGGGAATTATGGTTTCCTTGCTATGGAGTCTTCTATGGATATGGGCATGCAGTGCTGATGTGGCCCTGTTGTTGACAATAAAAACAAGTAATTGTAGCATCCCTACACTCAGGTTCCATATGACCTTGCTTACCACACTTGTAACATCGGATAGGAGTAGATGGATCGATATTATTACCATTGTTGTTGCTCAAGACTTGGCTCCTATTGTTGCTACTCCCATTACTAACTTCTTGTCCATTTGGGTTTCGTTCATCACCCCTATAACTATAATTGTTTATGTTTCCTTTTCCACTACCATTTCATCTTCCAACTGAAGAAATGTGTTGTTGATAATTCGAAAGACTTCCAAATTTACCAAGAGGGAAAAAGTAAGGTTTTCCTCTATTATGATACATATGCCTATTGTCCTGCATGGGTCAAGTGAAGGTGCAAACATGAGAAGCGCGTGGGGGGGGGGGGGTTGAATTGTGTTTGCCAAAGTTGATAACTTTTTGATATTTTATAAATAAATAAAAAACTATTTTAGTTTTGGTGACTTACTTGGAGTAGAAGCAATCGGATTCAGAGGCAGCAAGCAATGAAAGCATAAATAATTTGACACAGATTTATCATGGTTCCCCACTAACTTGGCTACATCCAGTCGCCTCATTCAAAAGGCTTTAATCCACTAATTCAAATACCTTGAATTACAAAGCACTTAACCCTCCAAGCCAGTCCTCCCAAACAGACTTTTAAGAAACTAACCACCTTGACCCTACAAGCCAAGTCTTCTCCTAACAACCCTAGATTGAAGAAGGAACTAAACCACTATCGGGTTGGATACAAACGATTGAAACTTTAAGTGTTTGCTTATAACAAAGTTGATAATAATAATAATAACTCTCACTCTCTAAGAAAAAACACTTAGAGAATATTTCTCTTTCAAACAACTGTTTCTCTCTTTGAACTCTAAGACTACTCTTTTCTACTTTTCGATGATTTTCTTCTTCAGCCTTGAGTATCTATTTATAGTTAAAATTTGGGCTTCAATTTAGTCCTTGTTTAATTATGAATTGTATTTTGTTCAAATTGAGTTTGTAAATTCTTCAGATTGATTATGTTCCTATTTTGTTTAGATTGAGATTGTAAATTCTTCAGATTGATTCTGTTCGTATTTTGTTCATATTGCGTTTGTAAATTCTTCATATTGATCCTGTTTATATTTTGTTGTAGATAAATCTTGATCAAATCTTGACCATATCTTCTTTTCAACTTGATCAAAGATTTTCTTCAATTATAAATACGAATCAAATCTTATTTTAGATTTTTATCAATTATAAATATGAATCAAATCTTATTTTAGTTTTTCTTCAAAAACACGAATCTTCTTTCATTCTCTTTGAAGTCAAATATATTATTCTCATAAAATACTTTTGTTATCATCAAAACTCTAAGTATAAAATCAACTTGGTTCCAATATCCAGTGTTTTGGTAATGCGCCTTTTCAGCACGACTATCCTCATCATAAATCATACGCTTATTCACTAGGGTAGGAAAGTCACGAATCTCTTGCATTCCCACCTGTTTCTTGATTTCTTGCTTGAGTCCCATTTCAAACTTGATGCACTTACACTTTTCTCCTGCCTCTCCAACATAGAGTGGACAGTACCTGGACAACTCCTCAAACTTAGTAGCATACTCTGCCACTGACATATTCCCTTGTTCTAATTTGAGAAATTTCATTTCGTTCCTATTGCGGATGTCCTCAGAGAAATACTTGACTAGGAACATATTTCTGAATACATCCCAAGTAATTGCAGCCCCTGTATTATCTAAACATTGACGAGCATTATCCCACCAATGTTCAACTTCTTCTGTCAGCCTAAAGGTTTCCAAATGCACTTTTTGATCTTCGGGACATGCCACTCCTCTGAAATTTTCTCAATCTCTTGCAACCACTTCTGACCTCCATCTAGGTTATAGTGACCTTCAAACGATTGAGGGTTAGCCTTGTGGAATCAATCCATCACCTTGAACACATTCATTTGCACATTTCCATGACCACTAGTGTAAGCAGTAGCTTGAGTAGTAACCTGTGCAGCTTAAGTAGCAGCTTGGGTAGAGGCTTGCGCAGTAGCTTGGGATTTAGCCAAAGCCTAGAGAGCCTGCACTATAACTTCTGCCGTGGACTCTAGAGCTTCAACAATTGTAGTGTCATTCCTTCCACTATCCATCACTACCTCCATCAACCAAATATGCCAATCGAGTGTAGTGAGTGAGACACTTAGGGAAAAAGGGAAACTAACTTAGTTCTACAACACTAACACAATAACGACCATAACAACAACATACACATAACAAAGCACACAAGTAAATATAGTGAACACATAACACATTTGCAGCCTTATTGGACATACCAGCTCTAATCCCACTAGCGTGACACTCTAAACCCCAAAATAATTTTTTTGAATTTTATCATCAAGTAAAGAAATCCCTCGTAAAGAAAAGTGTGAACTTTCAAAAACATTTACAAGGTAAAGAGCATCATGTAATCACTTAACATAACACATTAATCCTTAAAAAGAATCCATCAAATTTAACAATTCAAAGTCATAATATTAGACAACCAAAATTTCTTGAAATGGACGTAAATAAGTTTACTAGAATGAAAATAAAAGGTGTTCAACAACGACATCAAAATAAAATATGTAATAAAAATCTTCAAAATGAAATGATGTCTAACACTCTGAGAGTACTAATCATCACATGCAACTAGAGGCTCGTATGTGTCCGTCGCAAACGCCAAACACAAACAAGAATGGGTGAGTTCTAAAATCATGTAATAGTATAAGATAAGTAAGAAGAACTCACAAATAATCAAATATCTTCAAGAACATAATATCAAAGTTTATCCAAATCAATCACAATGAGACAATGACAAAAATGCAATGTTATCCATGTTCTATACTCTAAACTTCTTCATTATTAGGCATCATTCTACTCTGAAGTATTTGGTTAGGAGACTTGATACTATGTCACTACATGAGTGGATGGACCATTCATGAATAACCAAGTCCTTATAGATCTCCTCAACTCAACCGAGACACATATACGCGACGGTCGGGGTACTCTTGTGTTGCACGGTAGCTCCCGACCTTAGGAAATAATCCACTAAGCGATTCCCCACCAGAGATACCATCAAGTTCTATTAGTCTTATCTTACGGTTTGACCGTAGCCCTTTACGATCAGACTCATTCAGTTGTACTTCTTCAAAATCACTAGACTCGTCAAACTCCCTATATGATGACAAAATAATATTCACCTCAAAAGTCTCCAACATCAAGTTCATGCTTATTTGATGATCACAATTCAACAACTTGCAGTATAAATTCCACAATATTTATCAAAAATATACACCTATGAATATCAGTCAATCTCAATCAAGTCTTAACACTCTCAGTCAATCTCAATCAAGTATTAAAATATACACTTTAATGATTGGCCCACCGGTGTCACTATCATTAGGTTAATTAACCTCTAATATAATATACTCTCTTCATCTCTTATTAAAAGAGTCTATATTAACATTCACAAGTATTAAGAAAAATTGCTATAGTAATAAATTTGTTAAAAATCTATGTTACATTTCTTCATTTATCCCCATAAATTACTAATGTATGTTGAATTTTAAAAAAAAAAAAATTATATTGAGAGACAAAAAGATCTCAAAAGTAGTTCTTATAAAAAAATAAAAGAGAAATTATACTCATAACCCATATTCTATAAGCCAGAGAAAAAGAATTGTATTTTTTAAATAAAAAAATAAATAAGAATATTTTGTAACGAAGTATAAAATCT
>JBBPBP010009779.1:63626755-63724010 GCA_037974735.1 Cicer chorassanicum | reverse complement strand
TACACTTAATTTTGTTAATTTATTTATTTAAAAGTTGAACTTGATTACTTAAATTACCCCTCATTTTATAATTGCATAAAAACTGGATATTTAATTTGAAAAAAGTAAACACTAACTAAGGACATTTTTGGTATACTAATAGGGTATACAACTTGAATCTTTTTTTCTATCAATAAATAGATTAAAAGAGTAAGCTTTCATTTAAATTTTGTTACGACTTAAATTTTCCAAATTTTGTTTATATTTTATCAGAGAGAGTAACACATTAAAATATTTTTTGCAATATTTTTTATAACTCTTTTATATTAGTTAAGTATATATCAAATATTTATTAGTTAATCAAACATGACAAATTTATGGTAGTATATTGCAAGTAAATACTCAATTTGTGCCTGTTAAGTGGGATGATTTTATTCATCACTTCGTCAAAATTCCAAAATAGTCTATAACTTTTTTCAAACGTTAATCAAGTTAGTTCTCCATAAAAAAATTTCACTAACGGTATTAGAAACTAATGAGGTGGCACGTTAAGTCACCTCAAGTTAACTCCACGTAAGCAAATCTTATAAATGTTTTTAATACTTTTTTATTTTCTAACATTGCCCAAGTGTTCTCATTGGAGACTAAATTCACATATTTTAACTTAGTTATATATCAAGTCAAAAAAAAAATCACAATCATCTTCTTACTCTCATATTTGACTGACCTTCTACATTCTCTCAAACCGATTCACCATCGTCTCCAAACCACTTGAAAAAAGTTAGGGACTACTTTAGAATTTTTACTGGACTAGATACAACTTAACAAAGTCAGGGACCAAATTAAGTGTTTACTCATATAATTGCCGTGTGAATTTAAGGTTTCGCACCCATAATGAAAAAATTGAAAGATCATATAAAAAAAACTTAAGCGTACAAGCACAAATATATATATATATATATATATATATATATATATATATATATATATATATACACCCTTGTGATCTTTTAAATTTATCTCAATTCTTGCTTAAATTCTTTAAGTTATTATTTTTTGATTTAGTCGTTTAACTTGTGTTATGTTTGTATCGTTAGTCCATTATTTCACTTTCAACAACGATCAATGCAATTGAAAGCATATGATAATTAAAAATTCTTCCAAATGCTACAATAATATGTCTTTCATAATCAATGTCATTAAAAATACGGTAATAAAGTTCTATCCTAATAATCAATATTACTAACTTCATCCACATGCAAATTAGTTTGGACAATCGGTCAACTCACTTTGATATTTGGATTAGGTTTAAATATGTCTTTGATCCCTGTAAATATGACCTTTTTTGATTTTGGTCCTCGTAATATTTTTTTTTTGGTTTACATCCCTGTAATATCAAAATAGATTTATTTTTGGTCCTTACCGTTAAGTGGACGTTACAAAAATGTTAACTCACAAAGGGAAACAGTTTTTGATCCCTGTAAATATAATACTTTTCAATTTTAGTCCCTGAAAAATATTTGTTTTGAATTTCATCCCTGCAATATTAAAAATTCTTTTTAAATATAAAATAACATACAAATTGATCTTTATTAATAATAAACTTATGCCAAGTGATGTTTAAAATATTTTCACTTCAATAATTTAAAATTTATTAATTTTCTGTTTTATTTATTTATTATTATTAAATTAATTTTCATTTCTTGTTTCAAAAAAATCACTAAAATATTATGTTTTATTTAATTATTATTATTAAATTAATTATATTAGTATAAAATAATTATTAAAATAACTTTAGATTTAAGTTTTATAATTTTAATTAAAATCTCCTTTTACGCTTTAGATTTTTTTCATTGTAACTTAAAATAAATAAAATATATACTATAATATAATATTAATAATAATATAATATTATATGTTTATTTTAATTATATTAATAATAATAATTAAAATAAACATATAATATAATATAATATAACTAAAATAAATATATAATATTATATTATAATTAAAATAAAATTAATATTATATTAACTACAATTATATTAGTATAAAATAATAATTAAAATAAATCTATCACCTAATATATATTTTATTTATTTTAAGTTACAATGAAAAAAATCTAAAGCGTAAAAGGAGATTTTAATTAAAATTATAAAACTTAAATCTAATGTTATTTTAATAATTATTTTATACTAATATAATTAATTTAATAATAATAATTAAATAAAACAGAAGATTTTAGTGATTTTTTTGAAACAAGAAATGAAATTTAATTTAATAATAATAAATAAATAAAACAGAAAATTAATAAATTTTAAATTATTGAAGTGAAAATATTTTAAACATCACTTGGCATAAGTTTATTATTAATAAAGATCAATTTGTATGTTATTTTATATTTAAAAATATTTTTTAATATTGCAGGGATGAAATTCAAAAAAATATTTTTCAGGGACTAAAATTGAAAAGTGTTATATTTACAGGGACCAAAAACCGTTTCCCTTTGTGAGTTAACATTTTTGTAACGTCCACTTAACGGTAAGGACCAAAAATAAATCTATTTTGATATTACAGGGATGTAAACCAAAAAAAAAATATTACGAGGACCAAAATCAAAAAAGGTCATATTTACAGGGACCAAAAACATATTTAAACCTTTGGATTATATCTTAATAATTCATGACCATAATTTGATAAAATTGTTAAACTTAAATGACCAAATGTGTAATTAATATTACTTAAAAGATAATTGTGTCAATCGAATATAACCTAAAAGAACAATTCGAGAATTTTTTTTAAAGAATCTAAGGTGGAACTAGGCTAAACTTTCTATCATTTGCACCACCCAAAATCGGCCTTCTTTATCAGCATCCAGTAGTAGCAGACATAATCCAACTGCTAAAACACTCTCTTAGGTTACGTTCAATTTATTGGAACACAAAGACAACATCGTCTCATGTTCTATAAGGTTCAACAGTGCTTGGTTCTTGAATAATCTGAAATACAAGTTTTTTAAGCATAATCTGAAATAAGTTATTTGGAGAAACTCAAACCTTGCTTGGTTCTTGAATAAAATCCACAATTTGGATTTGTTTTTAAGTATGTTAGACCCAACTGCATTGACTAATATATCTTGTACTGTGATCAATTTTGTAACTGATTTGAAAAATATTTTAGTCACTAAATCAATTATTATATACCGAATTTTTGGTAAATGTAAATTTTTTAAAATATAAACAATTTGAGACAAGGAAATAGTAAACATACCACTCTCCAGAAACACCATCAGCAAAACCATTAATCCTATTTCAAATACTTTCACTTCATACCCTCTTTTCTTTGCAGCCAAAGCTAAAACAAGTCCAACAATTCCACCATCAGCTACTAACACCTTCAACTTTCTTTTTTCTTGGTCAAAATTTTGAACCACACGTCCACATCCCCTTCAAATTTAACTATGTAATTATAGCTTTTCTTATTAGTGATCTTGTTTGATTTTTTCTTATAAGAGTGACTAAAATTACCCTTATGCTTAACTTGATTAAATGACCATAGGATTTGCATATAAGGCATATTTTGTTGTGGTTGTTGTTGTTAGGGGTTGTGATTTTCTTTTTTTTTTGTAATGATATAACTCAAAGTGTCTTGAAAAAGTTGTGGCACTATTAATAGTGAAATGCAAGTGATGTTATTTTTTTTTTGAAGTGTGTTCCTCTTTTACACATGAGTAGGGGTCTACGTAGGTTGGGTTGGACCGGTTTTGAACCCGATATCCGACCTAATCGATTATCTTTGTGTTGGGTTAAGTTCTAAACTCGTATTTTTTTTCATTTAACCCGAATCGAACCGACCCGATCAAGAACGGGTTGGGTTGGGTTGGGTTGGGTTGACGGGTTATATATAAATAATAACCTGTTTTTTATTTTACAGAAAAATATATTGAATAAAAATATATTTAATACTTGAATGTCTCAAAAACTATAAAATTTCAATCACATCATTCAATTCTTTAAAAAATCATCAATCTCTCGCAAAAAATAAATCCAACAATCTTCAAATACATAAATAAATTCAACAACAGTAAATCAATAAAATATGAAAATTCATCAATTCTAAGCAATGTCAACTTCAAGTACAAGCACTTAACAAGTTCCTCAAAACACTTCAAGAAGCTGAAAATCTAAAGAAGAAGAATAATGAAACTATATTAGACTGCTGGAACTGTCAAATAAAATTTTTAAAAATAATATATAACTAGTTATCAAGTCGGGTCGACGGGTTCAAATTGTTAAACCCATTACCCGAACCAAATATAAGCGGGTTTCAACGGGTTGGGTTGGGTCGAATCCGAAAATGATCAGGTACGGGTAAAAATCGGGTTGGGTTGGGTGATCGGATTAGCGGATCGACTCGCACTCATGTACACCCCTACACATGAGAAGCCATGTGTAAACTCTTCGATGCTTACTCTTTTAATAGCTATATATTGAATATTTTTAATATCTACTTATATTTTAAATAGCATATTATTATACTACATTCATCTCATTAAATCGCAAAAATTAAAAAAGTTATAGTGATATTAAATTTATTAATAATTTTTATTGTTTTTACATGTTTATTTTAAAAAAAAAATAGTTAAACAACATTTTCATTAAAAGCAAGATATAAATTAATTAAAGATAAGTAAAAAAGCAATCAACGTAATTAAAAATTCAAATAGATTTATTCTTAAACCCTAGCTTAATCGGCAAATAGACGTCTTGTCATGGTTGTTCGAGTTAATTATAATAAAATTTACTATCTTTTGTAAGATAAAAAAAAATTCAAATACATCTTATGATCAGATAAATTTCTCAAGAGCATCTTATACATAGAAATGGAGGCATTGTATTAAAATAAAAAATATTGAACAATTTAATGGAAACATCTTGTAGGTTTATTTAATGAAAACATCTTGTATTACCATTGTAAATTAATTTTCTACAGTCATTTAATGGAAACATCTTGTAGGTTTATTTGTACGCTAACAATGTATATCCCTTTTTCTATAATAAAAAAATAATAATTTTATCAAATTATCCTTTTGAACAATTAATGTGTTATTCATTGTCATAAATACAAAATGGAATATATAATGCTTTGAAAATTATGTAAGTAGTATCAATTACAAATTTTAAGTTGTTTTAATATTGTTCTAATATCAAATTTCATTGAAATACGCAATTCATCAAGTTATAAAAAAATTAATCAAAATAACTTATGACAATATCAATGGGAGTGTACACCAATTTTGACACATCAAATACAAGAATTTATACACTAACACACGTAATCACTAAAGTTAATGGAGTATTAAACAAGTATCAATTGGTCCTAGGTCAACTTTTAAACTCAATAATAAATAATTATTACCAAACTACAAATTATCGTCCTACATAATACCTAATCCACAAGATCATGCCTAGAGCTATAAACTCTTAAAGATGTCTTCTTGTCATAATAATACAAGAAAAAATACACCCTTTTTCCGTAGTTATGCTACCATAATGCCTCATCTGCTCATTGTACAAAGTAACAAGTTCTCCCATCATTCTCACTCCATTGATTGACCATGTGGGAAATGGTGGCCAGCCCCATCTGTATCAACAATACAATACACCAAAGTTAAACAAACATAAACAACTTTGTTTAGAAATGATCACTTGGTTGTATTGAAAAGCACACAATGTTGTCATTTACATTTTGTTTTAATTGACATGGCTACTTATTTATATTATTTATTTATTAAAGCGACACTAATGAGTATTTTATTTTACAGTTGTCCCCAAAGAAATTTGAATTCAACTAATTAAAGTTATAAGGTCAAACTAACTACAGATATGTGCCTACTAAAATGGCGGAAAATAGCGGTTAGTACGCCATATACTCATAAACTTGCTGCATCATACTCATATCACAGTTCATTTCATATCAATGCATCATAGTTATTACAATCACAGCGGAGGAGGAAATTTTGAAATGAAAACTTCATACACTTTGATACAACAAAAATATAGTGAATCGTCATTTTAAGTTTTTGAAATTGTTGGAGACGGGTGATTAAGTTCTTAAAATTAACCAAATTTCAAAATGATTCCTCAAATAGAAAATTCTCGATTAAACAAGTCTATTTGGGTCGGTCAATGTAGTCCCTTAAATTCTCCTCTACATTTACTAATGTGATCGAAGGGCTATGGCTGCTAGGTTTTGTCGCACCGAGAGAAGAGGGAAAAATTGGAGGAATAGGGTTTGGTATGGTTTAGTTTGGTTTGTCCAATCAATTATTAAACCTAACCGATTATTAATATTGTATGTTTTGCACCATTTCTTAAGTATTTCATTCTAGCCACTATCTTTGGTGGAGCAACCACTCCACAATGCATTTTTGGGGTTGGCTACTCCAGTCTCTACCAGTACCAAAATTAATTAATGCAACTAAGAAGGCTAGTAGATGACAAAGCTCATGAGTATTGCTATAAGGAATGAAAACCGAGAAGTACCACTTTCACCATCAGAAAGATCAGCAAGTCTTGCAAGTGCATCAACAAGAGCCTGCTCGTGATCCTGCATCGAATTATATACAGATCAGGCATATATACACAACTTTTTGCAAGAAAATCAAATAAGTCAGAAGCTTTTAATATAAAAAATGGAATAGGAAATATAATTATGCCCTTACCTTCAATACTTTCTTCGCTTTCTCAATTTCAAGGGGATCAGGATGATTTGCACTAAATACCCTCTCCACCTGTCAAATCAAACAAAAACTTAAATATTCGGAATACAAGATCAAACAATCTCAATGAAAGGATGATTTAATCAAACTTCTTTTTCAGCTACCTCCTTTATTAGTGTGTCTGTGTGAAGTATCTGAATATCATCAGGAGCCTTCTTTAACACGCCATTCTGTGATGACAAAAAATCTTTTCTAGATTGACCCTTTGGAACCCCTCTACCTCTTCCAATTCCCGGAACACTATCACGCCCTACAGACCTATTCATTCCATGACCAGAGCCCCCAAAACCCCCACGCTGGTTAATTCCAGGATCCTCACCTACCCACTGAATATCTTCAGGAGATATCTGCAGTTAAAATACTGCATCTGAATTAGCAAAAGCAATAAAATATTAACATGTGCTAAACACGACATCAAGAGAATCATTTCCAAAACCATCTTCAAGATATTATTGAACATTCAAGATACAAGAAAAGAAATAAAGCTTAAAATGCACCTAACTGCCCTAAATTAGGCATTTTGTGTCTCTGTCCTAAGGTGTGTTTGGATTGGTGATAAGGGATGAATTAAAGCCAAATGAAATGGAATTGATGCAAGGTATTTCATTCTATTCCATCCAAAGATCCATTTTTCTTACCCCACAAAATTGAGGACTATTATTGGAAGGAATCACTTTATAAAGCAATAATGAAGTTACAACTTTTACCATTCCTTCCACTTCCCAATAAATGAAATGAAAACTTCACTTTGTTCCATCATAAAATACAATATTCAAACAATGGTACAATAATTATTTTCATTCCATTGCACTTAACATTAGACATTCAAACATTAGTATGGATTTTGCAAGTCATCTCCAATCCAGAGAAGCCAAACTATAATTTTTCCTTCTGTTTAGGATTACATCAAGTCCTCAAACACAGTAACCACAATTTCTGCACTCTAGTTTTGATTATTAATCTATGGTTCACATCCAACCAGCCTACTCCATGACCCAGACAGCATTTTGGCACTATCCAACCTCTCTTTAGTAAAAGGAGGAATGCAACGTGGAACTACCCTAAAAATGATATTAGTGTTATCTTCGACTGTGTAGCAGCCACAGTAGAAATAAATACAAATATTTAAAAACTGTTTAAGAGACATTAAAACTTGAAATGTAATACTCAATTCAATGAGCATTGACCTCCATCTTAGCCCAAATATTTTAAAATTTTAAAAGCACCAATATAAAAAGGGTTAAGAGAATTAAAAAGATAGGCCGATAAAAAAATGTTTAAGAAACAACGAAAGTAATGTCATGTACACAAGGATAAACGAGCAGTGATGCCAATAATCGGAAACAAGACAGTTATGTTTTTCATTTCACAGATGAAACTTTGGATTTTAGTCAGATGGACAGCAGATTCTTCAATCTAGGGGGCTAAAGAGAATAGAATAAGCCCCATAGGTGGAACTGAACAAAGATTCATCTAACCCTCGGCCTGCAGATGCATAACTATGCATCACAACTGCAATTCCACCCACTAGAAATCCATGACAGTATTAGGAAAAAAGCAAGTCCTACATCTAAAAGAGATTATAAAGAGTAACACCTCTCACCATATAAACCGGTTTTCAAGTGGCACCCCTCACCATATAAGCTGACTTTGAAAGGATGAGTTGGGTCCAATATAAAAATTCAATATGATATCAGAGTCTATTAATTCATGCCACCCACCATATTATCCACGCACTAAGCACAATAGTATTGGGCAAGAGGGGTATTGGAAAAGAACCCATACCCCACACTGAAAAAGAGATAAAGTCTGAAAATAGTTTATATACAGTAACACCCCCTCACCTTATAACATGGTTTTGTAAAGATGAGTTAGGAGACCAAGATAAAAACCTAATAATGAATGCTACTCAAAAACAACATAATGAGCTTCAGAAGCAGATACCATCGCACACACTGAAAAGACCACAGCACAATCAATCACTATTGTTGACTGGTTTCGAACGGGCATAACAGACTATATTTTGTAAAGTTCAGCCTTTGTTTCACAACCTATAGCAATTGCTTCCCTTGGTTACTTAAGTCTCAATGACACAGATGAGCTAAGTTTTATGTATAATGCAATAGCATGTTTGGGGGGGTCATTAACTACTTTGTAAGAAAGGATACTTCAAGATCATAAATTTATATTTCAGATATGACTGGTAGAATGAAGTATCAAGTACCATTATAAATGCTAATAAATTTGACAAGCTCTATCAAACTTCATTCATACACAAGTCTGTCAAACATATTATATAACAAACTGTACAGAACATTATAAATATAGTCTAAATCAAGAATCTAAATAAACCTTACATATGTTTATGCTGTTTAATTTCCACGATCCCAACCCAATTATCATTATGGACTATTTTAGTATCATTGAATATCATTTGATATCAAATATAAATTTTGAAATAGTTATGATTGCAAACTTGGTGAATTAAATTAAAAGAAAAATATGCAAGGATTTCACTACAAGTAACAGGATAAAGCATCAGATGTACCTCTGACAATTTAACCCATTCCCATGTTTCATTTGCAGTCCCCATGTCATAGACCAGATTATGCCGTCCCTGAAAAGTGAGGAATATAAGTAAACATTTTCGCTACATATTAGTGTCAAACAAATTACCAAATATTCCAGGGTTGTAAATACATCATTTGGATTGTAATCAGAGATAACAGCTTCATAGAAGTTATTGTCGTCAGGCCATCTTGTCCGCACTCTCCTACCGATCAGTGTACCAAATGATCCTCCCTCAGCAAGTTCACCCATGGCAGCTCTATTAGGTACTTGATTCCTTCCACCTGGTCCCGAAGGAGGAAACTGCTTTGCTGAAGATACACCAGGTAATATTTGACCCTACAAATGAAAAATAGAGACATATTCATGCTGTCAAACCCAAGCGCAATGAATGAATCCAAATAAAATAAAATAAATTGATCCGTCTAAAGTACATATGTTCTCTACTCACAGGTTTTTGCTTCTTTCCCTTTGATCCAGGAACAGATCCTCGTTTTGGTGCAGAAGAAGATGGCTGGTGGGGTGCAGCCACCGCTTGAGGGTGAAATGGGGGAGAAGGCCCACCAAAAGAACGTGATGGTACGGATGGTGTAATCTTCTGCTTTTTGCGAGATGCAGAAACAGTTGGACTTGGAATTGAATCATGTAGAGCTTGACCAGTACTCAGTACGCCTGGCTGATGGCCACCTGTCTGTCTCCATTCCCTATGTCATTATCCAACAAAGCATTGATTAGCAAAATATCAGCACACTGTTCCAAAAAAAAGGCAAAATATCAGCACACACGTGGAAATTCATGACAATCTCACGTCTAAAGGAGAGATAGACCAACAAGAAACCTTGTTTCATAATTTTATCTGACCTTATCCTCCGTATCGTGTCATCCGCATTAACCCGACCAAGGAGTTCTCTGTGTTCCTCGTTAGATAATCTCAGCTCCTTTCTCAGTTCTGTAATCAAACTTTCTTTCTCCTGAAGAAAATACATGTCATGTAGCAGTCATTTAAACCTGATCGCAAACATTCAAAGACATTAGGTTTGAAGAAATAAAATAATTAAAAAATACCCAAGTAATGGCATCAGCTTGAGCTTTAAAGGCTCTCAGAACCGAACTGTATGCTTCCTGCTCAAGTTGATGAATTTGTGTTTCCATATCAATTTCACCATACACCCTAGGGTATGGTATTGAACCAACAGCGGATCTTCCATTCCCAGCAATACGTCCTCCCCTGGGAATTCTATTTTGATGGGTTGGCGGAAGATCATCATCGGTTCCTGCAATTATCACAATCAACCCAGGGTATATAAAAAGTGAATCTAAAGCCTGAATACATGATGAAAATATCAGAAATATTTTATTCAGTACTGGTGAAATATTAATCTCATGCATTAAAAATATATTGCAACCAATACTTCTAGGCAAAAAGAGAAGTATCATTAACTCCACAACGTGACGGCACAATTAACACGCGGCAGAACAATCAACTAGGTGGTTGGAATTGTTAGGTAAGGAAATCGCATTTGAAATACCAACTCCTCAACACATGCAAATTGTTACAAAGAAAGCAATCAAGTATTTGACCAATGAAAAACTATAGTGCATCGTTTTAAACTGAAATTCAAATTCAGTCAGTATGACAGTGCATAAAGATTTAGAGCCAATGTGGATAAACTTTTCATGAAGCACTTGTGACAACGAAAAATATTAAAAGATCCTCGTAATAACCAAGTTCTTAAAACAATAACTTCTCATATAAGTTGAAATTAGCGTCTGCAACCAAGTCTTTCCCAAATCTCTCATCTAAATTCTCCATTAAAATCTACAAACTCATAAAGACTTTTTCAGTAGTGAAGAAAAATAAAAAAAAAATAGATCCTGCATCCCTATATTCCCAAAAGCTCTCGCATTTAAATTCTCTATAAACATCTATCAGCTTATAAAGACTTAATTCATAAGATATGAAGCACCGACAGACACAGAATGGAAACAACATTGACACAAGTAATAATTTAAGAAAATAAACGTGATTAAATGTAACTACAAATTCTGGTTGTAGTCGGTGTCACTTTACATAACTTCAATATGAAGTGTCGGTGCTACATAGTTAGTAAGTGAAGAAACATAAACTTATTTTAACTAAGAAGCTCACTAGCTCTCATAATGTATAAACTAAGCCAAATTGGACCTCAATGTAGAGGTTAGCTTGGTATACAGCCTTAAAAATGTTGCAAAAAAATAAATAAAAATAAGGATATGAGTTTCAATGAAAAACTCATTGCAAAGCCACTACCCCAAACAATTTAGCAGCAACAAGCAAAAGCTTAGAAAAATTAAAAACCATAGAAAAATAAATAAATTCTTGCAGAAGAAAGCAATAATGCAAAGCCAAAATCATATGTGATTAATTGATATCTAAAAGTTTTCACACTAGTGAAGCTTATAAAACCTAAAAAGAAAAGATAGGAGAAAAAAAAACAAAATTAGATAATTGGCCATTAAAATAAAAAGATAGAGGGAGAAAAGAAAGAAAGAAAGAAAGAAATAGAAACCCTAACCCTAATAAAAGGGGGATAAAAAGAAAGGAACTTTAAGAAGAACTAACCGCTACTGTCGTATGGTTCGTAATCCATAGCCAGTTTGAGAGCACCCAGATCCACAGGATTGGAATCAGGTGTGGGAGGGTGCACTGAGAACAATTTACAGTCGCAAATAGAAGAAGAAAAGAAAAAGGTGAACAAATCAATGAGGTTAGGGTTGATTTGTTGTAACAAACACAAGAGTGTTTGTGCCGTCGGAGAGAAGAGAATAGATGGATGAGTCAACTCGGACTCGGACTCGGTGAAAACAAAGGCTTCGTTTCTTCGACGCAAATTCAATTCATAAAATTTCGCTTTCAGTTCCGCTAATTCCTAATTCCAAATTTTATTTTACTTTTTGGTTATTTATTAGTAATTACTACTATATATTTTAAGAGTCCCTTTGATCAATCCGATAGTATAGGTAGGATAAATAGCAGGACAGAGAATGATATGGACATTATAAAGAGTTATCATGTCATGTGTTTGATGTGCACATAATAATAAACTTGATAAGATTAGTTTGTCATAAATAATTATTAGGTTCATGTCATTTATTTGACGTAGACATGATAACAAACTTGATAAGATTAGTTTATCATATTTAGTAATACACGATAATAATATGATATAATTTATATTTTTATAAAATGACAAATTTGTTCTTATAATCTATTTAATTTTTTTTCTTTCAAAATAACATTCATTTAATCTTTTATAAATAAATAAAAATATTTAAAAAAATGTAAATAATTTATGAAATAATTTTATATAATATTCATATGATTTTAAAAAAATTGTGATTTCTCTATCCATCACAATTGAAGAATGACTCACTATCATAAAAATTGTGATTTCTCTATCTATCCCAACGAAAATTCTTCCATTAATCTCTCTTTATCCATTAGTGGATTTCTAATGTTATGATTTTCATAAAACCGGACTCACTATTGTAAAAATTGTTAAACAAAGTCCAATCATCTCTAAAAACATTTGCTCTAACATTAGATATAGCATCACATTATTTTGTTCTCGTGAATTCATATTTACCTATATATAAATGTATCAACATTATTTTTATTTTTATTATTATTATTATTATTATTATTATCCATGTACACAAAATAAAATTTTAATACATCATAACACAAAACATAGAAGAAAAAAAATAACGCGAATAATAAGGAAGGAGAAGATATTTATTAAGCATTATTTAAAAAATTTAATTAGCATATCATATTTAATTTCTACATCAAACAAAGGATTAAAGAAAAATAGAATATGTGTATCATGTCTAGTTATCTTGACTATGAAACTGGCGTGTAATTACTATATTGTTTTACATCGTGATTTCATCAAATTCGGCACGTTGTTGTACCAAAAAAACAAAATCAAAAGTCTTATTATTTTATATAATACTTTTTTACTAAATCTTGCTCTCTATATATATTATTATGTTTATTTAATAACTACTTCAAAAAATAACTATTATTTTCTTGGAAGTGCAATGTTTTTAATAAATTATTTTATCAAATATATAAAAATAAAATTTAAATACGGAAATAATTGAATTTTAATATATTTTTCAATATATTTGTATTCCATGTAATCATTTCATTATTTTTTAGAAAAAAAGTTATTTCCTCATTTTAACTCGCATAAGTTAAATTTTATTAATAGATAAGTGTTATGTATTATATAATTTTAAAACTGAGAAAAAAATTTCATAAAAAAATAATTTTAAAGAAAAACATGCAAGACAAATAATTTAACTACAAATTTTATAATAAAAGTTTGCTCAAAAAAGATCTATAATAAAAGTTATTAATATATTTTTGTTGGAAAGCACAAAAGTTAGGATTAGACAACCGGTCAATTCGAACGGGTTCAGACTCAAACACCCTAACCGTCTAAATCATAGATGGTGATCAGAGACTTAATTTTAATTATTTTTAAAAACAAATTAGTCAATTTTCAAGTTTTGGTTTGGGCAATTTTTCGGTTCAGTTAAATTGAATTTGTACTTTATATGAGTCGGGTTAAGCCCGATTAACTTCAAATTTTATTTTTAAGGATTTTTCATCAAAAATACATCTAAAAATTTAAATAGGACCTTAAGATGGATTTCTTTTCATATATATCTCAATTTAAAAAAAATTAATAATAAAATTGTCCTATTTTAAAACTAATATACGAAAATATCATATTTTTTAGACTTTTAAAAAGTCACATATTGAAGATGCAACCATGAGAAACAAAAAAAAAAAATTTGATGTAGTAGTTGGTCGCATCGTGAGAATGCAATCTTCTCCACACATTTTTTTTATTAATTGATATAATAAACAAAAACTAATAAATAAATAAATAATTAAAAATATTAATAAATAATAATATTAAAATAATTAAAATTAGAAGAAAAAAATATAGAGATTTAGTAGAATTATCAATAATATTCAGAAAATATTTTGGATTATGATCGGGTAACCGATATCGTCCGGTATTTTATTCCATATCTATTTTTTTATGATGTAAACATATGTATCTTTTTTTTTTTAAGAATCCAAAATTTTAAATATATCATAGACTAAAGGAAAGAACATATTATAATATTTTAACAACTATCTTCTATTTTGCGGCTATTGCAAATAAAGTAGCAACTTTCTTCTATTTTGCAACAACTATTTCATATTTTGTTCGTTTAATTTGCAAATAAAATTAGTAACTCCCTCCTAGCATCTGATTGTCCCCTATTTTGCGGTCAATTAGCATATATATGGTTGTTTAAACAATGTAACACGTTCAAAAAATTTAGCCAATAATGGGATTTTTTACATGTATATTTCGATTTTTTTTAAAAAACTAACCAATATACCTTCTTATATATCAAAATGCCCTATTAACCTTCGAGGTCGCATCTCTGTCCTGCGATCATCTAAATAGGACCTTAAGATGTTTTTTTTATGCAGTAGGAGGTCGCATCCCGCGGATGCGACTATTTATAAGGTTTTAATTTTTTTTTTTCTTCTAACAAATGAATAATTATTAATTTAATAAATAAAAAAAATAAAAATATTTTTTAAAAAAATTAAATCATATTAATATAATCAAACAAAATACATATAATAGAAAAAAAATACATCAACTTTAACGCGGTTGAGTAGATGTGCCAAAACAAATAACGTGCTATATTATTTTAACAACTCTCTCCTATTAGCAATTTAATTTTATTTTGTTAACCACTCTCTCATATTTTTTCTCCAATCTAATAAATAAAAAAGTAATAGTAATAATAATACTAATAATAATAATAATTATTATTATTATTATTATAATAATAATAATAATAAAAAAGTAAATTATATTAATAAAATCAAACAAAATACATTAAATTGAAGAAAAAAAATACATCAAAATTAATGCGGTTAAATAGATGTGTCAAAACAAATAATGTGCTATATTATTTTAACAACTCCCTCCTATTTTGTAGATAAATTAGCAACTTAATTTTATTAATAACTCTCTTCTATTTTTTCTCAAGATATAATAAATAAAAAATAATAAAAATAATAATAATAATAATAATAATAATAAAAAGTAAATTATATTAATAAAATCAAACAAAATACATTAAATCGAAGAAAAAAAATACATCAAATTGAAGAAGAAAAATATATCAAATTTAAATTAATGATGTCCACCTAAATGACCTTTAGTTCCACATCTAGGATGTCGTCAAACTCGCCTAACTCTTTGAACGAGTTGATGTTGTTCTGGTTGATCCCCATTTTGATCATTATCTTCATCGTAATTTGTATGTGGATTAGAACCACTACCACTTGCCTCCACATAATTTTAAGTCTCGGGGTTATACATGGAATCAAAAACAGCATAAGCCGACTCAGGAGTTGTGCACTGAGTTCCAAACAAATTATAGAAAATCCCACATGATGTCGAATGTAATATTGAGTTGGCATTTCTGCAAATTTATGTAGATGTGGTGGTGGAGATGGACCATAATATGGAACTTATGTAAGGGCATGTAGGTGAGGTGATGATAAAGATGGTTCTCTTTGGTGCATAGTTTGTTCTTGTGGGGTTGATTGGGGGGTCGAGTGCACATGACGATAGGATGACGGTTGCATGTATACATTTAGATGGTCACATGAACTGAAGTGTGACTCTATTTGTATGATGTAATTTTTAACAATATGATAACAATGCAGATAGGTATACACAGTCTATGTGTCCATCTCTTCTTCGGAAACTTCGTGTTAGAACCTAAGGTACAGTCTCCAATAAAACTGATATGTAAAAAATAGGCTAAAGTAAATATAATAAGTATAAAAAAAACAATATAATTAAAAAAGTACAAATAAATGTGAACAAATATATTACTTCCTCAACCATCATGTGATCGATTGTTTTTCGGTATCCTTCTATGTCGTTGTGAGGAACTTTACTAAAATCTAGACCACCAGAATTAAATTTGTCGAATATATCAAAAATAAAAAATATAACAAAATTAGTAATATGGTAAGTAGTTGGTTTTAATAAAAGAAAAAAAAAAATATAATATTTATTTGCCATAGTAACCTTTGTGCAAGTGGAAATATACATGCATTGGATGATTCTGGAGCGACACAAGACAAACGATACCATGTTCAGTTTTGCAACAACAATGCACATCCTCCTATAGACATTACACCAAGTTTCGTAGCAAGACACCGTTCTCTATAAAGTGTTACTAAAACTGCTGAAACTCAACTATATTGGGATGCTTTACTTAAATCCCTCAATAGTAAAAGATATTTTAAATGTACACTATTGTTGGATTTGTCCGACATCAACAACCCTCCAATCATATGTAGGATGTATGCTTGACATGATGCTTGTTTTTCTACTACAGATGCATTTTCACCAACATCGTCAAATGTTTCCTTAAGCCATTTTAATTTAATAAAATTACCCTTTGTTGCTCCCTCAGGTGGCATAACTCCTAAGTAAGCTTGACAAACTTCTCCAACGTTCATAAAATTCGAACGGCTAACAGAAAAACCAGAAACATTTAATCCTAAAATGTAGTATACGCCTTCTAAAGTTATTGTGCACTCACCTATTGGGAGATGAAACATACGAGTTTCTGGTCTCCATCTCTCAACCATAGCAGTAATCAGACCGACATCTATTTTAGAGTTTTCGAGTTTGATCATTTCATCAAATCCGGCCTCTTGCAAATACGACAATATGGCTTCATTTGGTTTTTTGTTAACATGACCATGACATTTCAGTTTGTCCTTTAAGGGTATATGAAATTAATAATATATAACAAAAATAAAATAATCAATGACACTAAAAAAATTATAAATAACGTAAATATATAAAATACTTACAAATGCTTTAATGGATTGAATTTCAACTATGTGATTTGTAGATAATTCCATGAGAAAAAGAAAAAGTTTGATAAAGAACGTTGATATAACTTTGAATGTATGAAGAAATAGTTGTGATAAACAAAAATGGAAGAAATAGATGTGATAAAGAGGTGTTTATATAGGTCGCGTCCCCATGCCACGATCCGTTAAGAGTTTCATGATTTGTTAAAGGGGTCGCATCCCTAGGCCACGATCTGTCAAGGGGTTCGCATCCCCAGGAAACGATATCTTAAGATTATTTCCTATGTTGATCTAACCTGTTGAATATAATTTATCAACGGTTGTGGATGGTGCAGTACGAATCCTTGTGATTTGGGCTGGACCAATCAAATTGATCTATTAAATATTCAATCTTGTCATTTCAATATAATTTATCAACAGTTGTGGATGGTGTAGTACAAATCCTTGTGATTTGATTTGGGCCAATCTAATTGTTCTATTAAAGATTCAATCTTGTTCCTTTAATCTAATTTATAAACGGTTGTGGATGGTATAGTACGAATCCTTGTGATTTGGTTTCAACCAATCAAATTGTTTTAATAGAGAATACATACACCTTACTAACTTCTATAAATAGAAAACTAAATCACATTATCTCACCATACCTTCTTACATTTCATACTTAATCAATTACTTAATCAACAAGTAATTTTTATTGTTTATTACAATGGTTCAATCTCAACGGAGTTGAAGGTAAAATATTTATAAGTGATTATAAAAAGGCATTCGAAGTACATTTTGGAAGCAACCTTGCTCGTCTAAAGAATGTCATTAAAAAAAGTTACAACTCGACAACAAAGTCACGATAACTGATATAGCTTATCGACACCTTGTGTTCTTTGGTGAAAATACAACAAGGTTTGCGATGACGAAGATGTTCAGCTAATGTTTGATGTTTATGCACAGTGGTCACAACTCAACACCATCGAGTTATATGTTACATTTTAGGATGGTCCTACATCAACAAACATTGATCAACCATCAACCTCAAACATGCCTCATCCCGACTACACCCCATCTTTTGATCAAAACACCTCTTATCAACCCGACTTATATTCTCCATCACAACACTATGAACCATACTCTAGCCAAATTGAACAAACTCATCCGGGTAGTTTTCAACTCCATCATGAATCTCCCCCAATAAGTCCATAATGCGATCTTCCACTGAGTGTCTTATATAATATCAACGAGGAAGAATTAGGCGATTATAGTGAAGAGGATGAAACATACTTTGATGAATCATCTGGTGATTCTAACGACGACATTGATGTTGACGAAGATATAGAAGTAGAAAACAAACCTATCCTACCTGTATTCGATCCACCATTTCACCTGAAGAACATAAATTTAGAGAATGTAGAGCAATCAACTTAATTTGATCACATGTTCTTTAACGAAGTCCGAACAATAGATGGAACTCTTGCAATTGGAATGAAGTTTGAAAACAAGGATGAATGCGTACATGCAATCAAACATTACCATTTAAAACAATCATTGAATTTTGCGATACAAAAATCTGATTCGGAAAGGTATGTTATTAATTGTTTAAGTCCAAATTGTTTGTTTAGATGCAAAGCTTTAAAACGCAAAAAGAGTGAATTGTGGATGATTGGTAAATTGAATGTGCCTCATACATGCACAAATTTTACATTGTCACAAGATCATCAGAAGCTCGATTCGGAAATCATATGTACAAGCGTAATGCAAGTTCTGAAAGTGGACCGTTCAATCAAAGTGAAGGTCGTTATTGTTCAGATTCAGGCCTTGCACAACTGCAAAAAGATATAGAATGACTTGGATAGAAAAAAATAAAGCGATTGAACAAATTTATGGCAATTGGGAAGAGTCTTACGATCAACTCTCACAATGATTGTTGGTTATGCGAACGTTTGCTCCAGGAACAAAAATAGAAATGGAAACAATTCCAACTTATAATGAGAATAGTTTGATAGGTGGGACATGAAGCTTTCATCGACTATTTTGGGCTTTTGTTCCGTGCATATCAATGTTTAAATTCAGCAAACCAGTTGTACAAGTGGATGGGACTTGGTTGTACGACAAGTACATGGAGACTCTATAGATAACAGTTTCACAAGATTGGAACGACAATGTAATTGTTATTGCTTATGTTCTTGTGGAAGGTGAAACAGGAGAGAGTTGGAGTTTCTTTTTGAGAAATTTGAGAAAATATGTCACTCTACAAGTCAACCTTTGTTTGATTTCAGATAGACACAAATCCATTAAAAGTGCTTATAATAATTCAAATAATGGGTGGAAAAATCCTCCGTCAAAGCATGAGTTCTGCGTTCGACATATTTCACAAAATTTTGCAAGGGAATTTAAGGATAATGCATTGAAGAAAAAAGTTGTTGCTATAAGTAATAATTTCATTCTTACTTTTTAATTAGTGTAATTTTTAATAATTTGTTGACACATTGTTTATTGTGTTAATACAAGTTACTCAATTAATGAGCCTACATACATATACTATCGTAGTGAAATTGGCATAGTAAATCGGGAGGCTATAAAATGGTTAGACAACATACTGCGAGAAAATTGGATTAAAGTATTTGATGGAGGTAGCCGTTGGGGTCACATGACAACCAACCTTGTGGAGTTGATCAATGGAGTATTAAAAGGCACACACAACATTTCCATCACTGTTTTGGTCCAATCAACTTATTATAAGACAGGGACACTATTTCCAATAATGGAAAAACTACATGCATCAATTTTAGCTTCTGGTCAGGTATACACTGAAAAATGCATAAATTTTATGAAATCCGAAATACGTAAATCCAATAGTCATAAAGTCGATAGTTTTGATCAGAGCAACCATACTTTCTGGTCCATGAGACGGTAAATCCAAGAGAAGGGCGGGCGACCAAGTAATGTCAAGCTATACATATGCCTTGTTCACATGTGATGCAGCATGTTCTAACATAAAATATGATTATTTGAGGCTTATGCCTAATGTGTACAAGGTGGAAACGATATTAAAAGTCTACGACGAAACATTCAAACCTATACCAAACAAAGAATATTGGCCAAAATATGAAGGTGTTAAGGTCTGTCACAATCCTCAAATGCAGAGAGTCAAGAAAAGTCGCCCAAAGAGTAAACACATTAGAACAAAAATGAACACTACATAAAAAGTACCAAGAAAGTGTAGATTATGTCGGGTCTCTGGTCATACTAGGAAACATTGTTCAAACGGTGCTAACACATCTACTCAAATTTGATGTATTTTTTCTTCAATTGAATGTATTTTATTTGATTTTATTAATATAATTTACTTTTTTATTATTATTATTTTTATTATTTTTTATTTATTAGATCTGGAGAAAAAATATGAGGGAGTTGTTAACAAAATAGAATCAAGTTGCTAATTTATCGGCAAAATAGGAGGGAGTTGTTAAAATAATATAGCACATTATTTATTTTAGCACATCTACTCAACCGCATTAACTTTGATTTTTTTTTTTTTTCTAAAGCTCTAGCAGTCGCAAGAACATGCCTATTCTTTCTCTCTGCAATTCTATTTTGTTATGGTGTATTAACACAAGAACTTTGATGAACAACCCCATTTGCAAGAAAAAAATCGGAAAAAAGTATATTAAAATATTGTTTACCATTGTCACCTTTGAAGACTTGAATATTTGTTTGGTATATAATTTGCACTATTTAAAAAAAAAATTGACAACTTGTCCAACTTTCGATTTTTCTTTCAATAATAAAACCAATAAACTCTAGTATGATCACCAATAAAAGTAAAAAACTATTTATTATTAGAAAATGTGTTTATTCTATTAGGACCCCAAACATCACTATGAATAACTGCAAACGGTTTTGATTGTTTATATGGTTGTGTAGAAAAAGAAGAACGGTGATGTTTAGCAAATTTGCAAGTTTCAAAATGAAAAAAAGACATATCCTTCTTAGAAAATAATTTAAGAAACAAATGTTTCAAATACGGAAAACTAGGATGTCCTAACCATAAATGCCATAACATAATATCATCATTATTAGAATAAACAAAAATAGGTTCAAAGCAGGTACTCGTTTGAGGTTGGTCTTTGAAGTCGAGCCCGTTGTTGTAAGACCCTTAATTTTAAACTCTAAATTATGCAATTTTAGTATATTTGGTTTTAAATTGCTGAGACATTTAGCCCAATTTTAATTCATTTTGTGAATTAAATACCAAAAGCATATTTTATTAGAGTTTGTTATATCTATATATATATATATATATATATATATATATATATATTTAGACCCGGTTAAAATTATTCGTCGAAGAATAATTTATTTATGTTGCGATAAATTAAATATCGGACAGTTTTGTTAAAAATATCTCTAGTTGCTAAAAAATTTATCTGTCAATTGAGTTGCGACGAGAGTAGATATTTTTATCAAAATAGTTTGAGAAGTGGAAAAAGTGATGTGGGTAAGAATATTTAGATATTTGTTGGTTGGATATATATATATATATATATATATATATATATATATATATATATATATATATATATATATATATATATATGGTTAGTAAGTTTATATATGTATATGAAGGCAAGGAATCAGGGAAACCGAGAAAGCAACATTTTCCCTCAGAGCCGCGTACGCCTTCCTTTTCTTCTTTCTTGTTACAAAAACCAGTGTTAGTGGTTTTCAAAACCACCAAACACAAAACCTCACTTCTCACCTAGATCTAAGCTTCCTCCCGCGAAGTGACAGAAGGGAAAGTTGCTCCTTGCCACGCTGCGGTGCTAGTGAACTAGTTTTCGAAGCGACGTCGCGCACAAAGTTTTTACCGGAATTAATCGCGGTGCTGTAATCAGTTGTTAGAGCTACCGTTGAGGTAAGGGCTCCTTCCAAATTTTTAGCTTGCATTTAGGACCTTATGTGTGAATTTGTGGAAAATAAATTTGATGTGTTTGAGGTGTAGATTTGTGGAAAATGAACTTAATGTGTTTATTGGTGAAAATTTGGAGATTTAAATTGGTGATTTATGGTTGAAAATTTGGAGATTTAAATTGGTGATTTATGATTGAGAATTTGGAGATTTAGTTTGGTGGTTTATGTTTGGAAATGTGGAGTTTTGAATTAATGTAGATTATTTGATTGTTAAAGTTTGGTGTGTGAAAAAGATATAATTTTGGGAATTTTGTTGTGGTTGGATAAATTTTAGTTGTGAACAAATTGTTATAAATATTTATGTTTATGTAGTTAGCTCCTTGAGTCTCGAAAAGGAATCGAGACCGTTGGCACCGAGTTAGCGGTGGGGAGAACTTTGATATATTAATGTTGTTGTGGGGATTCAAGTTTGGTGTGGTTTATGTGTTCATAATTAATATTATGAATTTTTGAGATGTGATTTATGTGTGGATTTTGTGGAAAATGAATTAATGAAATTGGTAGTTTATGTTTGAGAATGTGGAGTTTTATATTTGATGATTTATGGTTGAAAATTTTGGAGATTAAATTTGGTGGTTCATAATTAATATTATGAATTTTTTAGATGTGATTTATGTGTGGATTTTGTGGAAAATGAATTGATGAAATTGGTGGTTTATGTTTGAGAATGTGGAGTTTTATATTTGATTATTTATGGTTGAAAATTTTGGAGATTAAATTTGGTGGTTTATGTGTTTATAGTTAATATTATGAATTTTTGAGATGTGATTTATGTGTGGATTTTGTGGAAAATGAATTGATGAAATTGGTGGTTTATGTTTGAGAATGTGGAGTTTTAAATTTGGTGATTTATGGTTGAAAATTTTGGAGATTAAATTTGGTGGTTTATGTTTGGAAATGTGGAGTTTTAAATTAATGTGTTTTATGTGTGGATTTTGTGGAACAAAAGGAATTGATGTGATTTGGTGTGAATTGTGGGATTATGAGTAAATATGTTTGAGTATGCTCTGTGTTGAATTTGAAAAATCATTAGTGTTAAATGAGTATTAAAAATGGGGAATCTTTTAATAGCTGCATTTATTTAATGGTTGTGGTGAAAAGAGTCAGAGTATGCTTATGCATTTTCATAGTACATGGTGACCGCAATGAGCTATGGTGATAGTGGTGACCGGATGGGCCACATGATGATGCCATGTGAATTGTTGGCTCATCTTATCCTTACGAGGGTTATCGTATCGTGTTGATCTGTGAGAGATTGCACTCTAGAATGTGCTGATCTGTGAGCGATTGCACTCTAGAATATGCTGATCTGTGAGCGATTGCACTCTAGAAAACAGTGTAGGGCCTATGATAGGCTACACTTTAGTAAGTCGTGCTAGCATGTGAGAGACTGCACCTTGATAATTAGTACTGGCATGTGAGAGACCGTATAATTATGATTTACGCCCCTTCGAGGAGGGTTTTGGTTTGGAATTCCAGAATCATGTGCATTGGCATATACGCATTGCATTAGAGTGTTTGACACGCGAGTCATGTTTGATATACAGTGATGATTGTAAATACATACTCGGTTGTTGTTTGTAATTGTGCCGTAATTGATGAGTGTGATTGATTGATTTTGTGTGGTAAGTGCTGAATGATTGCGAAACGTTTTCGAAACTGAAATTTGCAAATTTTAGCAGTTGCATTCGGCTACAAGTAGTGTGTAGTCGAATACAGATATTCAATTTTCCTACTAACTTGTGAAATAGCACTGTATTCGAATACAAGGATGTTGTATTCAAATACGGCAGTGCAGTTTTGTTAAAAACTTCATTTTTCAACTTTGATTATGCATGTTTGGCATATGAAAACCCTTTCTAGAAGTATGCTAAGATGAAAAGTTATTTTGTGCATTAAGAATTTAAATGCTATGTGATATCTGTTAATTTCGGTTGGTGACCCTTTACAATTATTGTGGAAATCTGGGCTTTGCCCTCAGATGAGGATTATGATCGCCCTAAGGCGTGGCATAACGATTAGTTTGGTTTTGTGATTGAAAGCATTGGGGCTTGATGCCGCTCGTGGATTCTCAGTACCCAGTCACCCTCTGTTAGATTAATGATCAACTTAGGGTTATATTTAAGAATCTTATTTATTTTCCCTTTCTTATTTCAAGGTTGTTGTCGCAAAGGGAACTTATGTATTTGAAACAAACTATTTTAGCCGTTGTATTTTATATTTGGATACTTTGGATTTTTGTTCAAAACCATTTCCGCTGTTTGTAAGTAATGTTGACCTTTGTCGTGGTGTTACGACTTTAATATTTTATCCAAAAGTATTTTCTACATTTATGGATTTAACTTGGTATTTTTATCAATTTATTTAGAAAAAAAAAATACACTCGCGCTGTTAAAAATCGGGGTGTTACAGTTGTCAAGATAATAAAGTCCTCCATTCTCCTTAGCATTGTCAATCATCTTCCATGTGGTCAAATCCTTGAAAGTGCAGTGAGAATAAAATAAGTTACCTTGACAATTTATATCCTTTGTTAATTTAGTAATGAATAACAAATTACATGATAAATTAGGAACATGTAAGACATCTTTTAAGGTTAACAAAGGTGAGAGAATAACATAACATTTCTCTGTAATGGCTGAAAGAGAGCCATCTGCAATTTTAATTTTGTGGTTACCTGCATAAGGACTATAAGAAGAAAACAGACTTGACTCTCCAGTCATATGATCATTAGCACCATAATCGATAATCCAAGTATGACTAGGAGTAACATTAAGTAAAGTAGTATTTGGAAAATTACCTCTCTGAGCTATAGAGCAAGAAGAAGTTTGAGACTCAAGGAGTTTGTACAATTGGTCTAACTATTCCTTGGTGAAAGGAGATGGGCTTGAAGGAGACTGACTCTCTTGATCAGAGGTACCAACTTGGAGGGCATGACCTTCGTTTCCTCTCTTTTTCTTCCATTTTGGAGGTTTTCCATGGAGCTTCCAACATGTATCACATGTGCGTCATGGACGTTTATAATGTCCGCACCATGGTTTCTTGCCATCTTTCTTCCCGTCTTCATTCTTAGTGATAAAAGCAGAACTTTGAACCTCAACAACAGAAGGTGACTTACCCATCATAACACATTGTCTCACCTTTTCTCCTTTAACTTATGAGAACGCTTCCCTAAGTGATGGCAATGGAATCTTTCCAATATTCTGCATCGAATTTCATCAACTCGCTTATTAAGCCCAACCAAGAACATGAATACTCAATCGTTCTCCTATCTCTTAAGAAACAAAACATTGTCCTCACAGCACTTCCAACGATCATCATAGCAGAGATCCAATTCTTGTCATAGTGTCATCAACTCATTATAATAGGTAGTGACATCTCTATCTCCTTGTTTGGCATGCCACAATCGTGATTTGAGATCAAAAATTTGAGAGGAATTTTGAATATCAGAATATGTTTCTTTGATAGCCTCCGAAACTTCCTTCGCAGTAGGCAAGAACATAAAATGTTTTCTAATCGTTGATTCCATATTACTAAGCAACCAAGCAATAAAAACAAAGTTCTCATATTTCCAAAACCTGTAATTCGGATTTGTTGTGGCAGGCATTTGCACCTCTCTTGTGAGGAAACCATATTTCCCTTACCGTTCGGCATAATTTTTTTCTATTGAGTTTATGGATTTCAACTTGAGGGCATTAGAAGTTCCCTCATGGCCAAAAAAATTGGAAAAACCATTGTTAGATAAACCATTCCAGCCGCCACTGCCTAGGCCGCCACCGCCTAAACCAACATTGTCGACGTTGTTTACTACTTCTGATTTTTCACCCAAACCATCGTTGCTACTGCCGCCGCTTCCCATAAGGATTGCCTTCCATGGAGTATTGTGTGTCATTAGGTAGACAAAAAACCGAGTCGGGTCGCAAGACGGATCGTTCAAAAATTTAAAACAGCATGTTGATGCTCTTTAAGTTTGGAGCCTCAAACCCCATTGGATTGTGGAAAGCTTTACATAACCCTAACCAAGAGCTCTTGATACCATGAAAAAAGTAAAAGGCAAAAATACTTTCATATTTTATAACTACCGTCCTAAACTGTTTATATAGAAAAATACATTACAATAGTAATACTGAGTAATAATAACATAATCATAAAATAAAAATAAACATAATAATATAAAATAAAAGAGAATCAAATTTGATTTTTCTTGTTTCTTCAACAAAGACCATTTTAATAGCATTTTTACATCGAGTGGTCAATCAAGCGAACTTCATAAACTCTAAAGATATTCATTTGGTGGATGAAAGCTCTTTTCGCCCTAGACGTAGTATTATGATTTCTCGAGAATCTCCTCCTCTTGATTTTGTTAAGATTAATATAGAAGGCTCGCTCAAGAGGTCATCAAGGGTCTCAACTTGTGGTGGTTTAGTCTATGATACTAATGGCAAATTTCTAAATTACTTTTATAATATATTAGAAACTTACTCGACAGTTTGAGCGTAGCTTTGGACACTTCATATTGGTATATCTATTGTTATCCAAATGTAGCTAAAAAAGTTGTATTTGCTTTAATCAAAACAAATATTGATCTAAACCATTTATATTAATCCTACAGGGTTAGTGAATACTTTCATCTATCACAATAACAACTACTCTCGTTTAATAGAATTTTTCAAATATATCTACACCTTATATAAAAAGGTACTAAATTTTGAAGTAACTTTCTTTCTCTCAATACCCTTTATTTGAACAATTTACTTACAATTTTATCCTTCATTACCAATCAAATAACATACATTTTTAAAAATCATAAGTGTTTGTAAGTTCAATATTTGCATTGATAAAAGCATATAGACAGACAAACCTATCTACACACCAGTGATAATAAACTAACAAAATAAAAGAAAAAAATATATCTAAAAAATTAATGTATTTATGGAATAATTGTTAACCTTCATTCAGTAGCAATAACCAGTTCATTACTGAACCAACCTAAACAACAACCATCCCTTCTCCAACTATATAAGATCAACTGCAAAAATCAAATGACGACACTCATTCTATCATATAGCATACTTGTTTCAAGATCATTTCTCTAGCTCATCATTGAACTATATACTTATAAAATATAACTAATTACTCCCCCTGTCTCATAATGAACATCATTTTAGCAAAAAACAATTGTCTCAATGAATGTCATGCACAACTTACAAAATATTATTGTACTTTATATTGATAATAATGAAAAACTCACCAATAGTTAAGATGTGTAGTTTGGCAAAATGAGTTTTTCTTTCTTCTAATTATTACCTTTCTTATTACGTGTACAAAAACTTTAAACAAAATTCATTGTGAGACAAAAGGAGTAATTTATAGTGCATCCTTTTATATATAATTAATTGATGCTACAAACCATATGCCACACTTTTGTTCTACAAAACAAAATTGACTCAACTTCATTACGAGAAAACAAAAAAAAAAAAGATATTTGTTTATCCTTGCAAATAATCAATAATGACATTATACACTTTTGTGTAATGTGTACATTTTTTGTTAACCAAAAGACCCATAACAGGGGGAGTAATTAGTGATGAGTAGTGATGTATTGTGTGACAAAACTGAGTAGTGATGTATGAAAACACCATAGAACCTCACAAGCTTCATTGTAGTGCTATGGCAGTTGAACTGGTTGGGGTACTGGTGACTGTTAACTTACCTACAAAGATAAATCACAAAAAGAAATCACATTAACCACAGCATTTACACTCATTTACAGGAAAAGTTCGAGACAAAATGATGCCATTGCATTAGAGATTAATTGAAATTCAAAGTTTCTCTTCATTCGTGGTAGAATTATGGACGATTGTAATCGTACCAATCTAAATCAACTTCATATTGTGGGACACTGAGCATATTACAGGTCAACTTACATGCATATATATTTGAATAAATTTAGAACCTAAAAAATGGTAGTAATACTAGCAAGCACAAAGTGGTACCCTGAACATATGTAATTATGAATATGTCTTTAATTTCAAAAAAATTGGCATTATTACGATCGTGGTAAAAGTTAAATATCTTGTATTTTAAATCTTCAATGTGATGGTCCACGAAGGATTAACCTAGTGGTTTGGGTTGGGACATTAAAGGAGGTTTAAGAAAGAGAGGTTAAGGTTCAACTAATGCTACTAACATCTCCTTTGAGAAACTAGCTACTAACATCTCCTCTAAGAAACTAACTACTAACATTTACCGATAAAAAATCTTCAATGCACGGGAACTAGTGTTTTTGGTTAAGGATATCATTTAAACAAATTTGAAACTTTGTGGTCCTTATCATATTGATTCACTTTCACCTTTAAGAAAATGCAAGCTATGGTCATGTATTAAATGTTTCCCATTTTGTAGATAGTTCAAAGAAAAATTTTAAATTTAGAAAACTCACAAAAGATGAAAGGATGAAGGACCAGCTACAGCTGCAACTCTTTGTGCCCGATGCGTTTCACACTTATAAAGCTCCTTCATTTCTTTTTTAGTGCGACGTGCCTCACGCCGTTCCTCCTTCACAGCAGTCTACCAAACAACACAATTGTCAAATTAGTAGATTTGTAAAACCATTATTCTTACTGAGACGGCGGCTGGTGAGTTCTTGAAAAGAAGTTGATAATGACAGCATGCATAAATAAAGCATCATAAACTAAAAAAATAGTAAAAGCAGACCAAGTAATACAGTTACCTTTCTCTCTTTCTTCTCCTCCTTTGACTCTTGGCCATGTTGTCTTCTCCTGTACTGCTCAGGTCTTGCAGCGGAGTCTCTAACATTTTCGGCAGCCGGTCTTCTACCAGCAGGCAAGAAGTCGACAGGAAGCTTTGCTTTTCCTCTTAGGGAAATTATTGGAGTAGAGGAACTCGAGGCTGCAGTCATAGTTTCAGACAATTTCTTTTTCCTAGTTGCCCCAGGTATTTCAATCTTTCCAGGGAGGTTATCCAAATTTGAGTATGTTGAAACAATAGTTTCACAATCCCAAGCTTCTGACTCATCACTACTTTCTTGAAAAAGAACAACATCCTTGTCTTCATCTTCAACTTCATATTGCTCAGCATATTCCTTGCAACGGCGAATCACATCGGCAGCGGAATCTTCTTGTCCCTCACTTCCTGGGGCATCTTTTTTCAATAAATCTGCAGGAACCTTATACTTGCCATCGTCTTCAACTTCTAGGCTTTCCATCTCATGGTTGCTAAGAGAGAGTTTGAGCTTTTCGGCAAGTGACTCATTTTCAGCTCCATAGTTTTCCTCGTAATCACCATCATAATCATCATCACCACTGTTGTCATCACTTCCATACTCTTGACATTCAAGCTACAACAGAAAATATACTGAGAATAAATATCTTAATTAAAGCATGGATGCTGACATAGACACTTGATATGACACTGACACCAGTAATAATTTGATAAAGTAAAAAAGTGTTAGTGCTAAGTAAAAAAGTATAGAGGTGGTCAATAAAGGCTATTACTTGCAATGGCCATGAAGATAAAATTCAAAAAATACACAGATACCATGCGAGAAACAAGAAAGTTCAATACAGTTTATTAGATAATGTAATTTGTGATAGAATCTGATGTGTAGCAATAAAAATAAAGAGAAAACTAACTGTGCATTGAATCTTGTTTTCTATTCTGAATAACAGATAGACTTAAAAATGGTATTTATAATCAGCCTAAGCTTTCTAAGCAAGCTCCTAAGACAGTTCAGTACAAATTGAAATACTTTGGATGCAAACTAATCAACTCCATAAAAAAATTTCTAGATACTAACATAAACTTAGCGCTGCGCAGCAATACAAACTAATTAATGACATAGTACCCAGAGAAATATAGTTATAGTATCCATTTGAAAAGAGAAAGCATCATATAGCGTGTGAATAAATAGAATATGAATTCAATAGGAACTCACCAAATCAAATTGTTCATCTAACAGACGACGAGGCCTTGGCTTCTCACCAGGACATTTCACACCTGTTACACCATTTACAACACCATCAAAAGGTTCACAATCATCTGCAACAGTGGAATACGCAGAAACTTGCAATACATGATCATTGTTTAAGCTCCTATTCATCATAGAACCCTCGGCGAAGTTCATTCCATTACACACGGGTGCCTTCTCTTCATCATCTTTGTCTTCCTGGAGGTTAGCCTGGACAACAAAGTCTTCCTCCAAATCTTCAACATCAGAGCCAAACCGTGACACATCACTGTCATCGAGCAACGCAGCCACTTCAGGATCAACAACTTTCTGAACCCTTACGTTGGCAGTTTTGGATGCAACAGTGTACAAAGTGTTTTCCTCAGGCTCTTCATCGGCCTCTGTAATTCGCAGTCTCGAAGCATCATATGCCTAAATTTACAAACACAACAAATCTTAAGAGCCAATTTGTATAAAATTCTACAAATACTTGCAGAAGAATCATTATTTGGCAAATCTTTGATACATTAACATACAAAAAAATAATTTGAATTTTGGATAAGATTCTATAGGTGAAGGAGTTCAAAAGAGAGAAGATATGAAACTATGAAATTATTATTGTGAAGAATCAAATTATATTAAGAATTAAGATATTTTGAGTGGACAGTATTTAGTGGGAGAAATCGTATCCAACTGACCTAATTGTCAATTAGTTAACAATCTAACCAAGCTAACATATAAAGTATAAACATATAACTTATTAGGGTGCTTTCAAGTTAACAGCTTAACTGAGCTCTCATTGAACAAGTGTTTATCATATAAACTATCATGTATAAGCTGTTTGAATGATCAAAGAAGCATCGCATTAAACTATTCTCATATAAATTGTCAGTTGATTTTATAAGCTATCTTAGGGAGCCTATTGAAATAAGATGAAAACTGCTTATATGGATATATGATAGATGGCTTCTAGATTGGGAACATGTCTTACATTGTATACGGTACACTGATTCTTGAAAATCATTATGAACCATTGTCTTGCTCATCATAAGTAAAAGCTCGTGGTATTACTCGTACTCAGGATTGAGACAGTGACTCAATCGGTGGCAATTTGACAATAAAAAGGATAAACGAATATTAGTGCTTTAAAACTCAACCTAAATCTATTATTCTATTTTCTTATGTTTTTGTGTATGACCTGATCATCTACTTACAGGTGTTGCCATTGGTTGTCGTCCAAGTTTTGAGCGACCTTCAATCATCGGTCTAGCATGCCACACATCATACTTCCCCATCTTAACAATTGCCTATATCTTAAGCTATTTTCATAAGCTTTTTTTTCTTTGTTTTTATAAGCAAATTTTAGTTGGTTAGTTAGGTTATAATTTTTCCCTCTTTCCCCAAGGTTCAAACCCTAATTTTTTTTACTCCTTCAACCTTAGCTCAAATCAGTTGAATTACCCGCTATTTTCATAAACTAATACAAACACTTACACAAATGAGTATGTAACCAGATAAGTCCAAATAAGTTCTTCCAAACAAAGCCTAGTTTAAAAAACAAAACTTCTAACATACAGCGCACCAAAACACTTATCAACTAGTACCACAAACTGAAACCTCTGAAGCACATTGCTGACACATACACGAGACACAACACTGACATGTCAAAACCGGACACGACACTAACACATTGACATCTAAATAAATTAATTGAATCTAATCAAAGTGTCATTGTCGTGTCAATGCATGTTGGACACCGGGACACGACTTCAATGATAGATGTCGGTGCTACAGAAACTAAAACCAACTCTAACAGAGAGAGAAAACAGAACCATCACCTTAACATCACGAGGAAGATGCTGAAGCTTAAACTTAGGGTTACTATAGAAAAAAGAACCACCGCCAGCATTCTTAATTTCCCTCAAATGAGTCAAGTAATTATAACCATCATCAGGAAACCCTAGCTCCAGAATCTCCTTCCTAACATCAACCGATAATGGACCGCTACCCTCAGCAAATCCGTCATCGGTGTCGATGTCAGCGTCGGGGTCATCGGGTGAATCGCCGAAGACGGAGTCGGCGGAAAGTGGATTGTTGTCGACGCGGACGAATACACGGTCGGATTGAATGAATGCGGGGTCGGTTGAATCACGAGCCATGAGTTGGAATGTGAGTGAGCTCTTCTTGTTGATGAATTTCTTTGTCTTCCCCATTTTGTTATTGGTTTGGTTTTTTGTGGGTTGGTTGTGGTGGTTGCTGCGGCGGCGTCCGAGAATTTGGTGACTTATTGTTCAGTGTTATGTGTTTGAGGCTTTGTGAAGAAGAAGTCACTTCAAAACACAGTGACCTGATATTAAACCCTTTTGTTACTTACCGTAAAAAATATGATTTTGATACTTCATGATTTAGAATTTTTTTAAAAATTTATCATAAAAAAAATTGATTTTTTCTTAAGAAAAATTAATTATATAAAATAATTTTTTGAAAAGCTACTAAAACATTTTTTCAATAAAAATTAAATTTTAAATTTTTCAAAAAATATTAGAATAATGAACTTATCAAATGAGAAGAATTTTACTATGAAATAGTTAAATCTTGACTACACAATGATAAGAAAAAATCATATAACTTTTTTAAGTAATTAAGTATCACTTAAATAACTCTTAACATTACCATGCATGCTTAAATAACGCTTAACATTTTCGTACATGTTTAGTGATAATTAAGTATCACTCATTGTAAAACTCATCTCATTTAATATATTCCTGCAATAAAAACATATAAACATTCCAAAGTTTATTTATTTTTTTTAAAAAAAAAATTAATTATTTTACTTAGAAAGCTATAACAAACAAATTCATTAACCAACACAAAAAAATCTGATTTTATTTTGTTTTTTAAAAAAAAATTAAATTTGCTTATTATTATTATTTTAATTGTAATTGATTATTATGAAATAGATTTGTTTAATAAAAATGAGAATTTATTTTAAATTTAGATCACTACATTTCATAAAAATTGTGTTTAAGACTCTTTATTTTATTTTATTTTCCATTTAAACTATTTAATTTATAATTTTATCATTCTTTATTTATCAATAACTAAAAAAATTTAACCTTTGGTTGGATATATTTGAGAACTATAATATGTAAACAAGACATTTGTATAATCTGATAATTTCCACAATAGATAAAATGATACTAAAACCATATATATTTCGTTTCTGTATAGTATAGAAGATATAAAACAATAGATATAATATTTTAAAAATAATAAAAGTTAAAAAGAAGAATTAAATAGTAAATAATAAAGTAGTTGAAATAAAAGGTAAAATTAGAATAACTTTTTTTTATAAAAACTTGGTGTTCCTGCCTTGGAATTTGAAGCCCCGAATTCTGCTGAATAGTATACGCAGAGTCAGATAATGGATGGTCTTATACAGCAGAATTTGAACTAATAAAGGCTAGATTATAATGATGAGAGATATGTTTACTTAGAGAGAGTCTTATAGATATCCACATGAGGGGATTATCATTAGTATTGTAGTTGTATTTGATTGTATTTTGTTATTATTCAAACTTATTTATTTTGACTACTTCTTTGCTCCAGATTGTCTGATTTTGTAATAACATTTTATTGCTCCTCACAAAACACTTATCACTAATACAACATGAAAAAACAACATACATACATACATCATAAAAAGAACTTAAATAGAAACACAACTTAAATAGAAAAATAACTTAAGCTAGTATCATGATTGAGCTAAGCTAGTAGTTCCATCAAGTTCAACGAGACAATCCATTATCTGATCAACGCTTTTGAGACGATTCAAACTTTCTAAATTATGATGTGTAGATTAGTGCAATCAAGACCATTCAAAAGTGTTAGTACAATAAGGATCATACAAAAGTGTCAATCATCTGCTAAAGGCGCACAATTTGATGTTTGTTCTAAATCTAATGAGACTCAATGTTGTAGACTCATCACTGCAGTGGTCCTTCCAAGCCCATGCAAGTAGAGACAACAGACATCCTGACTTCAATTTAACCTCAACCTAGTGACTTTCATTAACAAAACCAATGCTGATAATACGATCACATGATATGTCTTCATTGTGTGCACCCCTCAATGGGCTTGCTGATAGGCTTGTTTGAATTTTTATGAGAGGCTTGGTTTGATGCTTTCATGGGTCCTTACTAAGAGGTTTGAGTAGTTGCATTATCATAATAAAATGCATCAACATGCTCAAAAAATGAAGAGCTACAATATACATCAAATCCCTTTGGTTTCTTACATTTCTTCCTTTTCGCACAACCCTTTGCTTTGGTGTTATCCAGTGACACACACATTGACGTTGTCAAAGGAACCTGAATAATGGGCCTGAAATAGATGTTGGCCTTGTTGCAAAGAGGCATTTTATATGGAAGGTTTATTCTGGAAGAAAAAAAGTGGGCCAAGAGAGAGAGAAGGGGAAGTTGGTTAATGAGGTGGCAATAGGTCCCATGTGATTCTGTTATGGAGGTATATGTACAGAGAGGGACGTGGGAGAATGGGGAGGGGAGAATAATCATTAGCTTATTAGTGCTTTAGAAGAATAACTATTCTCTGGTTAGGAGACAGGCTCTGGAATTGCCCTTTGTATTGGTTCCTTGTTCCTATTTCCATTAATATACATATCCATTTACTCCATTGATACTGTTACATCTTATTTTCTGTTACTGAGCTACTATTAATTTTGTCTATTTCTATCATTGGTCCGACCTGCCGGATTCCGAGGAAGATCTAGCGAGACGTTACATTTTCTATGCCACCGAAGATGAACGAAATAGTTGAGGCGTTGGAAGGTAGTGTGGGAGCTCTGCGTGTTAGTATGGAGGAATTTCAAAAAATGATGATGGCAGAGTTTGACAAATTACGTGATCGACACATTCTTGACCCTTCCTACTCCTCTCAGGAGGAAGTCAGTTCCGAGTACAGGATGGCTGTGAAAAAGGTGGAGTTACCACAGTTTGATGGTGTTGACCCAATGGGATGGGTTACTCGAGCTGAAACTTACTTCGAGGTACAAGGGTCATCGGAGGAAGTAAAGGTCAAATTGGCAAAACTGAGCATGGAAGGGACCACCATTCACTGGTTCAATCTGTTACGTGAAACAGAGGATGAGTTGACATGGTCAAAATTGAAGAAAGCTCTGATTGAACGTTATGGAGGGAGGAAGAGTGACAACCCCTTTGAAGAATTGAAGGATCTTCAACAAACAGGAGATGTGGAAGACTATATTTCAGATTTTGAGTATGTTTTTTCTCAAGTAGATCGCCTCCCTGAAGAACAATATCTTGGGTATTTTTTGGGTGGTCTCAAATCAGAGATCCGCTTGAGAGTGAGAACATTTGATCCCAAAACGCGTACGCAAGCCATGAAAATTGTTCGGGATGTAGAAATAGAGTTACGGGGAACGTTGATGCACAGAGGTAGTGGTGGGTTGCGTCAATGGAAAGGAGGGAGAGAGACAGAGTCTAGGTTGGGTGTAAGAGGGGGAAACGGGTCAATTTTCAATACAGGTGGAAGGAATGGATCTGGGTCGCGTTTTAACCCGGGTCCAAATAGAGGTAATTTTAGGTCGAGTTACCCGAGTGGAGGCCTAACAAAGACAACCCAATCAAATGTCATTTCGAACCTTAATTCGAATGGAGAAACAGTGCGACAAGGACGGAGCAACGATGAGGGAGGCGCCGCAATAAAGAATAGGGGAATCAAACATCTTCCCTATTCGGAACTCATGGATAGGAAGGCTCGTGGTGTCTGTTTTAGGTGTGGGGAACGATTTCATCCTCTTCACCAATGTTCCGACAAACAACTCCTATTGGTGATTCTCGGGGATGAAGAAATGATTAATGAGGAAGGTGAGGTGATCGCTATTGAACTCAAGGAGAAAGATGAAGAAACAAACCTAGAGTGCAACACTTTGGGTATTTTCGGAATGACGGAGATGACAAAGTTGTGGAAACCACCGACCACGATGAGATTGGAGGGCAAGGTGAAGGGTATCGAAGTGCAAATGTTGGCGGACAGTGGAGCAACCCATTGTTTTATTAATTCGAAGGTGGCGACAACACTTAGTTTAGTGGTGGAACCGAATGTGGAGCTAGGAGTCAAATTGGGTGATGGCTATAAGGTTACTACTGTAGGGAGGTGCAGAAATGTGGAGGTTCATTTGGGAAATTTCACTACCAGAGTTACTGCTTATGTGTTGGAACTGGGGGACTTTGATCTGATATTGGGTGCAGCTTGGATGAGGCAATTTGGTAAAGTCACATTCAATTGGGAAAACATGGTGTTGAGTTTTCCATGTGAAGGGAAGATGGTGGAATTACAAGGTTTGAAGACTTCTCCAGTAGCATCTTCTTTACATAGTTTGCTGCAAGATGATGAAGTGGAGAATAAAGTTGGCCATAAAAGTGAGTTGACCCTCAAGCAGCAAGAGGAGTTGGATCAATTGCTGAAACGTTTTTCGACGGTGTTCACGGAGTTGGAAGGGTTACCACCAACAAAAGATACTGCCCATGGTATAGAGCTGCATAAGGAAGCTGCCCCGGTGAGTGTCCGACCTTGCCGGTATCCGTATCATCACAAGGATGAGATAGAACGACAAGTTCAAAATATGCTCCGACAAGGCATCGTCAGGCATAGCTCGAGTGCTTTTTCCAGCCCCGTAATATTGGTGAAAAAGAAAGATGACACATGGAGGATGTATGTGAACTATAGGGAGCTGAACAAGGCCACAATTTCGGACAAGTACCCTATTCCGGTTGTAGAGGAGTTGTTGGATGAATTACATGGTGCTCAATATTTCTCCAAGATCGATTTAAAATCGGGGTACCATCAAATAAGGGTGAAAGAGGAGGATGTGCCCAAAACGGCCTTCCGGACACATGAAGGTCATTATGAATTCTTGGTGATGCCATTTGGGTTGACCAACGCCTCAGCCACATTTCAATCGACAATGAATCAAGTATTTAAACCATTTTTAAGAAGGTTTGTCTTGGTATATTTTTTGATGAGATATTGGTGTATAGCAAGGACTGGAATGATCATGTGGAACATCTAAATCAAGTTTTGAAGGTGTTACAGTGTAATGGGTTTATGGCTAATGAAAAAAAGTGTGTTTTTGGCAGAAAATAGGTTGAGTATTTAGGCCATATCATTTTCCGACAAGGGAGTAGCAGTAGATCCTGAGAAAATAAAGAGCATTGTGAATTGGCCAATTCCTTGTAATGTGAAGGGTGTGCGAGGATTCTTGGGGTTGACGGGATACTATAGAAAGTTTATTAAAGGATACGGGAAGATAGCTAAACCGTTAACGGAGTTGACCAAAAAGGAGGGATTCAAGTGGGGAGAATAGACATTACAAGCCTTTGAAGAATTATAAAAAGTGATGACTACATCTCCATTGTTGATACTTCCGGATTTTACTCAACCATTTGAGATTGAGTGTGACGCGTCTGGAAGAGGCGTGGGGGTTGTTTTGATGCAGAAGTAGAGACCAATTGCGTATTTCAGCAAAGCCTTGTCGAAAAACAACTTAGCCAAATCAGCCTATGAAAAGGAATTGATGGCACTTGTATTGGCGATGCAACATTGGAGACCCTATCTATTGGGAAGGAATTTTGTGGTCTATTCCGATCAAAAAAGTCTCAGGCATTTGTTGGAGCAAAGGATAACCACGGCTGATCAACAAAATTGGATGGCTAAACTCCTTGGCTATCATTTTGATGTTATTTACAAACCGGGTCGGGAGAACAAGGCGGCAAATTCCTTGTCCAGAATGTTTGAGGGAGCTGAGTTGAAGGCCATTTCTTCATTTCTTGTTTGGCTGCAAATACAACAGGTTCAGCAAGAAGTGCAGGAGGATGTTCATCTCAAAAAGGTGTTGGATGAGGTTGTAGCAGATTCCAATGCCCACCCAGGTTTTAGTTGGCAGCAGGGAGTGTTACTCTATAAAAACAGGTTGGTTTTAGCTTCCAAATCTTGCAAGAATTTCATTCAACCCCAGTAAGGGGTCATTCTGGGTTCTTGAGGACATATAGAAGAGTAGTGGGAAATTTGTATTGGATAGGGATGAAGAAGGATGTGCAAGAATTTGTGCGGAGATGTGATGTCTGTCAACGGCAAAAATATTCGGCTTCGTCACCGGCGGGGTTGTTGCAGCCCCTGCCTATTCTGAGGCAGATTTGGGAAGATATTTCCATTGATTTCATAATTGGACTTCCAAAATCTAAAGGATTTGAGGCGATTTTTGTTGTGGTCGATAGGCTGTCCAAGTATGGACATTTCATACCCTTGAAGCATCTATATACTGCAAGGAAAGTGGCAGAAGTGTTCACAAAGGAGATAGTTCGTTTGCACGGGATACCTCAATCCATTGTAAGTGACTGCGACCCTTTGTTTGTTAGTATATTTTGGAAAGAGTTGTTTAGATTGCAAGGAACAGTCTTGAAGATGAGCTCTTCATATCATCCCGAGACGAATGGACAGATAGAGGTGGCTAATAAATGTCTCGAGGCATACTTGCATTGTTTCGCTGCAGAATAGCCCCATAATTGGTCCTACTGGGTATCGTGGGCAGAATTGTGGTATAATTCAACGTACCACGTGTCTATGGGGGTAACACCTTTTGAGGTTGTGTATGGAAGGAAGCCACCGCCCTTAATTCGCTTTTCTATAGGTGAGACACGGGTCGAGGCAGTAGCCACTGAATTAGTGGACCGAGATGAGGCTTTGAGGCAACTAAAGCACCATTTGTTGAGAGCACAACAACAAATGAAGAAGCATGCAGATAGAAAAAGGAGAGATGTATCGTTTGACGTGGGAGAGTGGGTGTTCTTAAAATTGAGACCTCACCGGCAACAAACGGTAGCACGGAGGATCAATCAAAAACTAGCTCCAAGATATTTTGGGCCTTATCCAATACTGCAAAGAGTGGGGACAATGTCGTACAAGTTGAAGTTGCCTGATTCCGCCCGGATCCATTCGGTTTTTCATATTTCACAATTGAAGAAAGCAATTGGAAATTACACCGTAGAAACCGAGCTGCCTGTGGGGATGGAAGTTGAAGGGAATGACTTGGACGAACCTGAATCATTGTTGGCCTCTAGAGAGATACGTGATGGAGGATTGTCAGTAAGACAGTGGTTAGTCAAATGGAAGGGACGAGCGATGGAAGATACAACTTGGGTGGATGAATGCTTGCTGAAGAGTCAATTTCCCAATGTTAGCCTTGAGGACAAGGGTGTTGCTGAAGGGGAGGGCAGTGATAGGAACCTGAATAATGGGTCTGAAACAGATGTAGGCCTTGCTGCAAAGAGGCCTTTTATATGGAAGGTTTATTCTAGAAGAAAGAAAGTAGGCCAAGAGAGAAAGAAGGGGAAGTTGGTTAATGAGGTGGCAGTAGGTCCCATGTGATTCTGCTATGGAGGTATATGTACAGAGAGGGACGTGGGAGAATGGGGAGGGGAGAATAATCATTAGCTTATTAGTGCTTTAGGAGAATAACTATTCTCTGGTTAGGAGCTAGGCTCTGGAATTGCCCTTTGTATTGGTTCCTTGTTCCTATTTCCATTAATATACATATCCATTTACTCCATTGATACTGTTACATCTTATTTTCTGTTACTGAGCTACTATTAATTTCGTCTATTTCTATCATGTTGTCTCTTCATATATTATTTCACGCAACTTGCTCTTCAATGTCTTTCTTCTAACAACATTAACTATTTTTCATTTTTTTCCAAATTATATTCATCCCTGATGTAATGTCCAACTCTGAATCAGTTTCTAACTTTTCTTCCTTTGGATCACTATTCATCGTTAATTTCCTCCAATGTATATGAACTACGTCCAATGAGATTGGAACACCTTCCACCTTGTGTCGTGTCGACTCACATGCACAAGGTAATCCATGAGATCTTTAAAGTATACAACGACACACGATTTTGTTGTTATCGACATAGGTGACTCTCTTGTATTCATCAACAATATGAACTAGAGCTTTCCTTGATACAACCTTAGTCAAATTCTCATAGAATGAAATGTTGTGTATATGCTCTTTGTTACCCTTATTTGTCTCAAATGACCATTTTATTTTCATAATTTTCAATCTCAACATCTCATTCATATTATCCCATGCCTTACAAAAATCTTCTTTATTGTGTTGTAAAAATGACCAATCGCCAGACTCAACTCTAATATTCAAACATAAAAAGGACAAACATAAATGAAAAATATATCACACATGCATGCATAATTCTTAACATGTATAAATATAACAAAAAATACAAAGTTTTAATGACATACCTATTGATCATAGTATTTCCTAGATGCATCACTCAATTGATCCATGCTTCAACACATATTTCCTTGTGAGGAATCAGCCATGTGTCTTTGACAAAGTAAAGAAAATGATATTATTAACACATGTTTGCTCGAATGTTTGCAAAAGTTGCTCATACTATTTCTCTTCGTAATCTAGAATGGGTTCCTGCATGTCCTTTTTCAATATATATTGTTTGCATTTGACTCCAACATTTTGTTGATATGAAGTTGACAAATTAAATTTGTTGAAGATGGAAATACAACTTCAATTGCATTCTCCAATGCCCAACTAAAATTTTCTTGCACTCACAGTACATGTAAGCAAATGCAATGTTGAATGTCAACCCAGTTGAAGTTACACCAACAATTTCAAACAATCATAACCTATACTTGTTGGTTTTGTATGTGATATCCATTATCAATACAAGAGGGAACATGTTAAATAAAGTTATGGAGTCTGGGTGCGTCCAAAACATGTCCCTCACAACATTGGAGTCTCTGCGCTTCCTACTCCAACAAGCACAACTTCAAGTAACTTCAACAAATGTTGTATATCAGTTTTGAGCCCTTTCAAATCCTTCCAATATGTGGTTCGTCGTTTATAAGTTTGAGAGAAATTGGTCATGTTCTCCTTATCTCGATCTCTTAAAGATGCCAATATGTGTCTTGGTGCAACGTGATACTTTGTCAGCTAGTCAACTTGTTTCGTATATTCTTCTTTTAAGTGTTCCACAAATGCATTATTCTCAAAGGTAGCTACTAACTCATGATTGTGAAGTCCACACATTAAACTAATAATCCATATCTCACCATTATTTAATGGTATCAATCTAAGTTTAAATTGACAACCACACCTTGCAGTTGAAGTCCATGAGTTACCTTTATTTGACGTATATTTTCCACCTCTACCACAACTGAGAATTAATTTTGACTTCCTTCCTCTCTTTCCGACCTCTGTGTCAGAACAAGTAATGATAACAATTACTCGATTTTGTTGGTTAACCTCTTTTGCCCATGATATGACAACTTCACGTGACTCAAATATTTGATTAGTTGTGAATGTTTCAGTCAAATCTACACATAGTTGTGTTTTTTCATTCTCTACTTAAAAAAAATACATACCGAATTTTTCAACAACGTGAAATTTCTAGTATTATAAAACCAAAACTGACCGATTTTTTTTTTTTTTTTAAATCCGATAAAATAAAATAAACTACTATAGACATTATTAACTATCGAAAATTTCTAAAATAAAATCTAGACATTATTAACTATCGAAAATTTCTAAAATAAAATTTTCAGTACACATATTGTAACTATCGGAAATTTTGGTTTCTTAAAAATCCAGTATGTTTTTATACGGAGAATTTAATTTTTTTAATCATTTTTGGATACTGAAATTTTTAAGAAAGAAATTTCTGATAGTATTAATTTGTATATCGAACTTATAAAAAAAATTCACTTATCGAAAATTTTGTAGAAGAGGTAGAAATTTGAAGCAGATTTTTTTACAAGTGAATTTATTTGATAAAAATTTGAGTTTAACTCATCCCAATTTGATTTTTTTTTAAGAAACTGTCATATTTTTGTCTAGGTTAGACGCAACCCTTTTTTAATTTGACCTTTTGGATTAGATCGAACTAAGTTAGATGACCTAATTTGACTATTCTAATTAAAAGTTCAAATGCTATTTAAAATAGTATATAAAAAAATTTACAAAGTTCAACCGCAGTTGAACAAGTAATAGAGTAATAAAATAATATTTTCTAACCTTTTAATATAATATATTAAATAATATTAAACAAAAAATAATACAAAATTTAAAACAATCGAACTTGATAGGTTAATTTCACATATGTCGTAGTTCATAATATATTACATGTAAAATGTCATACTATTTATTTACAAATACAATAATAATATCCATTTACAAATATAATTATTATTTTATTACTCCCCTCCTTGTGACACTATTTTCGTACCACTCTTTTCTGCTATGCCTATATGTATATTTATATTTAGAGCTTTATCGTTAGTTTGCTTCAAAATGACCACTAAAAGTAATTGATAATTCTTAAAATATAAAAACAGTTGTTTTTGGACTTTTCTTGAAAGTAAAATACGTTTTTATTTTTTAAATCACTTTAAATCAGTTAACCACTGATTTTCTCGGTTTTAGTGATTTTCTCTCGTTTGATTACTTGAGAGGTTTTGAGAGTCAATAGAATCGAATGAGATACTGATTTTCAGTTCAATCGATTGAACCGTCTGGTCCAGTTCAATTTTTCAGAACATTGATTATACGTGTTAATACAAACTTATTCATATAAACTATCTTCGAAGTTCACATTTTGGCCCAAAAAGAGCTTGTATTTTTTAGAGACAAAAGTGTAAGTTTGTGTAACAACAAAAACATTTATGTACAATTAGGGGTGTTTGCGAGTCGGGTTGATCTGATTTTGGCCAAATTCGTTATTTGCCTCAGATAAATTTCATCGGTTTGGGTTGAATAAAAAACCTATATTTTTCTATCAAACCCAAACTAACCTAAATCGGTGATCAACGGATTTGTTCAGGTCATGAAATGTAATTATTTAAAAGAGTTATAAAAAAACAATATATAATTAAATATCAATATATTTCATACAATTTCCAACAATTAGACTAAATTATACCTTTTAAAACTTTAACACTCCAACGAAATTGAAACACTTCAAGACCAATCATAAAATTCTTAAACTACATCAAGAAAGATTAAAAAAATTGTAATTTAGTAAGTCATACATAAATTACGTAGTAAATTCTCAATGAGCTCGGTGGTTTTCTAATCACAATTTCTTTTTTGAAGAAATCAGATTCACGGATTTACAAGTTTCCAATCATAAACCTAATATTCAAACCAAACAACTTCAAATTTAACCAAGTTAGACTCCAAACTTGAACAAATTTGGATAAAATACAAATTAGATTGATTTGAGTCATCACAATAAATAGATTGACCTAAACTCGTGAACACAACATGAATAAATAGTACAACTCATAAAACATAATCTATTACCGGTATGTTTGGTGGGAGGGAATGAAAAGGGACGAGGTTGAATATTTAACTTATGTTTATTTGATTCAGTATTTAACATGAGAGCAAAATTCCTCCTAAATCATTTTTTGTTTTTGTTCTATTTTTGAGAGATTTGAAAGAGATCAAAATCACTAATCAACCATTTAAAATCTCTCTCATCTCCTTAAACAAACATAAATATAATTAAAATCCTTGTCATACCCTCCATTAAGGAGAGGAGACATTTTTTTTACAAAAAAAAAAAAAATCAAACAAAGCAATAATTTCATTGTAGTTTAAGTCCTTATTTCCTCGATCCAATAAACTATGTAGTTATCTGAGGTTTTATATTGGGTATGGTTTATCCTTACAAAATCGACTTATAAGGTGAGGGGTGCCCCTCTTTATAAAGTCTTTTAAGGCTCTATCCATTTCTAATGTAAGACTTGATTTTTTTCCAATACACCCCTTCACATCCAAACTATTGGGCAATGATATGTGTATATAAATGGTGGTGACCTGATCGAGTAAACTCTGATACCATAGATTTTATATTAGGTCTAATTCATCCTTACAAAACTGGCTTGTAAGATGAAAGATATCACTCTTTATAAAGTCTTTAAGAGCTCTATCCATTTGTAACGTGGGACTTAGATTTTTTCCAATAAGTTAATAAGTTCTGCACTTAAATTGCCAACAATTGTTTCAGATAAAAAATTAAGGTCTCATTGTACTGATGGGTGATAACCAAACAAAGCATACATAATGAGCAGAATGTTTGTCAGAAAAATTACAAAATGTTGAATCCATCCTCATCATCTTTTCTTGAAACCATACTTTTTGCGTTCATTTGAATCCATCCTCATCATCTTTTCTTAAAACCATACTTTTTGCGTTCATAGAATAAATCAGTCTTGGCACTACCTAAGTTTACAATTTTAGGGCAACCGTCCCTATCTTTCTCCTGCTGTGTGCATTCCTTGCAGTAGTACGCATCCGATATTCCTACTCCTCCGCATATAACACATCGACCTTGAAACGATCCATAGTTGCATTCGTCACAAACTCTGACTAGTGTACATGGACGCACATAAGAGTCGCATATCACACATTTTCCGTCACATTTCTCGCACAATCGTCCAATGGCTATTCCTGGCTGCTTACGACACATGATCAAATCGGGATGATGCTTGGCCATATTTTCAACAACCTGCTAGAAGCTGTATTATAAATATACAAAAAACCTTAAGTGGTGTCTACAATTGAATGTTGAACAAAATATATAGTAACTCACCAAAACACTAGGTCTAGCAAAACTCAGTATAATATAAAATTTTGCAACAAAATATTAGAATAGCTTCATTGTAATTTTGGTAACTAATATTTCCATGTAAATATGCAAAATGCATAAGTGAAATCTATTATGATCATAGGATCAGATAGTCTCTTCATCATATTAGCCACAATGTGATCTTGATATTGATCTTTCCATTAGAGGAAAATTGATTGTGGTAGTAGCCAATAATCATAACAGACAATTGCCTACCTCGAAAATATTACAAAACTTTCAATCTTCCGATTGACGAGATGCCGCATACTAACGAGGCACACTGCACGTATTCAATAATGTTCTTTCTTACTAAGTTAAGGCTAACCAAAAAGTGCCAAGTATACTACAACCATGAACCACCATATATTCCAGAATTCGTTTTATATCATTTTCTAAGCTGAATATAAAAAATCAAAGGTAGACAAACGGGCTACCAATCCTACCAAGCATAGAAACCTTATTTGTAAGCTCTGCCCTCATAACAGTAATGTGACCAACTGTGAAGCACTAACACATACTTGGACACTGGACACAGTATCAACACTGACACGTAGACACTGATAATAGTTTGAAAAAGTAAAAGTAATATAGAAACTGGTACCAAACGTAAAAATATAAAGGAACTAACTGACTTTTATTGAATAATTCTGGTTATTGAATTTAATTACAAAGGGAAATCTGTTATATAATTACAAGAGATAAATTAAAGGACATTCAAAGATGGTAACAATAGTTTCCTCCAAGAAATTTGAGAGTCTTAGTCTCTCGCTTCCAAGAATTAGAGAGCTTGGCCTCTCCCAAATAATTGCTAACCCTCCCTTTTCCAATAACTTCTCTATTTATTCTAATTACATAAATGTAACTGTCATCATTTAAATATAACTGCCATAACATCTAATCTAATTAAGAAACAGGCCCAACCCTCTAGTTCTTCTATTATACTGCTTACTAATAATTAGTCTAACAAAGTGATTAAATGTAACGATATGTGCCCATACGGACTCCATACAAGCCTTAGTTATCAATGACATTAACTTTCCACCCATTTTATTGTTTGACGCTTACCACAAGGGTGCAATGCCATAGGTACATCAAATAGTCTGAAATCAGATATTACTAACACCTCTAGCTTGTTATACCTTCAAGAACTGATTGTTTTATAAATTTGACTCCTTAGTAAAATGAGTGAATCAATAGTTGATTTTATAACCACTCATGATTGGTCATGCATGTGCACATAATATCAACTATTTCTTTGATCATCAATGGTTGATATTAGTCACTTTATTCTCTACAGTAAGTTGCCCACTTTAGAGGAGCCAAATCCTTGTTCCATTCTCTACCCTTCATGCAGTAGTGATTTATGTACCATGAGCCCAAAACAATGCAACACACGTTTAAAAGATAAATTAATTTAAACTAGGAAGCATGATTTTGATGTGAAAGCTTAATCCTAAAACTTGATAAAAACAAAAATTTGGAAAAATGATAAAATGAACCCACACCACCATACTTACCCTTTTGAACTCTCTCCCATATATTTAAAACACTTCAACACAGCATTGTCAAAATTCAATGCCAAGTAAAACATTAAAAAGAAACAACATAGCAAAGTTCCACAAACCTCGGAGGATGAATACCGAATACCTTACTTGGGTGTAAATAGCAAACAAGATTGTGCTATGCTATGCTTATGTTTGAATGAATATTAATGTGGAAATTAAGAGGCTGTTTACTTTGTGAAAATGTTTCCTGTTTTCATTTCCAAAAATATGTGTTCTTTTTATAGGCTCTTGAAGTAAACTATTGTCATGGACCTAAAATGAAATGCTAGTTGTCTGAGCATACCCTACCTGTATGTTACTTTATCTCTTCATTTGCTTATAAAACAAAACTACCTTCTTCTATAAAACGATGACAGTGAATCACTAATTTAGTTCCAGAAATTGTAGGCTAAAACAATTTGGTCCCAAAATTGAAAATTATCGATCACATTTGTCCTATCGAGACAATTTCTGAAAATAAATTGACTGAAGCAAAAGGACTATTGTGACCCGGGATTTCAATTTCAGAGATCATTTTGAAGTTTTGTTAAAATGAAAAGATCAAGTTGACCGACTCCTACAATTTCAATTAATCGATGATTCACTAGTAACAATAACATGACAAACATGAACAAATTGCCCAAACTCTTCCTCCAAAACAATTTGTTTGAATTTTTTTTCATTAACTGGTTCTATAACTTAGCCACCACGATTAGGAATTCTCACTCTGTATTTTCAAATCTTCAAACAATTATATAATTATATTCTATGAATCACTAACAAAGACACTACACTAATATGTAAACACCAAAATTAACTTTAAAAAATTAAAGCGAATGAATGTAACCACGTCCGTGGTGTCGTGCAGTGTCGGACACACCTTCAATCTAATGTGTCATAACTTCATAGACACTAATAATAATTTTAAAAAAAAGAATAATTGAATGTAAACACATGTCCCGGGTGTCGTGTCCCAGATACACATTCAAATTCAATTTGAAGTATCGGTGCTATATAAGTTATATCGACTAAAGGGACATTATATTCAGTAGCAGCAAGTTCACTAATCAAGTGAGAGTAAGAATTGATTCCAAACAGTTGAAAAATTAGGAAATGATGCAATTATTAAAGTAAAAATGAAAAAGAAAAAGCATACAAATTGAGAGTTATGATAAACGATATTTTTAATTTTATTTTTAATTAAATAAAATGCAGAGAACAAGTAACAGTCGATTCATGCGATATATTGTTGAACAAGCATTTGAAGAAATTGATTGAAAATGCATAGAAGAAAGAGTGAAAGCGAACTAGAAACATGCCTGCTGTTACGGTTGAAGCTGATGGGTCTTCTTTTTTTGCGTGAGAGAGAGTGAGAAAATTGTTTGGGAGAAATTGAGAGTAACAAAACGGGAAGGGTTTGCAGAAAAAGTGGATGTAAAAAAATCAATTTTCCTACCCACATCCTTTCAATTTTTCATAAAAATGAAATACCCAAAATACCCGTCCTTATTTGTCTTTAATTTTTATCTTTCTATTTTCATCTTCTATCTCATATTCATATTCATATATTTTTTTTCTCACATCCTCTTTTCATCCATTTTCATCTTCTCCCTATAGCTTCATCAAGCATCAAGATTTTCAACAACTTCAATCTTCTTCATTTTCTCCCACTTACATCAGGTTTGCATCAATCTTCTTCTTCTTCTTGATACTGGAACAACAATGGTGATTCTGAGTGTGTCCAAAATTTGTATACGCAAATTGAGTCTGCGTAGGAACCTACATAAACTGAGTATGCGTACATGAACTAAGTATATGCAGAAATCTACATGAACTGAGTCAGCGTATGCAACAACTTTGATTGTGTTTGATTTTGATTATGGTATGGTTATGCATAAATGGTGCGCACTATGTTTACTAGTAGAGCAGATTGGGTTGTAATTAATGATACATTTAATAATAAGGGTCGTCGCGTTAGACTGATCGCTTCTGCACGGGCTCAGCGTCTTGAGGAGCAGCATGAAGTGCAACGAGAGAAGTAGACACAACGGAAACAACGACAATTACAACAACAACAACGACGATTACAACAACAACAAGCACAACAAGAGCAACATGCTCAACAGAAAGAGCAAACACAACATGAATCTCAACCATAGCAGATGGATCAACCTCCACAGACTGATGGATATCCTGATGGTCTTGTTGACACATCTGTCCTTAGGACATTTAGTAACCATGTGGCCACTCGATTTTGGGATGGAATAGTAATTTTCTCAATCATATTAAATTTTTAATAGTTGTTGTCATACTTTGTTTTAACTTGCATTTTTCCCTTTCTTTTATTTTAGGACTGTGGGGAGTTAAGAGTATTTAGCTATGGAAAAAAATTGTGATTGAACATGAAGAGGTGGAGCAGTTGGTTAAGAGTTCATGATTATATTACGAAAATGATCGACAAAGGGATCCTATCTGCTTTCGTAGAGAGGTGGCATCGAGACACCAACCGTTTCCATCCTTCGATTGGGGAGATGACGATTACACTAGATGATGTTTCCTCTCTTCTGCGTATACCCATCACTAGAGCATTCTTTAGTGTCAATGTATTTAACAAAGATGACGGTGCAAATGTATTAGTTGAACTTCTTGGAGTTACTAAGACTTCTGCTCATGCTGAATTTAATGTCACGCGGACATCCATAGTTCGATATAGTTGGCTACATGAAGTATACCATCAATGTTGTCATAACCAACTATGGGAGATGGATGCGCGGGTGTTTCTACTATTTTTGGTTGGTTGCACCATTTTCAAGGACAAGAGTGCTTTCGCAGTTAGTGTTGCCTACCTAGAGTGTTTCCGAGACTCCAACTCATGTGAGGGATATGCATGGAGTGCTGCTGCTCTTGCTTACTTATATGATAATCTCTGTGAAACCAATATGCATTACACTATGATAATCTCAGTGAAATCAATATGCATCACACTAGAACAATGAGTTATGAGTGAGTGGTGTGAGTTATGAGGTTAATGATGGTGATGAAGAGAGAAAGATACAAATTAGGGTTTAAAGAATGAGGCAAGTAAGGAAGGACATTTTCGGTATTTCATTTATATGAAAAATTTAAAAGGTGTAGGTAGCAAAATTGAAAAAATTAAAGTATACCTATTTTATTTTAGAATTAAACAGTCAATTTAACAACCTCTCACCGGTTTATTCCCTAAATTATAAAAATACTTCAGAAGTATCCTTAAAACTATTATATAAAACGAAGTCATTAGGTGGTTTGAAGAGTGGAGTGACAAAAAGAATATGAGGTGATTTTTTTTTTCTTAAACACCTCATCTTATTTCTTCTCTAATATCTAATACATTTTAGCGATAAAACAACTCCAAGCTTAAGAAAAGAGGCAAACAAATGGAGGTTTTTGAATCCATTTTGATTTTTTTTGTAATGAAGTCCTGAAATTTGAGTTTTTTGATATTTGGCGATGAGTTTTAGTTTAATGTAATGAATCTATTCCAGTTCATCTTCCTGAATTTTACTTTGTACTAAATTGATGAATTCTAGTTTATTGAAATTCTGGAATTCTAGGTTTATCTTACTGAATTTTACTAATATATGGAATTCTAGTTTATCTTATTCTCCTCCTCCTCCTCCTCCTCCTCCTCTTTTTAACTATTTTTATGGTTGTTGTTATTTTGTATGAGATCAAGATGTAAAATTCATTTTAATATTTAATCATTGTAAATCAAAAGTTACAAGAACTAATGAACTAAAATTTACAAAATTAAGTATAATTTAAGCGTTAAAGCCATTAAAGTAACTATATATATCCAACATGACAATTTAAAATAAGCACAAAAAATCAATACAAATATTTTGTCTATAAGATGAGTTAGGGATAAGAGAAGAGAAGAGAAGAGAAAAGATGAGGTGTTTTAAAAAAAATTGAACATTGAGGGACTAAATTGTTTTTTATGATAGTTTAAAGACTATTTTGATGTATTTTCATAGTTTATGGATTACTAACAATCACTTAACATATATAATTAACGGAATGACTAACTTGATCGATGAAGAAATAGTTTAGGAACCCTTTAATTAGTTTTAATAGTTTAAGGATTAGATTGGTGATAGAGTTTTAGTTTAGAGACTAAATTGACACTTTATTCTTTATTTTCGTCCCTAATTTTTCTTTTCTTTTCTAAGGAGGTTAAACACACATTAAGTGCATAATGGTGACGTGTTACGTAGGGTGTTCACCATTTCGAGCAAATCCGAACCAAACTGTAATCCAAACCAATACATGATATTTGGATTGAACATATTCCTTTTCAGATCCAAATTCAAACCGAACCATTAAAATCCGAACATGTTGGATATGGGAGCAAATTTCGAATTTTGAGCCCGCAAGCCCATATGCTTCACTAGTACATATTACATTCTATTTTTATTTTATTTTTAATTGTTATGATACCTTGTATTTTTTTATGTTAACTTGATCTCACTCTTTTTAATTTGATATTTTGAATTTATTGTTTTAGTTTGTACTTGACAAAATCTTGAAATATTATTTCATAAATGATGTTATGGAGAAAACTAAATTTCAATAAAACTAACCTATTATATATATTTTGATTCGGTTCAAATTTTATCCAAAAATATGTGTAAATCGAACCCTCGAGTTTGACAACGAGTTAGGTCAAAACTAAACCAAACCGACATGCGAACATCCCTAATATTACGGGTTCAAATATACGCATTAGTTTATCTAATGTCCCTGGATTTTTTTTTTAAATCAGTGCAATATTCATGGAACCTAAATATTCTGATTTTTTTTTTCTCTTTTTAGTACTCATATTATTTTAGGATATGGATTCATTAAAAAAAAAAATTTAGAAAATCAATTTTTTCAAATATCTAGTATTATAATATTTAAAAATATCACTTTTTAAATTAAAGTTATACTCACAAGTGCCCCAAATATACTTGTTAAACATTTAAAAAAGAAAATAAATTTTTAGGATGTGTGTATTCGATATCTTAAAATTGTAAAAAGTAAATTTTTTCTACATAAAATATATTTTTCTTTCCTTTTTTGAGGCAATTGTTAGTATTGCGTTTTAAAAAAGTAGTTATTTAATTATGATTAGTAATCGGTATTATTTTTATATTTATTTCATAATTTTATATTGAAAAAGATAAATTAAAAAGTCGCATCTTCAAATTGATAAAAAAGACTAACTTTTACGGTACTATGAAGAAAAAAAGAGTGTATGGGTACTATCAAAATTTTAATTAATAATTGAGTTAGTTTCTTATTAACTCATTCATGTCAACATTGGTATATTGCATAGTAAAGTTGATTAAAATAATATACATTTATCTATTGATTTTAGTTCTCAACAATTATATAAATTATTTTCATAATTAAGAATCGTAATAAATCAAAAGAGACTTAAAGTGCAAAACTTTTGCACTTAAAAATTTTGCTGATGTTAAATTTATAACCTAATCGCACTGATTTATTAAAGCTATATCATTCAATTTATTGATAAATTAGTTGAATAATACCAAAACATATCAATTTATAAATATACAACAGAAGCCCCAAATTATTAGCTTATTAGTGCTTTAGGAGAATAACTATTCTCTGGTTAGGAGCTAGGCTCTGGAATTGCCCTTTGTATTGGTTCCTTGTTCCTATTTCCATTAATATACATATCCATTTACTCCATTGATACTGTTACATCTTATTTTCTGTCACTGAGCTACTATTAATTTCGTCTATTTCTATCATGTTGTCTCTTCATATATTATTTCACGCAACTTGCTCTTCAATGTCTTTCTTCTAACAACATTAACTATTTTAGGGAAGAGACTTCATAGAGTGTGTTTGAAAAAAAATGTGTATTTTGATTTATAATTTAAAAAGTGAAGTATTTAATTTTTTTAAATAAGAAATATTAAAAAAAATAGAAAAAAATCAATAGTTATTATTTTAATAAATTTGTGATTTGTTGATTATAATATGTACCTTGTATTTGTTTTGATAATAATCAAGTTATTTTTAAAGTAAGTTGAGAGAAATTGGATTCTTTATTTTAGTATTAATAATATTTCATGAAATGACTAATATATTTATGTAATTAGTGGACTGTTTGATTTTAATTCCCCAAACATGGACTATATAAGATTAATTTAATATCACACATATTATATTAGGAACCAGTTTCAACACCCTTGAAAAAGGGACCAATTCCAACACTAATATTTTTTTAAGTGAAATTAAGACAAAACAACAAAGACAAAAAGGGACGTATTTAACAAATAAAAACAAACAATTTTTATATAAGCATAGAGTTGAATAGCTATGTATTGTGGGAGATTAAGTTGTCAAAAGAAGTTGTCCTTAATCCCTAACTCAACTGGTAAATATCGATATTGTTCGGTTGGATGTCTTGTCCTGTTCGAATTAATTATGGTGGAATTTATCATCTTTTTTAAGATAAAAAAGTTAAGCCATAAAAACCAAAGTAAAAAGATAATAAGAACTTTTGGGTCCAATCTGATTAGTTCAAATAAAAATTTGGTCTCGGCCAAAATGTTTGATTAGGCTTTGGGCCGACACAATACCAGCATTTACGTGACTTTGAATAATTACTACCTACATCTCTAAATATATGATTCAATTGATTAAATTACGAGAATTAAGAAAATAGTTAGTAGCATTAAACTTTTTAAGAATTGATATTGTTTATACACATTTATCTTTGAAGAGAGAAAATTAATTAATGTTTCTATTATACTATTTATTGTTGATCGTAGAAAAAAATATAAATTAATTAGAAGTATGTTAATAAAGAAATAATAAATAGCAAACGTTTTAATTAAGTTTTGAATTTTGATTTAATGAAGGTCATATTAATTAGAGTGTTTTTTATAAAAAATTCACTCTCAATTTCAACATCCAATATCACATTTTAATAATACAAAAATAATAACATAATGATTCTGAATCAAAATATCATTTTTCATTCATTACTTCCAAAAGGTGTTACAACCAGAATGATTATCATTTAATATATGATTCAAAATGAAAAAAATTTAAAAATTCTAAAAAGAGAAGTACGCAAAATGATGGTTTCAAAACAATACTTCTCAACCTAATTACTTACTAATTCATCTCCTCTTTTCTCACATAAAAAATTAGAGGGAGAACCAAAAGATCAAGCATTCAAAAAGACATTAATGGTGACAAATCATCAGAAGGAAAGATAGGAGGAGGATTTGCAACAGGTGAATTGAGGGCAAGCTTGGGACACATTTTAGTAACGATCCAACTCCTCAAAATTTTGTTTTCCACAATGTGTTGTAGGTTTGATGGTTCTAAATGATCTACGAGGCTTCAAAAATATTAAGAATATCATTCCTAGTTTTACTAGGATTCTTCTCAATTTTTTGATTTTTTTGAGGTCTAGGATTCTCAGACTGGTTTCTTTCAGAATGATCTTGCACTTGCACAAATGTGATAGATAGACATAATGATTCCAAAGTGCTAGAGGGGGCAACAATGGTAGGAAGGGGAACTAACTGAGTTTGATTTTAAGAAAAGTGTAGAATAGATGAATCAAACTAAGGACATGTAATGAAGTATTTCTTTAAACCAATAAAGGAAGATATACCAAGTTGAGGAGAGACAAAAATTGGAGATATTTGTAAGATCCGTAATCTTGAAGAATTTTAAAGTATTGAAAGTTTGAAAGATTTATGTGTGTGATAATTTGAAAATAGTCCATTTATGTCAAAGGATGAGATTTTAAAGTCTTGTGTTCTTTAAGAAAAATATTTGTTAGAAAAGTTATATAAGAGTTTTTGTTAAGAAACTATTTTGTCCTAAGTTGTTAAACAAAAAAATTTGAGTTGAACTTCAATAATTTTGAAAAATAATCGGGAAACTTTCAAAGTATGACACAAATGTTTTGAAAAGGATTTGAAATTCATTTTCCCACAAGGGCCTAAACCAAAGTCTTTTTTGAAGTTAGGGAACTTAATTAGGTAAGAAAGCCTAAGAGAAAGCCAAACCATAATTTATTTGGATAGTGGGAGAACCTAGGGTTCATTTGGGTGTTGTTTTAGAAACTTGTATTGATTAAATTAATTGATTGGTTCAAGGTAAAAGAAAACGAGAGGAGTCGTTGGAATCATTGGGTAGGTTATGCTGGCGTAGTGTAAATTGCTTGTGCGATAAAGCGCCGTTGAGGTAATGACACCTTCTAATAGTATTTTATATGCTTGAATGCAGAGTGTGTCTGTATACATGATGATTAAATGTGTACATGATTGTTTATATATTTAATGTGATTATGTATTCATAACTAATAACTTATGTGTTTACTATGTGTTATGAATCTTATTGATGCTAAACCGTCATGAGTATGCTCTATGAAACAAATTTGAAAAATTATTAGTGTTTAATGAGTATTAAAAATAGATTTTTTTAATAATCGCATTTACATAATTATTAATGTGAAACGGCCAGAGTATGCTCATGCATTTCATAGTTGGTGGTGATTGTGATTGTGACACCCTAACCCCAAATAAAAAAAAAAATTAATTTTCTTATTTTTAAAACAATGAAATCCTTCAAATAAATAAATAAATATATAAAATTCCAAGCATTTTTTTTGAGGCAAAGAGCATCACGTAATCGTAGCAGTAATTAACAAAATCCCTTGGAAGCACACATACACAGGTTTAATGATAATTATAAATGTAGTCTAAACCCGATGTCACTATCAGAGCGGGAATTCCCAAAATAAACTATGTTCAAAAATGACGTTAACAAAAGGTAGAAAATAGAAATCTTCGAGATAATACGGCTTCCTACACTTCAAGAGCATTAATCTTTACCTACAGCTTGCGGCTCGTCTGCGTCCATCGCAAACGCCAAACACAAACATCGACGGGTGAGTTTCGAAATTATGTAACAATATAAAATACACGAGAAGAACACGCAATCAGTCAAAACGGTGCAAATAAACAGAACATTCAATCATATAATATCTAAGGTTAATCTAATTCAATCACAATAAAGTTGTTACAAGGATAAAATGCTATGCATGTCCTATACTCTATACTTCATCCTTTGGTACCATTCTACTATGAAGTACTTGGTTAGGAGGTCTGATACTATGCCATTACTAGAGTGGACAGACAATTCATGAATGGCCAAGTCCTCATAGTTCCCCTCAACTCAACCCGAGACACATATACGCGACAGTCGGGGTACTCTTGTGTTGCACGGTAGTTCCCGGCCTTAAGGAATAACCCACTAATCCACTTAGGAATTCCCCACTAGATGTACCCCCAAAGTCTATCAGTCTTACCTTACAGTTCGACTGTAGCCCTCCACGATCAGGCTCATTCAGTTGTACTTCCCCGAATCACTAGGTTTGTCAGACCCTCCCTATATGATGACAAAATAATCCTAACTCCAAAATCTACAACACATATCACAGACTTACTCGATCATCACAACTCAATAAATTTCAGTTTGACTTCACAATATTCATCATCATATGTATATCAGTCAATCACAATTCAATCCCAATATTTGGTTTACACTACTCATAATGCACAATCCAATCTTATCAATCGCAATAAAAATCAATAGGTAGCACATTCAAATAATTTCACGATTTCAATCAATTAGCAAGAACACTCCAATATAAATTATTCATACATTAACAATCAGCATCACATTTCATAAAATCATTCAACGTGAAATCTTACTATAAATAAATTGATAACAATTCTATAGGTTGCTAAATTATATTTTAGTCCTCACTGTTACCATTCATATATTATTAATTAATTATTATTGCTCAATAGGGCTCGACCGTACGTAGTGAGCTCCGGATGAATATCTGAGAATTTCGGTGTTCCCGTTCATTTCACGTTATTTTATACTCATAAAATCGAACCTCATCTCACCCCTTACCTTAGCTGAAGATTTTTCCCAATAACGCTGATCTGCTTATTTACTGTGTCGCGTCTTCACCAACCACCGTTTCTAATAGTTCGCGAAAGAAATAAAACAACACAACAATCAAATACGGATTAATTACTTGGCACAATAGGTAAATAAATTGTTTACTATTTGCACACCATCCAAATTTATATATATTTAACATTATGTATACTTATGGTTATATCAATATCAATATAAACACTATCTAAAAAAAACAGAATTATATATTGCTAAATACAATTAGTCTATGCGTAATTTTGATATTACCGTAGTGGCGTATGCATATATTAATATACTAACAAGGCTATTAGATGTACAATAAAAGTAGACTATTTATTATTAACATATAAATTGTAAATTGAAAAAAATAATAATAAAAGCAGGAACTAGAATCTGTCCTATTTGATGCTCCGATAACTTTCCAATGATTTCTTTCAGATATGGAAGTTAGAACTACTTCCACCAAAGTATAAAAAAAATGTTCGTGACCCATATTTTGCAATAAAACTCTTCTAATGTATACAATTATTGGTAATTGTAAATATGATATTCATCATCATTGTCAAAATCAATACAGGAAATAAGAGATCTAACCAAAGCTAAATTGAAATTAAGAGATTGATCACAAACAGGTAAATGTGTAGTTTATATACTAAAATAAAATAAAAATAAAACTAAATCACACATCATATATGTAATGTAATTAAACCACTTCTAATTATAGTTGAAATAAAAATGAGTTCTTTATATGTAAATTAATTTCAAAATATATGTCTAATAATATAATTCAATCATATGCCTAAGTCTACTATTACTAAAAATTGAAATAAAATAATATACAATTCAATCATCAATTGCAGAATAAAAAACTATAAAATAAACCATAAAAAAAACCAGTTCAGTGCATCAACATTTCAATCATATTGTATCTGAAGAATCATAATTTATTTCAATCGCGAAGCTCTCATAAGCTAGAAGCTAATCCAATTAGAGCTTCAGTGCATGATGTTCAGAACCATCCTAATCCTAAATCAATATAAAACTAGTTCACATACCTGATTGTGGGTTTAAATTGAAATTGAAAGTTGAAATGGGAATTGGGATTGGAATTTGCGGCTCCCAGTACTATATGCACGAATCCTCTTTTTTTCTTTCTACCGGCTTCTACTAGCGTAATTGGGAAGTGCCTCCCTCACAATTAGGAATTAGGTATATATATATACCTAGTATACTAGTTGATATTATTATTATTATTATTATTATTATTATTATTATTATTATTATTATTATTATTATTATTATTATTATTATTATTATTATTATTATTATTATTATTAACCCATTCTACTAATGCTAAAGGTAACAATTAGTGTAGCAACACAAATTCACTCATTGTATTGATTTATTTAAATATATATATATATATATATACATATTTTATTTTATTTTAATTTTTGTAAGTTAATTATAGTTAATATTAATGATTTAAATCAACTACTAAGGCAAACATACAAGACACACATAAAGGAATTAGAACACATAATAACACTCATATAAAAAATAGTAGTGTATCATCATACTATTAAAATAAGATAATGAGAAATTGGGGTGTTACAGTGATGGGTCAGAGTATGCTCATGCATTTCAATATCAACTTAGGGTTTTATTTATCATTCCTTCCTTATTGGAATGTTGTTGCAATGGAAATTCTTTATCTCAAACGAATATGAATATATGATCTTTAAGTGTTAGTTGTTTTTTTTTTAATAAAAAAATTATACTCTCACTGTTAAAAATTAGTGTGTTACATTGTGGTATGAGAGGCCAAATTTAGATTTCTTTGGGGCTATGAGTTGGGTCTCCTAAGCTGATCAAGAGTCGAGTTTAGTGGGAGTAAGTAACTAAAGCCCATATGTGCTTTGTGTTTTGTTGTGTTGGGTGAAACATGATATGCTTAAACAGTTTTTGTTTCTTAACTGAAACATGATGCGTTATAGCACTTATGTATGAATTGAAGTGAAAACCTATAACATTAGTCAACTTAGGTCGATGAGTTTATTTGAATTCCTTAGATGCAAAAGTCTAGAAAGGACATGGTTGAAGCAAATAAAGATTGTGATGGATTTCTGAAGTGGTGCCAAGAATACGGAGGCTATGTTGTTGGTGGTCACTCGAAGATGGTGAGTTTGGACGAGTGAACATCAGACCGATAAAGGATTTCAAGTAAGAATCTAATTGATGAACTTCTTAAGAAAAGTATCAGATGTTCGCCTTGTTGATTTCAAGACGAGACTAGATGAAGTTTGATAGCTATCAAGGAGATGCGACCACCATGGAATTGTGGAGAAGGCATGACTGCCATTTGGAATAAATTATGGTGTTTAGGTGTCAATAAAGGAGGCTTGTATTGAAGTCAAGATCGAATATCAACTTGTGCAACCGAAACATTGACATATGGCCCCAATTAGGGAGGGCCCCCCAATTTCTTTTTATATTATACCCTAACCTTTGAAAATTTGCATTGATATCTTAATTTTTTATGTTGAACACTCTAAAATTTTATATTTTCACCTAGAATAAATACCCATTTTCCCACTACAGTGAATCTGTGACAGCGGCTACAGCCTACCAGGCGCCACCACCCATCACCAAATGTTAAAATATGGAATCTTGATGTTAGGGTTTTGTGATTTTATGGGCTCGATATTTAGATTCGAGCACATTTGAGACGACCCTGATTGAAGTTAAGGGGCGTTGCACATCAAGGGTGAGCAAAACCTTGTGATAGACAAAGGACGACTTAGTGGAATAGTCTATACGTTGAAAGGTAAGGCTGAGCATTCGAGTTAAACTAGATTCACTACTTAAATTGTTAAGGAATAATCTTGTGATGATTAAAGGCGTGAGACTAGATATTCCGTTGGTTTGTGACGAATCTATGCGTGGTTCGAGATATAGTTAGTATAGATAGTGATTTGAGATGAAACTATAGATGGGTAATTGTGAATTTTTAGTGATTTTAGAGTAAACATAAGGAGTTAAACCTTGATGTATTGAACCTAATATTACTATTAAGTGGAATTGGAAGTATAGAGTACAAGAATACTTGATTGTAGCAGTATATGCTTTGTAAAAGGCCGGTAAACACCCGGAGTGCGGGAATATTTTGATTGGCTTGGAGGGATTAATCGAGATTTGATTTGGGACCCTAAGATGGTTGACCTTTAAGTAAACAATTGCAATCGATGAGGATGGATGGAGGATCAAGTGGAACCTTAAACTTGTATAATCAATGAAATTAAGGTAGGCAAGTATTAAATAATTCAGGTTATGGATGTAAGTGTTTGAAGATTTACTAAAAATGTTGTGCTATGAGTAGAAGAGTTTTCATTAGTGAGATTTCTAAGACGGTTAAAGTCGATGATGAATAAGACCTTGTGCTATATCTTAAGATGAAATGGATGAATTTAGATGGTGTGATCAGTAGTTGGAAATTTGGAAGATCAGATTCTACATTTTTATTCAAGGATATTGTGTGAAAAGGAATGTAATAGATGATTTATGATTTAGTTGTTGTTCTTGGAAATTCAAACATTAAGATTCGAAATGAGTGTTTTAGTGACTAGATGGACGAGTAGGGTATGTGGGTTTTGGAGATATTTTACTGCAAAATTTTGAGGCAGAGGTTCATATATAGTTATGCATTAGGAGATGCTTACTAACAACATCTTATGAGAAGTTGTTTAGGACGTTCGATTGTTGGGATTCTTTTAATTGGTAACTCAATGATGGTTTGGAACGAATAAGAATCCAGTGAGTGAACAAATTTTTGGAAGACTTGCTAAGAAAGTGTGTTGGAGCAGCACATGGAGATGTAGCTTATGTCAAGTAAAGATTCATGAAAGGAATTTCATCAACTATGATTTGGAAATTGTTATTGTGAGTGTATGCCAAGGATTCAAAGGGATTACTTGAATAGGTGTCATGGGGGTATGTTTATTGTGTTCGTCAATAAGAAGAGTTAAGTGTTTGTTTGGTCAGGAAGAATTGAGCATGAATGGAAAAGTTTGGTGGAAACTAGTAACACTTTGGTTTATTGTAATCGTTTTATTTTGAAAAAAGATGAAGCATAGTAGCAGATGAGCTAAGTAAATAAAGGATTCCAGATGTTGACTACATGGAAGGTTGAATGACGGTAGTGGTTAAAAGTGTTTTGAGATATATTTTGGATGTAGAATTTTCCAACGAAAGCGTGATAATTGGGAAGGATTAAAATTTTGTTTGGGTTGTCGAAGAAATTAAGAATGACCACGATGGCACGCTTATTGGAAGGAAGACAATTTTAATAAGAAGAGGAAAGACAAAAGAAAATCAAGTGAGGTTGGTTGACATGTTGGGATATGACGGACGATGGTGTGTGCCAATTGTGGCATTCAAAGAAGATATCCATTTTTAGAAAAAGACATACAAAAGTAAGCTAAGTAATGATTTCGAACTAATAAGGATGCATCAAGGTTTGAGGCAGAAATCTAAGGTTTGTATAAATGGACAAGTGATGAAGTGAATACAATGTATTTCACCTGTCATAATGAAAAAATAATCATCAAGCGACTAACCAAGGACATAATGAAATTGAGAAATTCCAGAATGAATATTGGCAGTAAATGTAAGAAAATTGTTTCGGGGTGTTCAGAATCGTGAAGTAAGTAGGAAGTGGATTGGTGAAGTGTGAATTTGAAGTGTTATGCATGAGACAAATGTAGGTTTTAATTAGTGAATGAAATTCAAGTTGGATATTTGTTGGAGATGTGACTCTTGAAATGAAGCACTAAATTGGAAGTAAGTTTGTGTGTCATAGGTGGTATAGTTTTGACATATTGTCGAAAAGATATGAGGAAGCTTGGATCACCAACCAGATGTTGGTTTGAAATTATTGTAGTTATAATTAGAATAAAATTCTGATGTGAACTCTATGGTTTGGCGTAGTTATGCGACTAAAGCAAATCGAGGATTTGTGGGCAATGGAAAAATTAGGGAGTTCTCGGCGGTAATGTTTGTTTGGTGCTCAGTGTGTTGGTGTCATACTTAAGGCTTCAGTTTTTTTACCCAATGGATGTTTTGTACCAAATGGGTGTATATGAGGCTATGTGACCTGTTTTTGGCAATTGTGCTTTGTCGATGGGATCAAAGTGATATGAAAATGAGTGAAACTCAATGGACCTTGAGGAGATTGTTAGACCCCCTATGTGTCAGAATAACCTTGAGTGTAGGTTGCATAGAGCACTATTACGGTTAGGTTAAGATGGTGTAAGCCACCATCAGGGTGGTCAGCTACCTATTGACAAATTAAGGAACTGATCATCCCCAATGTCTTGAAGTATTTTAAAGTGTTGAAAGTTTAAAAGATTTATGTGTGTGATAATTTGGAAATAGTCTTAAATGATGACATTTTAAAGTCTTGTATCTTTGAGAAAAATATTTGTGAGAAGAGTTATGTAAGAGTTTTATGTTAAGAAAATATCTTGTCCTAAGTTGTTAAAGACAAAGATTTGAGTTGAACTTCAATAATTTGAAAAAATAATTTGGAAACTTTCAAAGTATAACATAAGTGTTTTGAAAATGATTTGAAATTCATGTTCGCCTAAGGGCTTAAACCAAAGTCTTTTTGATGTTAGGGAACCTAATTTGGTAAGAAAACCTAAGAGAAAGCCAAACTATAATTGATTTGGATAATGGGTGAACCTAAGGTTCATTTGGGTGTTGTTTTAGAAACTTGTATTGATTAAGCCGGTTGATTGGTTCAAGGTACAAGGAAAATGAGAGGAGTCGTTGGAATCATTGGGTAGGTTGTGCTGGCGTAGCGTAAGTTGCTTATGTAATAAAGCGCCATCGAGGTTAGGGCACCTTCTAACAATATTGTATATGATTGAAATTAAAGTGTGTTTGTATACATGTTCTCTTTGCTAGAGATGAATAAATGTGCACGTGATTGTTTATGTATTTGATGTGATTATGTATTTATAATTGATAACATATGTGTTTACTATGTGTTATGAATCTTATTGATGATAAATTATCATGAGTATGCTATGTGAAAAAGTGTTTAAAAATTATTAGTGTTTAATGATTATTAAAAGTAGAGTGTTTTAATAGCTACATTTACATAATAATTGAAGTCAAACGGTTAAAGTATGCTCATGCAATTCATAGTTAGTGGTGACCGTGATGGGCCACATGGTGGTTCCAGCTGTTGATGGTCCACCTGATCCTTACGAGGATTATTTAGTAAGGCTAGTCTGTGTTGAGGCCGCACCATAGTAAATCGTTCTAGTCTGTGTTGAGACTGCACCTTGGTAAATAGTACTAGTATGTGTTGAGATTGTAGATTTATGATTTACGCTCCTCAATGAGGGTTTTGAAATTCCGGAATCATGTGTACTGACAGATAAGCATTGCATTATGGTGCTTTGTCACACAAGTCATGTTTGTTATATGAGGATATATTTATATGCATGCATATTTATTACGTGATACCATGCCATATTATGCTTTCCTGCTTTGTATTTTTGTATATATGTTGTTTTTAGATCATGACCCTTTACTATTATTGTGGGTCGAGCTTATGCCCCAGGTTATTAGAATTTTGAGTTGCGCAGGAATTGCAACGACGACGAAGACGTGGCAGAGGGATGATTTTGATTTTCGATCGAAAGCAGTGAGGCTTGATGCCACATGTGGGTCCTCAATACTCAATAATCCTCATTTTAGAGTTTGCAGATTAGTTTATGGTTTTATTTATTTTTCCTTCCTTCTTGGAATGTTCTTGTTGCAATGGAAATTCTTTATCTAAAACTTATGTGGCTTTTTTGTTCAATGTGAATCGATTGGAAGTAAGTAAATTTGTTGTGTAGAAATCATTTTATAAAATGCGATAATGATTCTAATCGTTGATTTTGAAAAACAATCTCGCAATTAAGTATTTTTCTCAGATTTTAAATTAAAAGATGATTATGAAATGTTTATCCATAAGAGCTAGTTGTTTTAAAAAAAATTTACACTCTCGTTAAAAATCGAGGTGTTACAATATTGGTAAAATTCTCTGAAACCTGGTTTGTTTAGATGTTTGACCTTTGTGGAGGTGTTTTGGAGGAAAGGCTAACAATGAGCTAGGAGTGGGAGTTCCAAAAGCATATGGTTCAAACACAGTTGGAACCTCTTGATCAAACATATCATTGAGATTGATATCATGAAATAGGTTATGAACATGTGTGTTATTATCATTGACAAGAATGTTTCGTTATTGTGGAGAACTTTCTATTATAGCCTCCAGATTGAAGTTATGGACCTCTTTGTTCAGAATAAGCCTTCTTTCAAATCTTCTTCTTCTAGTGACTCCATGATCAAACTGAGGAGTGTTATTTTTGTGAGAAAATGTTGGCTTGCTTATGAGTCGAGTGAGATTGGCTTCTTCTTTATCCGAGCAATGTTTTTATGTTTGAAGTTTGAGATTTTAAACACAGATTCTTTATCATCTAGAGGCATTTTTAAGATCTTTGTGAGCATAATCCCATAGTGAACAATGAGATTTTTGTAGTCTCTCATAGTAAAGGCAATCATATTTTGGATTATAATGAAAGGAAGGTTGAGTTTTTTTACCATGAAACCTAGTAAATGACTATTGCATCATTGTCAAAGATTGATTCATGCCTTCCATAAAATGGGATAATAGAATAATGACTAATACTGGTGAAGATTTTTGGAAGGGGTTTGAGGTCAGTAGACACAATTGTTTTGGATCCTTCAAAAAATAGCTCTTTGAATACTTCCTCCTTTAACAGATTAAAAGTTTCATCCCAATATTTTTTAAATTATGCTTAATATTTTAAAGCCAAGATTACTTATACCAACTAGATATCTCAAAATTCTTTTTAGTGCAATTAAATGAGATTCTCTAAGTAAAAATTGAAATTTTGCTCAGAAACCAACAACGAAGACAATGCTTGGTCTACTAGAAATTAAGTATATTAAGGAACCAATCATTCTTCAATATCCTTTTTTGGAAATGACTTTTTCTTTTTCGTCTTTGTTCAAATTTAAAGATGGATGCATGAGAGTTGCCATAATTATGGCTTCATTCATTTTATATTTCTTGAGAAGATCTTTAATGTATTTTTCTTGACTAATAAAAACTCCATTATTGTGTTGTTTGATTTGTTGCAAGTCAAGAAAAGAAATCTTCATTCTCCTATCATACTTATTTTAAATTCACTTTGCAAGAGATTTGAAAAGTCTTCATACATTTTTTTTCATTTGTTGAACCAAAAATAATGTAATCCAAATACAATTGAACTATTAATAATTTAGATTTATTAATCCTTGTAAAATTAATGTCATCCACATACACTTCAACTATTAATCTTTCTAAAATAATGGCTTCCTTTATAGACTTAGGTTGTATATGTGAGATCATTGCCATATTGTTACATTTACCTTTGAAGGCACTACGCCAAAAATTGCATTTTATAGCGCTTATTAAATAAAAGCACTGTTGTATAATATTTTAAAATTAACGGATGATATAACAACGCCTTTTTTACAAGCACTGTTGAAAAAGCGCGGTTGTAGGGTCATATAGGGTCACATAACGCTTGCACATAATGTTTACAACCCTTTTACAGCGCTATTTTGATAAAAGCGCTGTAAATTGAAGCGCTCTCACATAATGTTTACAGCGCTTTTGGAGCGCTTTAAACACAAGCGTTGTAAATTACAAGCACTTTCACATAATTAAAGGACCTATTAGAGCGTTTTTTTATATAAGGGCTGTAAAATACAAGCGCTTTCACATAATAAAAAGACCTATTATAGCGCTTTTTATACAAACGCTGTAAAATCACTATTACATAGGGTCTTTTGAAGCGCTTTTTAATAAAGCGCTGTAATAGGGTCTAAAAAATTTAGGGCCTTTTAAAGCGTTTTTTAAAAAAGCGCTGTTATAGGGGTCTTTCTAATTTTTTAAGTATATCCATATATAAGTGGTTTTCTTCGCTTTTTTTTTTTCTTTTAAAACATAGGATTTTCTAAATCACTATTTCGACACAGAAATTTTCCTTTCTCTCTAGGGTTTTCTAAATCTGACTACCTCTTTTTCTCCACCACCAATTCCATCACTCCCTCCCTCATTTTTCTTCCATCTCCGACAACAACAACTTTGAAGAACATTCTTCCATCACGACGAATAGGGTTATTGAAGACGACAACGACGACCTTGAAGAAGATTCTTCCGCCACGACGAAGACAATTCTTTCGCCACTTCCAAACCCCACACCACTGCCATCGTCCATCAACCTCACCCCCTCGAGAATTCTTGGACCTTCTGATTCAATAACCCTTCCGCCAAATCCAACACAAGCTGCTTGGAGTAGTTCTATTCGACCTATCTACACTTTCGCCACTGTTGAAGAGTTTTGGAGGTAAAGTTTCAATCTTTTTATTTTAGGGTTCCATTAAAAAAAACGCTTTTTTTTATTTATTTATTGTTTCTTGAATATTTCTTGTTTGTGAAATTTTATTCTTTGTTAATTTTGAATCTGGTGGTGGAAACCATTTTTGTTAATTTTTTATTTTTTAAAACCATTTTTGTTAATTTTGAATACTTATTGTCATTAAAAAATCCTAAATGGGAGGACCCCATTTGTTCTAAGGGTGGAAAATGGACTGTGACTTTTCTGAAGGAAAAGTCTCATACTACTTGGTTGTATACGGTATGATTTTGAATCTGTTATGAGGTTATTGAATTTGGATTATTCTCTTTGTTATAAATAAAAAAAAAATTGATTTTTGTGTGTTTGTGTTCTTGATGTATTAAGCTGTTGACAATGATTGGAGAACAATTTGATCATGGAAATCTGTGGAGCAGTTGTGAATGTTAGGTATAGGCAGGAGAAAATTTCTATCTGGACTAAGAATGCTACCAATGAAGCTGCTCAAGTAATTTCTTTTTATACTATATTCTTTCAATTTTTTAGTTTCTCAATTCTTATATAGGTATTCTTTATGTAAACTAGAATAATCATAACGATAAAGATAAACTAAAAAAAACGTTTATAGTAATCATTCACTAATACTTACTTGCAGAAGATCTCCTATGTTGACAACAAGAGCTCCATGGACATGAGGAACATTAAACCATTGATTCTCATGAAGAACTTGAAGACCACCAATTTGGTCTTGTTAAAGATAGTATAACATCATGTTAGTATCTCTGAACTTGATACACAAAGGCAAAACCAAATAAAAGTCTTTGTATTAGTACTGATTTGATAAAACAGTTCTATGTAAACCAACACTTTATCATCTATCTTCTAGTATTATTTGTACCTGTGGTTTTATTGGTTCTATTCTTGCAAGGATTGTTTCAATCTTAGCTTAATAGCTTGTTATGGTGTGATTAGTTCTCTATTGACAACACCCATATAGCATTTTAAAATATTAGTTAATTTTCTTGTGAAAAAATCATATTAGACAATTTCTTTATCTAATATAGGTATAAAAATTATTTTATTATAATATTTAATTTATGTCTCTTATGTTAGTTACAACGCTTTTTTGAAAAAACGCTGTAAAACTAGTAAGAATGCACCTATTACAACGTTTTTTTTGAAAAAACGCTGTAAAACGAGTATAACAATTAGCGTGTTTTTAGAAGGCATTTACAGAGCTTTTCAAAAAAGCGCTGTAAAGCGAGTATAACAAGCGCGCAATATATCCACCTATTTTACAACGCTTTTTTATTTTAAAGAACACTGTTGTTGTATCTCTTTACAACGCTAGATACTACAACGCTTATTTTTTTTTGAGAAAAACACTGTAAATGGCTTAAAAAAAGCGCTGTAAAATACTATTTTTTGCGTAGTGAGGACATTATTGTTCTTATGTTATCTGTTGTACTTCCAATAATTTGATTTGGGGGATGGTCACCCACAATTCTCCAATTTGTTGGAGGTGTTTGTACATGAGATTGAGGATCATTCTTTTCCTTATGGATAACAATATGTTGTTGCAGTTGGTGTTGTTGTGATCGACCTCCTTCCTCATCATCATTATTTTGAATGTTAAGATCCTAAAATACATCAAAGATGACAGCATACTTACTTCCATCGTTTGATTTTTTAAATTATAAACCCTATAAGCTTTGGAGTTTGTAGAATATTATTAGAGTAGTTCGTTATTTAATTTTGCATTAAATTTTCCTAGGTTGTCTTTGTTGTTTAAAATGTTGCAATAATAACAAAAATATGAAAGTATGAAATATTTGACTTTATATTTTTTCATAATTCATATGGTGTTTTGTGTAAAAAATTTCTTCTTGAGACATAGTTCAAATTGTAACATGATGTGTTTAATTGCTTCAGACCAAAATTACTTTTCATCATTTAATTCATTCAAAAAATTTCTTGCCATTTCTTGTAAGGTTACATTCTTTCTTTCAACAACTCCATTTTGTTGAGGAGTTCTTACACAAAAGAGATTATGGGATATTTCATTTTCATAAACAAAGGTCTTGAAGGATAAATTTATAAATTCTCCTCCATGATCACTTCTTACTGAAATGATGCTTGAACTTTTTTTTCATTTTAAACTCTTTTGCAAAAGGTTTGAAATGATTCAAATGAAACATTCTTTTGTTTTAAAAACAACACCCATGTGAAGGTCAATGTGAAGTAGTTTAAAGCCATATTTCATTTCTCCTAGACTTGTAGTTTTGATAGGGTTAAGAAGGTCAATGTGAAGTAGTTCAAGAAATTTTTGAGATGAAATTATGTCTTTTGAATAAAAACTACTATTGATTTGTTTTCTTTTTTACACAAGCTCTACATACCTTATCTTCATCAAAAACTCATTTTTGGGAGTCCTCTTACAATAACAAATTTGGGCAATTTTGAAATAGTTTTTATACTCACATGTCCAACACATTTGTGTCAAATTTATTTATTTATTTTGATGGACATAAAATATGACTCAATAGGTAATTCTTTTAAGTATAAAATATTTAAAAAATTATTTCTTGACTCAGAAAAGAAACTTTTTCCTGAAAATGTTTGTTTAACTTCTCAAATATGTTGAGTTTAAATCAGAATGATTCCATGAGTTAGAGAATGATTGTTGTGTGCTAATTTATAATTCTTTTGTGTGATATATATATATATATATATATATGCATTTTATGATGAATGTTGAGTGATACCATTACCACATATTGATATGCCTATATATATGAACCCGTCGATATATGTAATTAGTCTTTATGTTGAATTGATGAAATATTGTTGATATGATGTTGAATGTTAATATTACAACCTTAGGCATGTTTTATTAAATGAATTATTTTAAAGTGTTAAATAAATTTTTAATCCTTAAAAAATTTTAATATTTGATTTTTAGTCCTTATTAAAAATTTCTCTAACTTTTTGAGTCAACTCAATTATATCTTTTGAATATTTGAAAGTTTTTTTTAAAAAAATATTATAAATATGTTTTTCTCAAAAATTTAGAATATGCCTACAAATTTAGAATAAATATGCCTACAAATTTAGTATAACAATCAACGTGTTTTTAGAAGGGATTTACAGTCCTCGAGAGTTTTTAAGTTTTTGACGCTTAAATATTCATATTTAATTTTTCTTTTGCTAAAATATTCTAAATTATTCTGGGGAGATTCCTATAATGTTATAAATATACCTACAAAAAATCACTCAAAAATTTGAAGGGTAGGCATGAGTTTGACATAAAATCAAGGACAAAATTTAAAATAGAACATTTTTTGGACTAAAAGGTTATAATATTTTTTATAAGAACTAAAAACAAAATGTTGAATTACACCAAAAAAAAAAAAAATACAAAATGTTAAAATTTTATAGAAACTAAAAATTTATTTTACCGTTTTCTAAATTTTAAGTTGTTTGATATAATTGTTTGGAGGGGATCTATGAAAGGCGATGATAACCAAAATCTCTTAAAAACCCTTTTTAAAATTTAATTTGTTTGATTTAATTGTTTGACTGGGATCTAGGAAAGGCGATGAGGTCGTAGATCTCAATAATTTAAAATTTATATTTAAATGTCTTTAAAACCATTTTTGATTTAATATAACCTTAAATATTAAATGATGAAAAATGTCATTTTACACTTTTCCACAATTAAAATCTCTACTCTTCTTATCGCCCCCATACCCCCATACCACCCTTGAAACAACTGGGCCAAGCCCACACGAGTAGAGGCTAGGGCTCAAGCCTATATTCTAACTCAACTCTTGAGCTCCCCTTTATACTATAGATGAGCCATATTCAACCTTCGCCACCTTGATGAATAACAAAATCCTATGAAGATCTTCTACACGACATTGTACAATTCCTGCTTCATCTTCATTGGAGGATTTGTGAGAGTCATCCCATATAGCCAGTCATCATACTTTTCTTCTTTCCTCTGAAATTGTTCTTCTAAGAGCTTTCCTTTTCAAGCTTAGGACATTCTGATTTGAAGTGCCCTAATTCTTTGCTTTCATAACAGATGATTATATTATGTTTGAAAATGTTCTAAACAGATTCACAATGTAAATGGTACATATACCATTAGAGGTCTTTTTAGGTTGTAAATGGGCCAAGGTAAAGATTGGTCATTTTAGATAGTAGGCTTACGACTTGGAGTTAGGCAAACCTACTAATCATTTTAAATTTTACACCATGACTTGAACAACTTATCAACCAGTAAAGTACAAGAGAATAAAAACCTAATTTTATTCACAAACTTCCTTTCTTCTTCTCTGTTTTTGGGTACTCCATCTTTTGACATGAATGAATTTTTGAGGACCACTCAATGACTACTCAGTGGAATACTGTGTCATCTTACCTTTTGACATGAATGATGTTTTGAGGATCATCCAATTACTACTTACCAAGATAATACAATTTTTGTAAAAAAACTTCTACTTTTGATTCTCTTCGACCCCACCCCAAACTCAAATGGTTGCTATTCCATGAGCAACCGCAAACTTAAAACTTTGCCAAGTCATAAAATTAAGATTCTATGTAACTCCAAGTAAGGTTTTAGGAAAAATTATAATAATTTGGGTCTTTGGCTTGTAATATGGGCCTGTAACACAAAGAAAAAGGTTCAAGCTCAAAGGGGCTAGCAAGGAATAATAATTAATTCAGGGTAGGTTATTAATGCATTTGAGCACATATTTCTAGCATTGTACTATGACATTTTGAAAGCTCTTTATAGTCTAGATTAGTTTTTTAGCATGTTTCTAAACTTTGGATCGTAATTCAAATTTAATGTTATTATTTGCATATTGATCATTTATCACTTGCAGGCCATAACTTAAGCTCTAGATATTGGACCGATGCATGCAAAGAGACGTTGGAAAGCTAAAAATCAGAGGTACAACTTTTATGTTGGTGCAAAAGTTCAATTTGGAACATTACTGGGTCGAAACTAAAGGTTCAAACATGAGAAGGGGGGTTGAATTGTGTTTGCCAAATTTGGTAACTTTTTGATATTTTATTAAAAAAACAGATTCTGTTTTGGTGACTTAATTGAAGTAGAAGCATTCGGATTCAGAGGCAGCAAGCAATAAAAGCATAAATAATTTGACACATAGATTTATCTTGGTTCACCACTAAATTCGCTACATCCAGTCCCATCATTCAGAAGGTTTTAATCCACTAATTCAAATACCTTGAGTTACAAAGCACTTAACCCTCCAAGCTAGTCTTCCCAAACAGCCTGACAACCCCAGACTTTTGAGGAACTAACCACTTTGACCCTACAAGCCAAGTCTTCTCCTAACAACCTGACAAACCCAGATTGAAGAAGGAACTAAACCACTATCGGGTTGGATACAAAAGATTGGAACTTTAAGTGTTTGTTTCTAAAAAGCTAATAATAATAATAACTCTCACATTCTAAGAAAAAACACTTAGAAAATATTTCTAACTTGAACAAGTGTTTCTCTCTATGAACTCTAAAAACTAACTTTGGAATTTCGAGCTTGAGTTCTTCTACTCTTTTCTGCTTTTCGATGACTTCTTCTTCAGCCTTGAGTATCTATTTATAGTTAAAATTTGGACTTCAATTTATTTATTGTTTAATTCTGAATTGTATCTTGTTCAGATTGAGTTTGTAAATTCTTCGAATTGATTTTCTATTTTGTTTAGATTGAGTTTGTAAATTCTTCACATTGATTCTTTTCATATTTTGTTCAGATTTCGTTTGTAAATTCTTCCGATTGATTATGTTCATATTTTGTTGTAGATAAATCTTGATCAAATCTTCTTCAAATCTTGACCATATCTTCTTTTCAACTTGGTCAAAGATTTTCTTCAATTATAAATATGAATCAAATCTTATTTTAGTTTTTTATCAATTATAAATTTGAATCAAATCTTATTTCAGATTTTCCTCAATTATAAATCTAAATCTCTTTCATACTCTTTGAAGTCAAATATATTGTTCTCATAAAATTCTTTTATTATCATCAAAACTCTAAATATAAAATCAACTTGGTTGCAACAAAAACTATTGATTACCTGACCTGATTTTTTTTGTAGTAATATTTAGTGTCAGGCCACTTGCTTTTCGCACTGGAGTTTTTAGAGCCCAAATTCAAGTACCATATATTCTAGTAATTTTTAGTAAGGGTTCTGTTCTGCTTTTAAAAACAGATACATATACTTTAGAGTTTTCTTATTTTTTTGATAAATAGAACATTTTCGATGGAAAACTAATTTCTCATATTTTTTAATGTTAATTTCACGTTGATGATTCTATTTCTTTTTATTCAATTATATTGTCATTCTAATTGCTTAATTCGAATCTCAATAGGATTGATAAATTTAGTTTGACTTAATTCGTTTTCTAAATTAAATAAATTGTAGTTTTCCAACGCTTGATTGTTAACTATAATCTATCAACTATTGTGATGCTTAATCTTGTTAAAGAAACATAATTCATATAGGGTTGACTTACGCTTGCTTGATCAATTTTATAGTCAAACAAGAATATAATCACAATTTAGTAGTTGATAGAATTTGTGATAGGTATGAAATTCCCAAGCTAGTGAATTAGTCGTTCTAATACGTGATTGTAATTGGTTTTTCAATTTTTCTGAACCTGAATTCTAAACCCCCTGTTTGTTTTTATTGACTCTAAATTCGGTTAACATTGTCAGAAGTCCTTGCGAGACGACTTAAGTTGTTTCCCTACGCTACGTTTTTTTACTCGTATATGACCTGTGTGCGAAAGCGAGTCAAATTGGCGTAGTTAGGGGGACTATCTGATAACAATATCAAACAATTTTAGATTAGTACTAACTATCATAACAATTTTTTGTGTGTTTTGTTGCTTTACAGGTCGTGTAGGCTTGTTGCTAGCTCGTGTAGGCACTTTGCTAGTAAAAAAATTCAGTTTTCAAGCGAGTGTCTCAAATTCTACCCTCAAAATCCCAAATTACTCCGTTTAGACCACTTTTTTAATTCTTTGAATTTTTATATTCTCAAAAAAATCCAAAAAAATTTGCGTTATCTTTATTTTATTTTTAGAATTTTTGTGTGGTATTTTTATATTTTTCTGGATTTTATTTGATAGGGTTTTTCATTTTCCACTTCAATTTTAGTGATAGGGACATTGTTGGAATTTTTAGAATTGTGTTGTTGCATTGCCTTGTTACATTCTCATGATGCATGACTAGGGCTAGTTCTGTGAATCTACATTCCCTTGATCCATAAATAGATAAGACTTTTCATTTACTTGGTAGACTAACAGAGTTGTTAGTGCTAACGGATTAGGTGGTGAAAGTGATTTTGTGTTCAATCATACCTTATTTGACTATGATTCTGAGTGTGAGTTCACTAATCAAAATATGGATAATCGAACCTTAAGACAACCTGATGCACCTGATGTCACTTATAATGCATTGTGTATCGAATATTCTGAAGTTACTGTACCATTTGAACTTAAATCTAGTTTAATACACTTGCTTCCAAAGTTGAATGGTCTTGCAGGTAAGGATCGTCACAAACACCTGAAGGAGTTCCATGTTGTGTGTTATACCATGAAGCCTCGAGGAGTCACAAAAAACCATATCAAGTTAAAAGCCTTCCCATTCTTACTTTAAGATGCTTCCTAGGACTAGTTGTACTACCTTTAGCCAGGTTGTGTTACAAGTTGGAATGATCTGAAGAAGCTATTCCTAGATAAATTCTTCCCTGCCTCTAGAGCTGCTTAATCATAAATGTATTATGTGGCATTAGGCAAATTGACATAGAATCCTCGCATGAGTATTGGGAGAGATTCAATAAATTAGTGGCTAGCTGCTCTCATCACCAGATTTCTGAACAATTTCTCATCCAATATTTTTATAAAGGCTTGTTGCCTATGGATAAAAGCATCTTGGATGCTACTTATTGGGTGGATGCTGCTAGTGGGGGAGCACTTGTCAACAAGACCCCATCAGCAGTAAAATCCTTGATTGAGAACATGTCCAGTAATTCTTAGCAGTTTACAACCAGAAAAAATTCAGTGGTGTTGACAAAGGGAGTGAATGAGATTCAAGCTTCTTCCCACCAAAATCTAGAGAATAGACTTGATGAGCTTACTTCATTGGTAAAAAAATTGGAAGTCAGTAAAGCCCAAGCAGCAAAGGTTTGTGGTGTTTGCACTTATGTAGAACATCCTACAGATTCATTATCTACATTGTAGGAATATTCGATTGTTAATGATCCTCAAACATATATAATCATCATGCCAACTATGATATGTCATTTAACAGGTACAATCTTGGTTGGAGAAACCATCCCAATATGAGATGGGGGAATTCATCTGCGCAGTAACAAACTAGGCAACAATAGCAGAACAACACACCTTCATTGGAGGACTTTGTCAAATAGATGGCTGTCCTAAATCACCAATTTCAACAAAGAGCAGATTCCACCATTCAGAATTTGGAGACAAAGATTGGCTAGCTGGCCACTTCAATTAATTAGATGCAGACTCAGGGATCAAACCAACTACCAGCCCAGTCAGTAGTAAATCCAAATGTTCCTAATGTTAGTGCAATTACCTTGAGGTCTAGTAAAGTTGTTGAAATCTCAAATGTACTTGAAACTGCTACTGTGAAAATAACAAGGTTTTTGAAGGCACATTTGTACCTGAACTTGTTGATGTTGAGCAGGATATACCATTTCCTTTCTCTCAAAGGGCAATGAAGACTAAAAAAATGGAGGAAGCGGATATGGACAATGTGATCTTGGATACATTTAGGAAGGGAAGCGAACATTCCCCTCCTTAAAGCAATTAAGCAGATTCCAAGATATACCAAATTTCTAAAAGAGTTGCGCACACACAAGAGAAAGTTAAAAGACAATGAAAGAGTTAACTTAGGGTGCAATTTTTCAGCCCTCATGTAGCCTATGCCCCAAAAATGCAAAGATCTAGGGATTTTTTCCATTCCATATACCATAGGCAATAGTCAATTCAAAAATGCCATGTTAGATTTAGGAGCTTCCATTAATGTTATGCCTACATCTGTTTTAAACTTTCTTGCTCTTGGACCTTTACAAAGTACATGTGTTACCATTCAATTGGTAAACAAAACCAATGCTCACCCTACTTGACTGGTAGATGATGTACTTGTTCGAGTTAATGACTTGATATTTCCTACAGAATTTTACATTCTGGACATGGAGGGAGATACTAAGTCCAACAGGGCGCCTATTATCTTAGGAAGATCGTTCTTGAAAACTACTAAAACAAAAATTGATATTCATGCTTGAACATTCTTCATGGAATTTTGGGATGGCATTTTAAAATTTAACATCTTTGATTAAATGAAACACCCCATGGAAGAGCATTCTATTTTTCAAATTGAATTGCATGCTAATTTGGTTGATGACACTTACCCTGATATGTTCTCTACTGATTTTCCTTCACTGTCTGATTTTGATGACACTTATACTTGTGATATTTGCACAGATACTCTGTTGTGCTATGTGTGTGCTGAGATCGAAGTTGTTTTGCAGGTTGATCATTTTGCTGACATTTCTACTAACATAATTGATTATGCAGACTTAGCTTCGACCACTAGTGTTCTACCCTCTATTGAGTAGCCACCGACTCTAGAGCTTAAACCACTTCATAAAAATTTGAAATATGCATATCTAGAGGGGAGTGGAAAGTAACCTGTGATTATTTCAGCCAAACTTCAAGATGAATGATAGCGTTTCAACAAGTGTACTCAATCGTTGCAAGTAATAATAAAACGATTGTACCGAGTGTCGAACTTAAGGATTGCGTTTTACTATTGAATTATATTTGATTACTAAATTGAACAAAAGGTTTCCGAATTGATTGAAATAATATTTAAAATTAACAACAGTAATAAAATTGATCCTTTATAATGAGAAAGATGTTAGGGATGAGTTTAACTTCAAATCCAACCTTGGTGTTTAATTTGATCCTAGTTGATGAATTTCTTTATTGAATTATTACCAAATTCTCTTTATTATTCTTGCCCTAATGTCTTAGTGACAGAACCTTTAATTCCAAAGTAACCCCTAATTCCTCAGTGGATTTAAGATTAGAATTAAGCCTTACATTACAAGAATTCTCTTGTTTAAACTATTGCCTTTGCAACTAATTTAATTGGTTTCATGACCTGCATCTATCCCTAGACGAAAAATTCATGAATTTCTCATCTCAAGCATTTGTAAAGTTCACTTCTGTTTCAAAATATGAATCGTAGAATATTTTAATGTTGATCAAGCAATAAAAAGCATTAAGCACAAAGATGAGAAAAATAATTTAATAAACTCATTCATATAGCTAGAAATCAAAATCAGAAAAATAAGGGTTTCATCTTATTACACTCATCCCTAACAAATAGGGTTTAGTTACTCATGACAGAGATACAAAAGATAGGGATTAAAGAAGAATTACAAGAATGATTCATGAATGATTCTTGATAAAACTGCTCAAATGATGTTAGAAACGACCGTCTTTGAGTTTCTCTGCTAGGGCACAAGTCTCCCCACTTCCTAATAGTAAAAAAGATACCTAAAATGTGATAAAAACACATTTTTTATACATTCTACTGTGCATCGCGCGCTTCAGGCGCGCTCCAGGCGTGAAATGACAGTAGCATCAGCGCGAAATGCGCTTGGGGCGCGCTTCCAGCTCACAACATCTTCTGTTTGGCTTTTAGTGCATTTTTCGACTATTTGGAATTCGAATTTGGTTTTGATTTCTTCATGAAGGTTGTAGCTATGGATCCTAGCTTTCATTTGCACTTGGTTTGACTTCAATTGGACATCTAAAACTCCAGATATGGATGAAATACTCCACATAGGTCATGTTGATTTCTCACCAAAATTCAGCACTACACTAAAACAAAGAAAATACGCAAAACTACGAAAAATATTCACTTAATCAAGGAAATAAGAACATAAATATTTCATTAAATCAAAGAACTAAAATCAACAAAATATATTAAATAACTCCTTAAATTAACTAATGAATAAAAGATAAATAAGACTAAAAACAATGAAAACTATGCATATGATGAAGAGTCATCAATGAACAAGAAGAGAAATTGCTGCAAATTTGGAGAAAACATAGGAAGGCAATTTGATATACCTTTGCTGATATTCATGGTATTAGCCCGTCCATGTGTATGCATAAGATACTACTAAAGGATGGGGGTAAAATCAGTAATGCAGCCCCAAAGGCGGCCTAACCCCTTAATTATAAATGTTGTAAAAAAGGAAGTGACCAAACTCTTACAAGCTGACATCATATACCCCCTTTTAGATAGTTAGTGGGTGAGTCCAGTACAGGTAGTCCCTAAGGAAATTGAAATCGCAGTGGTTAACAATGAGAAGAATGAACATATCCCCACAAGAGTGCATAACAACTAGAGGGTATGCATCGACTACAGGAGATTAACTAGGCATTTAGGAAGGATCAATTTCCTTTACCGTTCATTGATCAAATGCTTGAACGGTTGGCTGGTAAGTCACATTATTGTTTTCGTGATGGTTTTTCAGGTTATTTTCATATTCATATTGCACTAGAGGACCAAGAAAATACCATCTTCACTTGTCCCTTCGGCACATTTGCAGGAGGATCCTTGTTGGCCTATGCAATGCTCCTAGCACATTCCAACGGTGCATGATCAATATCTTCGCTGATTTCACATAAAATTGTATAGAAATTTTCATGGATTTTACTGTATTTGGTTACTCATTTGATGTATGCTTAAATAGTTTAGATAGAGTTTTGCCTAGATGAATTGAAACTAACCTTGTGCTGAATTATGAAAAATGTCATTTTATGGTTGAACATAGCATAATTTTGGGACATGTGATCTCTAAAAAGGGGGTGGAAGTGGATCCTGCCAAAACTGATGTGATTTCTAACTTGCCTTACCCATGTTGCATCCGCAATATTCATTCATTCTTGCAAAAAGATGTCAATTTCACCTTTGATGACAAATGCAAGAAGGCATTTGAATTCTTAATGAAAGCGTTGAATCTACTCCCATCATTCACCACCTAACTTGACTCTCCCATTTGAAATTATGTGTTATGCATCCAATTATCCAGTGGGAGCAGTCCTTGCACAAAAGGTTGGTAGGGCTGCCCTTGTTATTTATTATGCTTCTAGGACTTTAGATTCTACACATGCTAATTATACTACCACTAAAAAGGAACTTTTAGCTATTGTTTTTGCTGTTTATAAGTTTATCTCATATTTTCTAGGTTCCAAGGTAGTTATTTTTACTGACCATGTAACTTTGAGGTTCTTGTTGAAGAAACCAGAAGCAAAACTGAGATTGATCCGATGGATGTTGTTTCTCCAAGAATTTGATTTGGAGATTAAAGATAAAAGAAAAGTTGAGAATCTGGTGGTATATCACTTGAGCATAATAGAAATGGATGAGGTTCCCACCCTTATTTAGGATGACTTCCCTGATGAGCAGCTATTACAGTTGGGTGTAGTAACTCCTTGGTTTGCTGATTTAGTTAATTATCTAGTTGTTGGAGTTCTTCCTACAGATGCATCTAGAGCACAAATCCAAAAACTCCAAAGTGTTGCCAAATAATATGTGTGGGATGATCCAGAAATGTGAAAATTATGTAGTGACCAGGTGATTAGGTAATGTGTCCCCCACCATGAGGCTCAATCCATTCTTCATTTTTGTCATGCCTCTCAGGTAGGGGGACATTATGGTCCTCAATAGAAAACAAGAAAAGTCTTAGACTCGGGGTTTCTTTTGCTTTACCTTTTTTAAGGGTGCTTTTGAGACTCACTAAACTTGTGAAGAATACCAAATATCAGGAATAGCAATCACTCGTAGGAGTGAGATGCCTCAACAACCTATGTTTTTCTATGAAGTATTTGATGTGTAGGGCATTGACTTTATGGGCCCTTTCCCTGCATATTTTGGTTTTGTCTACATTTTACTTGTTGTTGATGATGTTTCAAAATGGGTGGAGACAATACCCACTAGGACTAATGATTCTAAAGTTGTTGTAGGTTTTATCAAGTCAAATATTTTCTACAGATTTGGAATACCCTGGGCCATCATAAGTTATCAAAGCACTTATTTTTGCAACCACACCATGGAAGCTTTGCTTCGGAAGTATGGGGTTGTGCATAGAGTTTCTATACCTTATTATCCCTAGACTAATGGGCAAGCTGAAATCTTAAATAGAAATTAATTAGATTTTAGAAAAAATGGTGCAACCAAACAAGAACGGCTGGAGCCGCTGGCTAGAAGAAGCTCTTTGCGCTCATAGAACAACCTTCAAAACACCAATAAGGATGTCCCCTTATCGACTTGTGTTTGGTAAGGCATGCCACATCCCAGTGGAAATAGAGCACTGTGATTATTAGGCAGTCAAGAGCTGTAATCTTCAGATGGAGAAAGAAGGTTTAAAGAAAAAGCTTTAATTGCAGCAACTTGAAAAGCTTAGGCTAGAAGCCTATGAGAACTCCCAGATCTATAAGGAGAAAACTAAACACTTTCATGATAAGATGATTTGTAGGAAGGAATTCTCCATTGGCCAAATAGTTTTATTGTTCAACTCTCGTATGAAAATTATGGCTGGGAAACTTTGATCCAAGTGGATTGATCCTTTTGTTGTTACTAACACTTTTCCTCATGCTGTTGTTGAAATAAAAACTGAAAACACCGATAAAGTGTTCAAAGTGAACAGACAACGCCTCAAGCTATTCCATGAGAGCTATGTGCTTGAAGTTGCTACTATAGAAGAACTCTCCTTGGAAAAGCCCACACTATAGTTTGACTAGGGAGTTCCCTTTCCTTACTCTTATTTTATACTTGTTACTTTCATTGACAACAATGTGTAATTTAAGTGTTGGGGTATCATTTAGGATTTCAAAATAAAAAAAATAAAAAATAAAAAACAAGAAAACAAAAAAATGTGCATTGCATTGCATGTTTTTTCATTAGATTTTGAGGTTGCAAATGTTGTGAGTTATTTGGGATTTATGGCATGATTGGATAGTATCTCTCCGTTCTTGATACAATAAGTTGGATTAGAAAGCTAACTTGTGTATCATCTGTGATAGGCCATTAACCTTTGTGAGATTTTGTGTGACACCCTAAACCCCAAATTAATATTAATTTTTTTATTATTATTTTTAAAATAATGAAATTCTTCAAGAAAATATATAAACTTTTCAACATTTTTTTTCAAGGTAAAGAGTATCATGTTATCATTAACATGTCATATTAATCCAAAATTTCCATCAAACTTAGCAACTCGAAGTCATAATATTAGACAACAAAATCCTTTTGAAATACACGCAAATAAGTTTAGTAATAAATGCAAATGTAGTCCCAACCCGATGTCACTATCAGAGAAGGAATTTCCAAAATTAAAGACGTTCAAAAATGACGTTAACACAATGCATATAATAAGAGTCTTTAAGACAAGATGACTTCTGCCACTCTGAGGTACTAGTCATCACTTGCATCTCGTCTGCGTCCATCGCAAACGCCAAACACAAACAACGAGGGGTGAGTTTCAAAATCATGAAACAATATAAGATAAACGAGGAGAACACGCAAGTAGTCAAAATAACACAAATAAAGAGAAACATTCAAGAACATAATATAAAAGGTTAATCTAATTCAATCACAATACAACAGTCACAAGGATGAATTGTTATGCATGTCCTATACTCTATACTTCTTCATCATTTGGTACCATTCTACTCTGAAGTACTTGGTTAGGAGGTCTGATACTATGTCACTACAGGAGTGGACGGAAAATTCATGAATAGCCAAGTCCTCATAGATCCCCTCAACTCATCCTGAGACACATATACGCGACAGTCGGGGTACTCTTATGTTGCCCGGTAGTTCCCCGCCTTAGGGAATAACCCACTAATCCACTTAGGAATTCCCCACCAGAGATACCCCCAAGGTCTATCACTCTTACCTTACAGTTCGACTGTAGCTCTCCACGATCAGGCTCATTCAGTTGTACTTCCCCGAATCACTAGGTTTGTTAGACCCTCCCTATATGATGACAAAATAGTCCTCACTCCAAAACCTAAACATCTATCTCATACTTATTCGATTATCACAGTTCAATAAGTCTCAGTTTGAATTCACAATATTCATCAGAATTTACATCGTTATATATGTATATCAGTCAATCACAATAAAATCCCAATATTTGGTCTACACCACTCACAATTCACAATCTTGTCATATCAATCACATAATAGGAAATCAAACAAGTCGTGCAGTCAAGTAAAATCATAAAATCAGAGTACTCAATTACATATCATTCATACAATAACAATTAGTTTAAGATTTCATAAAATCAAATATCATGCAATCCTGATATAAATTATATCACGACAATTCTATAGGTTTCTAAATTATATTTTAGTCCTCATTGTTACCATTCATATATTAATTAATTATTATTACTCAATAGGGCTTGACCGTATGTAGTAAACCCCAGATGAATATCTCGTAATTACGGCATTCCCGTTCATCCCACGTTGTATTATACTCATAAAATCGAATCTCCTCTCACCCCTTACCTCGAGTGAATCTGATATGTTATTTTGTCACTTTTGCGGCCGTCGTCTCTAATAATCCTTGAGAGAATTATTGCCACGCAACCACCAAATATAAATAAATTACTTACTAAAAATAAATGAATAATATACTATATATAATATAACCCAAAAATATATTTGATTGTAACAAAAATTATTGAATACCAAAATTACTTCTAAAAACAGCTTCTAAAAAAAAAATCAATTTTTAATTTTTTTTAAATGTAACGAATAAATATAAATTTACAAAGTGATTATTTTATTTTAAAAAAGTAATTATTTTACGATAAAATTATAGCACTCATCCTAAAAATGTAAAATACTAAATCACTTTTTTTTTTAAATACATAACAAATGGACCTAAATAAAGTTTGGGGTGTCCCCTAATTATTTAAAGAAGTGATTATGTAAATTGATCTTTGAAATTATAAGCGTCAATCAAATTAGTTCATAAATTTTGTAAATTGACAAATACATTTCTAAAATTGTAAAATATCAATCAACATTGTCTATATTTAAACTTTTATCCTTATAAGACTGTGGTGTGATGTGTTAATCGAATATGTTAGCTCCTGCATTGATTTTATATCAATGTCGTCACAACATCAACTAATTTTCTTATGAAATTTAAACATTTCATGGACTAATTTGTCAATAATTAGTCCATACATAATTACAATTATTCACAAAAATTTCTTTGAAATGACAAAATGTCATTGACGAATTTATTCCCGAAAAGATGACATTGACGTAAGATCAACGTTGATAAGCCACATATATGGTAACAGTACCACATGGAAAAATCTAACCGCAAAAATTTATCAATGGACTATTTTGATTAATATTTTTCAATTTCATATATGTATTTGTCAATTTGCAAAATTCAATAACTAAGTTGACCGACACTTACAATTTCAGTAATTAATTTGTCTATTTAATGTTTTTTAAAGTTTGTACCGTCCCCACTAAACCTCATTAATTTGGTTCACTAATTTCTTACTTCCTAAATATACACTCCTTCGAGTCTAAGGTTTCCCATTTTCCCCTTTCTATCTTTCTCTACACGTCCGGATAAAACCCTAATCATCTTTTATTTTTAATATTATTCTTTCGTTTTTTACAATACTTTTCTTCCTTCTCTAAGATTATTATTAGGCAACTAAAAACTGAAACTAAGTGTATGTTTAGTTTTACGATAAGTGATTTCGGTTAAAAGTGTCTTGGTCGTAAATTGACGTTTGTTTGGATGGATAAAAGTGATTCTTAATAATTAATTTTGTTTGGATAGTTTGAATAAAAATTGGTTTGAGAATTTACTCAAATTAAAAAATTGAGACACATTATATATTAGGAAAATAATATAATATCCGAGATAAATGAAAGCTCACTGAAAAATAAAAAAAAATCAATTAAAATGATTTAAGCAAGAACAAGTAGTAGCACCTAAGACAACATAAATACAAATGGCATTTTGTTTGAGTTTCTAGTGATAAGATAATAATTGTTAAATAAAAATGGCATAAAATTAATTAGAGATATATACCAAAAAAAATTAATCTCCTCTACCTTTGATCAATGTTGTATTAATTATCTAGCATTATATTTTGATGGTGATTTAGATTTTGACTTTAGAACCATGTGAATATGCAATTCATTTTGCTTTCATGCTTTATCATGTAAATGCAACAAGATATTGATCGTTAATTCATGCATATAAATTGTTTGATATATTATCCTTAGACATGGCAATTCAAAGTGAAAAGCAACAGAAAGCCTAGTGATCACATCATTCTAAATTGAAGCGACCAACGAGTCAAGTTGTTTACGCAAAGCCTGATTCAAGTGTACAGTTTTTGTTTTGTTTGATATATTTGAAATTTTTATTTTTATCATCCATTATGGTTCCACACATCAATGTACAATCGATCGGTATTGTCAAATAATTGTTATAGTGTAAAGTATTGTCAAATCTCTCTGATTTTTTTTTTTGAACAACAGGTAAAGAACACGTCTAGTAAATGCGGAGCACATGAGTGTGAATTTGGAAAGCTATAGTTGCCTAGAAGGTTAAAAAGATGAATAGATTTTCAACTATAATCTCTAAGCTTGGATCTATATTATTGCACACCCTCTAGTATATTTTTAAAATTATAAAAATGCAAATCAAAAACCTTAAAAAGAAATACTATAATGAGTTATATAAGTATATACACCTAATCCGTCTTAAATTTATAAAAGAAAATTAATCAAACAAAATAGACGGATGAACTCCAAATTTTAAATTAAATATATTAATAATTTTTAATCCAATTTATTTTTATATTCAAACACAAGAGAAATATATCTAATAATCATACAGTAGATTGTCGTACTAAGAAACACATAAATAACAACAGCATTTACGAGTAAACACATAAATAACAACAACATTTACGAGTAAATGATAATAAATAATGAATGAAAAAAGTTGGATTCAAAAATAAATATCATGTAGATTTAGATTGATAAGTGCAGAGACTTTGTGCATTGACATGTATATAGAAATTGAGATTTATTTTAACAATTTTTTAATTATTAAAATTGTATTTTTTTTATTAGTTAACAATTTTTAAGATTAGAACATAAACTTTAAAATCTTTAAGACGATTATGCAAAAAAATAATTTATTCAACATCTACATCTAGTATATCTGCACATCGTCTTCTTCCTTTGTTTTAATTTGTGGATTAAATTTCCACTGTGACAATAGTCTATTATCTTTAGCCCGTATGTTTAAACAATCCTTCAACTCTTTATCTATACTTAATAATTAATTTTGTTCAGATAATTCAATAAATATTGTTTTGAGAATTTATTATGTTTAAATGCAAATTAAAAAATTGAAACACAAGGAAAATAATATAATATCTTAGATTTGTACCTAGGATTCTTATTGTGACATCATTTGGAAGCCAATGTTGAGTGCACCTTTGATCTGTGTCGGAGCCATGTCAGACAAATACACTGGAACAGACTGTTTAGGAGCGACAAACAAAATAAATGCCATCAGTCTTGCAATATTCTTGACATTTTATACATAACAACATGAAAGCATAAGATTGATACTAGTTCATACCTGATTACAATATCCTTTGCCGAAACCAAGCAATAAACTTATTATGAATTATTTTAAATATTTTAAGGTTAAATAAATTATATAAACATTGAAATTAAATATTTTAAAATTTACTTAAACAAAAATATAAATAAATGAATCAATCATAGTGTCTTGCACCTCGTACAAGATGAGGTTGGACCGGTAAATGAAGAATCAAACATATAATTGAGGATGTTATATTTTATGATGGAATTGAGATTGTAATTTTTATTTGACCATTTTATTTATTCTGCTACAATTAAATGTCTTTGTTTTCCAGTCATTATAATGACCGTCCATCTACTATTACTGTTTTATCTTTTTCTCTTTTTATTTCAGCACATAGTATAATAGTTTGATTTACTAGTTAATTTTGGTATTGCTAACAGAATTTAAGGGTGCTCAACGTTCATAGGAAAACAACTTTGCCTGTGTTGAAAATGCGCTAAATTAGCTATATATTTTTTGGTAGTATTTTAAAGTAATTTATAAAATGTGTTATTGTCTTTCGAATTGTGAAAGACACATAAATGTTTAATGACAAAATAAAGAGTTGAAATGTAATTATATTTATAAAAAAGGAGCAACTGTGGGATTTCATTTATGAAGTCAAATAAAAAAATATAACTGTCAATTCAAAATGTTTTAGGATCCATTGCTTTTTCTACCGAGTGTTAGTGTTACCGTATAAGATAGCATTACAAAAAATTGATGAATGATCAACTAACTAACGCATAGTAATCTAATAAGGGTTAGGTTTTATCCTCCTTAATTGAAAAAAAATATAATGATGTTTGCCACTGAGAATTTCAGTTTCTTTTAGGCTAAAAAAGATATTAAGACATGTTTTTTAGTTGTTTTCTCTAACAACAAGGTACAAGCCAAATTAAAGTTTAATTATACATTGATAATCTATGAAGCATTTATTCATCTTTGAACTCTAAAATACAAAGAAAATATATGAAAGATCAAACACAAGCAAAAATATATACAAAGTGGAATAATTCAACATTTAGCTACTTCAACCAAGAATTTTCTTCATTATGACTAGAAACCTTGTGAACCATTGACTAAATTTCATTTTATATCTATCTTTTTAATTCATCCTTACATTCAACGTACTCAATTAAAAATACGACAATACTTTTGCAGCTTATTACAAATTACTCGTGGACGACCTTGCATAGTGTATGATATTGTTGTCTTTTATTCGAAATTCATCTTTTGTTAAAAAAGAAGTTAACTAAACGATGCTAAGTGTGTATGCTTACACAAAATTAAGTTTTCTTCGATAGTGATAAATTAAAGATTTAGGATTTATAGCGCCTTTATTGTAATTACTAATCCCCTTCCCGTTTCTTTGAGGGGTTTTTCGTGTAATGAAAGAACAATCATCTATTTTATAAAATATTGCAAGATTCTATAAGAATATACGCATCATAATTTACTGCCCAATTAACACTGGAAATGTGATTTTTGAGTACCAAAAAAAAAATTAAGAATTAACAGAGCACAATGTTACTTAATTATTAACGTATGGTAAGGAAACGACATTTAAGTTTTTGTGATTGGGCGGATAAATTAATAAATGTATAAATTATTTTAGATTGTTTCACGTTAATATTTAATTTTGGTACAATTATTTAAAAAAAAAAGTCTTTTGCGAAAAAAATAACACGACTTAAAAACTATAAAGTCCGTATGTTTAAATTATTGTAGATTGTTTCCCATTTGTTACCAAAAAAATTCTTATGAATTATTTTAAATATTTTAAGGTTAAATAAATTTAATAAACATTGAAATTAAATATTTTAAAATTTACTTAAACAAAAATATAAATAAATGAATCAATCATAGTGTCTTGCACCTCGTACAAGATGAGGTTGGACCGGTAAATGAAGAATCAAACATATAATTGAGGATGTTATATTTTATGATGGAATTGAGATTGTAATTTTTATTTGACCATTTTATTTATTCTGCTACAATTAAATGTCTTTGTTTTCCAGTCATTATAATGACCGTCCATCTACTATTACTGTTTTATCTTTTTCTCTTTTTATTTCAGCACATAGTATAATAGTTCGATTTACTAGTTAATTTTGGTATTGCTAACAGAATTTAAGGGTGCTCAACGTTCATAGGAAAACAACTTTGCCTGTTGATCATAGCACTTGGGCACATGTTTTTATCTTTTTGTTTAGTATTTTTAAAATCACTTTATAGCTTAGAATAATTTTTTAGCTTATTTCTAAACTTTGGGTTGAAATTGAATTACAATTTTATTATTTGCATTTTAACCCCTGCTCGCTTTGTAGGCCATAACTTGAGCTCTGGATATCCGATTGAGGCATGCGAGCAGTCGTTGGAAAGCTAAAAATCATAGCTACAACTTTTGTGTTTGAAAAAAATCTGAATTCCGAATTCTACTGAGTCTAAATTACAGATTTCATATTCTGGACCTTTGTAATAACTTAAATAGCGGGCTCCTTGTTTTAAAGCCCAAAATCCCGATTACTATATATTTGGGATTGCTTTCTTTTTTAGAAAAAAGAGTAATTTCGGACAGAATAAAAGATATACGCGAATTTTTTTATTTTGAATTCAATGGAAGGCTAATTTCATCAGATTAATCCACGAATTCAGAGTTTCATCACACCTGGAGGTTCAGGTTATACCGTCGATTTTTAGTTCATGATTCTATTTTCGTTCATCTGATTATATTGATTTTCTGATTGCTTAAACTGAATTTCAATAAAATCAATTAATTTTATTTGACAGAATTCGGTTTCAATCTATAATTTAATTGAATTATAATTCTACGATGCTTAATCGTTAATTGTAATATTTTAATGATTGTGATGCTTAATCCAGTCAATGAAATCGAATTCACATAGGGTTGATTGTACGCTTGTTTGATCAATTCTGTAGTCAAATAAGATTAGAATCACGAATTAGAAATTAATTAAATTTCATTGATAGAATCTGTGATAGGTTCGAAACTCGAATAAGTGGATTAATCGTTTTGCTCATCTGTCCAAACCAAATCATTATCAAACCCCCAATTTCGAATTTCAACTCGGTTAATATCATTATATCAGGAGTCCTTGCGAAACGACTCGGGTTATTACCCCTTTCTGCACTAATTTTAAATCGTATTTGATCCGTGTGCGACAGCGGATCAAATTGGCGCCGTTGTCGGGGACTCTTTGATAATAATATTAACCAGTTTTAGATTATTACTAACCTTCCTAACAATTGTTTCTTTGTGCTCTGTTGTTCTACAGGTCAGATAGGGTTGTGCTAGCTCGTAGGCACGTTGCTAGTCCAAAAAAATCCGATTTTCAGGCGACTGTGGCGGATTGCTCATTATTTTTGCCAGAAAATCCGAAAAAAATCAAGGAACAGGACTCCCTTATAAGGGACTTATTATGGGATTCCAGGCTCAAATTCCCAAATTCCTTCATCTGGACCACTTTTTTAATTTTTTTAATTTTCGATATTTTCAAAAAAATCCAAAAAAATTTGCGTTACCTTATTTGATTTTTAGAGATTTTTGGTGGTATTTTTATATTTTTTGGATTTTATTTGATAGTGTTTTCGATTTTTCATCTCAATTTTAGCAATAGGGACATTGTTGGAATTTTCAGAATTGTGATTTTGCATTTTACTGTTATGATGATGCATGACTAGGGCTAGTTCTGTAAATCTGCACCCCCTTGACCCTGAAATAGATAGAACTTTTCATTTACGGCGTAGACTTAATGGAGCTGCTAGTGCTAACGTGTCAGATAGAGAGTCAGATAGTGATAGTGATAGTGAAAAAAGTGACATTTTGCTGCACAATATGGCTGATATGAATAATAGAACTTTAAGACAACTTGTTGCACCTGATGTTACCTATAATGCATTGTGTATTGAATATCCTGAAGTTACTGTACCATTTGAACTTAAATCTGGTTTAATACACTTGCTTCCAAAGTTTAATGGTCTTGCAGGTGAGGATCCCCACAAACACTTGAAGGAGTTCCATGTGGTGTGTTCTACCATGAAACCTCAAGGAGTCTCAGAAGATCATATCAAGCTGAGGGCCTTTCCATTTTCACTTCAAGATACTGCCAAGGATTGGCTATACTACCTTCAGCCAGGTTCTGTTACAAGTTGGAATGAATTGAAGAAATTGTTTTTAGAAAAATTCTTCCCTGCCTCAAGAGCTGCTTCAATCAGAAAAGAAATATGTGGCATTAGACAGATTGACAGAGAATCACTACATGAGTATTGGGAGAGATTCAAGAAATTGGTGTCTAGCTGTCCTTACCATCAGATTTCTGATCAATTGCTCATCCAGTATTTTTATGAAGGTTTGCTGCCTATGGATAGAAGTATTTTGGATGCTGCTAGTGGGGGAGCACTTGTCGATAAGACACCAGAAGAGGCAAAAGCTTTGATTGAGAACATGTCCATTAATTCCCAACAGTTTACAACTAGAAGCAATTCAGCTGTTTTGACAAAGGGAGTGAATGAGATTCAAACTTCTTCACACAAGAATCTGGAAAGCAGACTTGATGAGCTTACATCTTTAGTGAAGAAATTGGCAGTAGGTAAAGCCCAAGCAGTGGTATGCGGTATTTGCACTTCTCTAGAACATCCTACAGATTCATGTCCTACCTTGCAAGACGATCCAATTGCTGATGCTCCTCAAGCATATGCAGCAAACATATTCACCCCTCAAGCCAACTATGATTTGTCATCTAACAGGTACAATCCCGGTTGGAGAAACCATCCCAACTTGAGATGGGGGAATTCATCTGCACAACAACAACAGCAACAGCAGCCTAGGCAGCAGAACATTCCGCATCAACGACAAAACATTCCTCAGCAGCAAAACAGTACACCTTCATTAGAGGATCTTGTTAAGCAAATGGCTGTCCAAAATCTTCAATTCCAACAAAGAACAGATTCCACAATTCAGAATTTGGAGACAAAGATTGGTTAACTGGCCACTTCAATTAATCAGATGCAAACTCAGGGATCAAACCAACTACCTGCCCAGTCGGTAGTAAATCCGAATGCCCCTAATGTCAGTGCAATTACATTGAGGTCTGGGAAAGCTGTTGAAACACCAAAGGTATCTGAAACTATTGTGAAAAATAACAAGGTTGCTGAAGAAATTTTGATACCTGAAATTGTTGGTGATGACCAAAATATACCACTTCCTTTTCCTCAAAGGGCGGTGAAGACTAAGAAAATGGACGAGGCAGATAGGGACAGGGAGATCTTGGATACATTTAGGAAGGTGGAAGTGAACATTCCCCTCCTTGAAGCAATTAAACAGATTCCGAGATATGCCAAATTTTTAAAAGAGATGTGCACACACAAGAGGAGGTTAAAAGGTAATGAAAGAGTAAACATGGGGCGTAATGTTTCAGCCCTCATTCAGCCAATGCCCCAAAAATGCAAAGATCCAGGAACTTTTTCCATTCCATGTACCATAGGCAGTAGTCAATTTGAAAATGCCATGTTAGATTTAGGAGCTTCTATTAATGTTATGCCCACATCTATTTTTAACTCTCTTGCTCTTGGACCTTTACAGAGTACAGGTGTTACCATTCAACTGGCGAACAGAAGCAATGCTCGCCCCGTTGGACTTGTGGAGGATGTACTTGTTCGAGTAAATGAATTAATATTTCCTGCAGATTTTTACATTCTGGACATGGAGGGAGAGAATAATTCCAACAGGGCGCCTATCATTTTAGGCAGACCATTTTTGAAAACTGCTCGAACTAAAATTGATGTACATGCTGGAACTCTATCCATGGAATTTGGTGATAACATTGTAAAATTTAACATCTTTGATGCTATGAAACATCCCATGGAAGAGCATTCTGTCTTTCAAATTGAATTACTTGCTGATTTGGTTGATGACACTTACCCTGATATGTTTACTGCTGATTTTCCTTCACTGTCTGATTTTGATGATACTTTTATTTGTGAATTTTGCATAGATAATCAGTTGTGCTCTGTGTGTGCTGAGATTGAAGCTGCTTTGCAGATTGATCATTATGCTGATGTTGATACTTCTACTAATATAATTGATTTTGCAGACTTAGCTTCAGCGACTGGTATCATACCCTCCATTGAGCAGCCACCGACTATAGACCTTAAACCACTTCCTGAAAATTTGAAATATGCATATTTAGATGGAAGTGACAATTTACCTGTGATTATTTCAGCTAAACTTGAAGATGAGCAGGAAGAGAAGCTGTTGCAGATTTTGAGAAAACACAAGAAGGCAATAGGATGGACCTTGGCTGATATTCCCGGTATTAGCCCATCCATGTGCATGCATAGGATACTATTAGAGGATGGAGCAAAATCAGTAAGGCAGCCCCAAAGGCGACTCAACCCATTAATTCTGGATGTTGTGAAAAAGGAAGTGACCAAGCTCTTGCAAGCAGGCATTATATACCCCATCTCTGATAGTCAATGGGTGAGTCCGGTGCAGGTAGTTCCTAAGAAAACTGGATTCACAGTGGTTAAAAATGAAAATAATGAACTTATCCCCACACGAGTGCAGAACAGCTGGAGGGTATGCATCGATTACAGGAGACTAAACCAGGCAACTAGAAAGGATCATTTTCCTTTACCATTCATTGATCAGATGCTTGAACGGTTGGCTGGTAAGTCACATTATTGTTTTCTTGATGGTTTTTCTGGTTATTTTCAGATCCATATTGCACCAGAGGACCAAGAAAAGACCACATTCACATGCCCTTTCGGCACATTTGCCTACAGGAGGATGCCCTTTGGCCTATGCAATGCTCCTGGAACTTTCCAACGCTGTATGATTAGTATTTTTGCTGATTTGATAGAAAGTTGTATAGAAGTTTTCATGGATGATTTTACTGTGTATGGTTCCTCATTTGATGTATGCTTGAACAATTTAGATAGAGTTTCACGTTAAATTATTTAAAATTATTTTAGATTGTTTCACGTTAATATTTAATTTTGGTACAATTATTTAAAAAAAAAAGTCTTTTGCGAAAAAAATAACACGACTTAAAAACTATGTTTATCAACTTATTTTTGGCCTAAGTATATTGATGTAACTTTTAATTGATGAACTTTACTAATATCAAAATTTTCGTTGAACTAAATTGATGGGAATATAAATCTATAATAAACTAATTCATGTATCTTCACATACCAAAAACCAATAGTTCATTTATTATAACTTACGAATATTTCAGTGAGATTTAGTTAGGAAATGACATAATTTTATAGCCATATTTTGTTATTGGATAATGATTTTTCCTTCCAAGTATTAAATTAAACTAAAGAAAACTATGTCTTAAAACTACAAGCACAGTATATTAAAACATCAATTTATCAAAGACCAATCATGAATGAATACAATTATAAACAAATTTGTAACTACAAAAGGACTACAACAAAATCACACTAATTCTAAGGAAACTATTATATCACACATCTTGGTCTACGCCACGAGCATTTCCTAAAAAACAAAATCAAGCAACCACCTTGTGGTCGTAATCAGTGACAACATCAGGAACAAACTTTGTCCAAAACCAATGAGACTTCCACACTTTATTCATTTCTTCGATCGGGACGTTGTTTGTCTCGGGCAAAAACAAGGCAATGAAAATTGTCATGATGAGCACAAAGCCAGCAAAGAAGAAGAAAAGTTTGAACTTCAAGTGACAAAGCATAGTAAGAAAAATTTGAGCAATGGCAAAGGTGAACAACATATTCACAGCAACATTGGTAGCTTGACCTGCAGATCGAACCTCAAGAGAACATATTTCACTAGGCACTAACCATCCCAACGGACCCCAAGACCATGCAAATGCCGCAACATATGCACATATAAAGAACAAGAGAAGATTGGCTTCATTTTTGGTAAACGATCCTTCACCGCTAACTCCAAACTTTATAGCAATCATGCTTCCAACAACAATCTACAATAAATGATTATAACATTTATATTAGTCGTGATTTTAAAATGGCTTAGTTTGAACGGTGTGTGGATACTAATTTTAAAATAAAACGAATTAATTACTAGTTAAGTTGCAATTTTCACCTGGCAAATAAACATTTGGACACCACCTTCAAGGAACAAAATCCTTCTTCCAAACTTGTCCACAATGAAGATGGAAACAAAAGTAGCAACAACGTTGACACCTCCGGTAATTACTGCGGACATGAGCGAAGCATCGTTTCCAAAACCAAGAGTTTTGAAAAGCACAGGTGCATAAAACATGATAACATTGATGCCGGTGAGTTGTTGGAAGAATGGAATGAGAGAGCAAAAAGTGAGTTGAGGCCTGTATCTTGGTTGTGTAATATTCTTCCATGGGTGCTCGACCTTTTTGGCTTCCTCGCAAGCATCAATTAGATCTTGGAACTCCTCATCAACATTATCAATGCCACGAATCTTTTGCAACATTTTCTTAGCTCCTTCTTTTTGGCCCCTTTCAATCATAGAGTTTGGTGTGTCACCTAAGAAAAAAGATCCTATACACAACATGATTGCAGGGACGGCTCCAATACCCAAAGAAATTCTCCATCCACTCTCAAGATTGGCAGTCCAGTAGTTGATAAGATTTGCACCTAGGATTCCAATTGTGATCATCATTTGGAAGCCAATGTTGAGTGCACCTCTGATCTGTGTCGGAGCCATTTCAGACAAATACACTGGAACAGACTGTTTAGGAGCGACAAACAAAATAAATGCCATCAGTCATGCAATATTCTTGACATTTTATACATCACAACATGAAAGCATAAGATTGATACCAGTTCATACCTGATTACAATATCCTACGCCGAAACCAAGCAATAAGCGACCGACGATAAGCATTTCAATGTTGACAGCAAAACCATTCAGCAAAGCCCCAACAAGGAAAAACAAGCCACCTGCAAACATTGAGGCCTTACGTCCAAACATTCTTGTAGTCGTGGAAGCAAAGAAAGAAGCTATTAATGCTGCAAGATACAAGGAAGATGTGAACAAAGTAAGGAGCTCGTTGTCAAATTTGCAATATTGGCTCTCGTGCCCAGATTCATCTTTCATTTGCTTGTAAACACCAGGGAAGAATTTGACAAGGAATGGTTCCATGGAAGTCACTCCTCCTGTAATACCAAGATCATAACCAAAAAGTAGACCTCCCATGGCCGCCACCAAACATGTGACCAACACAAATGATGTGACCTTCCCTTCATAATGCCTTCCATTTTTTGAAGCAACTAAGACTCCACCAGCCATCTTTCAAACCCGTGTATCTTAAGGTTTAGGTATGTCTGTGATGTAAAATTGTTCTCACTTTTCTTTCTTGATGTGTTAGATGTGAAATATTATGCCCGTTTTATAACGTTGACAATTGACAACATGATAAGAGGAAGTCATAACAAACGTATAGTTGTTTCAACAGTACATACATTTTTAATATTCGTAATTATTTGCATCCTAGTAATTTGCTAAGACAGGAGCATTCTTTCTCGAGATTTGGTGTCGATACAATATTATCGGGACTTGGGATAAGAGCTAATTTTTGGATTAGATTATCAAACGTAATGATGGAACAAACCACATTAAATAATACCTAACGGTACTCTGTCAATCTATTTATAGTGTAATGAGAAAAAGTAAATGCAAAGTAGGTCGAATCCCATTTGTTACAAAAAAAATTCTTATGAATTATTTTAAATATTTTAAGGTTAAATAAATTTAATAAACATTGAAATTAAATATTTTAAAATTTACTTAAACAAAAATATAAATAAATGAATCAATCATAGTGTCTTACACCTCGTACAAGATGAGGTTGGACCGGTAAATGAAGAATCAAACATATAATTGAGGATGTTATATTTTATGATGGAATTGAGATTGTAATTTTTATTTGACCATTTTATTTATTCTGCTACAATTAAATGTCTTTGTTTTCCAGTCATTATAATGACCGTCCATCTACTATTACTGTTTTATCTTTTTCTCTTTTTATTTCAGCACATAGTATAATAGTTCGATTTACTAGTTAATTTTGGTATTGCTAACAGAATTTAAGGGTGCTCAACGTTCATAGGAAAACAACTTTGCCTGTGTTGAAAATGCGCTAAATTAGCTATATATTTTTTTGTAGTATTTTAAAGTAATTTATAAAATGTGTTATTGTCTTTCGAATTGTGAAAGACACATAAATGTTTAATGACAAAATAAAGAGTTGAAATATAATTATATTTATAAAAAAGGAGCAACTGTGGGATTTCATTTATGAAGTCAAATAAAAAAAAATAACTGTCAATTCAAAATGTTTTATGATCCATTGCTTTTTCTACCGAGTGTTAGTGTTACCGTATAAGATTGCATTACAAAAAATTCATGAATGATCAACTAACTAACGCATAGTAATCTAATAAGGGTTAGGTTTTATCCTCCTTAATTGAAAAAAATATAATGATGTTTGCCACTGAGAATTTCAGTTTCTTTTAGGCTAAAAAAGATATTAAGACCTGTTTTTTAGTTGTTTTCTCTAACAACAAGGTACATGCCAAATTAAAGTTTAATTATACATTGATAATCTATGAAGCATTTATTCATATTTGAACTCTAAAATACAAAGAAAATATATGAAAGATCAAACACAAGCAAAAATATATACAAAGTGGAATAATTCAACATTTAGCTACTTCAACCAAGAATTTTCTTCATTATGACTAGAATACTTAATAGTAGGCGGTGTAAGATACATGCAATAAATGGAGAAACCTTGTGAACCATTGACTAAATTTCATTTTATATCTATCTTTTTAATTCATCCTTACATTCAACGTACTCAATTAAAAATACGACAATACTTTTGCAGCTTATTAAAAATTATTCGTGGACGACCTTGCATAGTGTATGATATTGTTGTCTTTTATTCGAAATTCATCTTTTGTTAAAAAAGAAGTTAACTAAACGATGCTAAGTGTGTATGCTTACACAAAATTAAGTTTTCTTCGATAGTGATAAATTAAAGATTACGGATTAATAGCGCCTTTATTGTAATTACTAATCCCCTTCCCGTTTCTTTGAGGGGTTTTTCGTGTAATGAAAGAACAATCATCCATTTTATAAAATATTGCAAGATTCTATAAGAATATACGCATCATAATTTACTGCCCAATTAACATTGGAAATGTGATTTTTGAGTAACAAAAAAAAAATTAAGAATTAACGGAGCACAATATTACTTAATTATTAACGTATGGTAAGGAAACGACATTTAAGTTTTTGTGATTGGGCGGATAAATTAATAAATGTATAAATTATTTTAGATTGTAAAAAAAAAAAGTTAGCGCACATATAGCTATTGGCAGCCGCATTCCAAACCTCAATCCCCATTACCAATTCCAATTTCCAAATCCTAATTTCAATTCCGCATTTGGCTAGTACCGTGCAATTGATAATATGGTTAAAATACTTGCCTTATTCCTTCCTTTTATCGGATTGATTGTTATGCTGATAGTTATTTTATAGTTTTTTTTATTTTGCAAATTATGATTGTTATGCTGATAGTTATTTTATAGTTTTTTTTTATTTTGCAAATTATGATTGTTATGCTGATAGTTATTTTATAGTTTTTTTTTTATTTTGCAAATTATGATTGAAATGCTGATGGTTTATTTTATAGTTCTTTTTATTTTGCAATTGATGATTGAAGTGTATATTATTTCATTTCAATTTTTAGTAATAGTAGATTAGGCATATGATTGAATTATATTATTAGACATATATTTTGAAATTAATTTACATATAAAGAATTCATTTTTTTTAACTATAATTAGAAGTAGTTTAATTACATTACATATATGCTACTTAATTCAGCTTTATTTTTATTTTAGTATATAAACTACACATTTACCGGTTTGTGATCAATCTCTTAATTACAATTCAGCTTTGGTTAGATGTGTTATTCCCTGTATTGATTTTGACAGTGATGATGAATATCATATTTACAATTACCAATAATTATATACATTGGAAGAGTTTTATTTCAAAATATGGGCCACCAACATCTTTTTTTTTTTACTTTGGTGGAAATAGCTCTAACTTCTATATCTGAAAGAAATCATTGGAAAATTATCGGAGTATCAAATAGGATAGATTCTAGTTCTTGTTTTCCTTATTACTTTTTTTACAATTTACAATTTATATGTTAATAATAAATAGTCTAATTTATTTCGCAACTGGAATTGATTTCGCAACTAGAGGGATTAATCTATTTTAATTATAATATAAAATTGGGTGTAACCAATACTAAGCTGTAATAAATTATTATTACTTGTGTTCATGTGATATATATATATATATATATATATATATATAT
>JBBPBP010009779.1:63609619-63620365 GCA_037974735.1 Cicer chorassanicum | reverse complement strand
ATATACAGAATTCATTTTTTTTTTAACTATAATTAGAAGTAGTTTAATTACATTACATATATGCTACTTAATTCAGCTTTATTTTATTTTAGTATATAAACTACACATTTACCGGTTTGTGATCAATCTCTTAATTACAATTCAGCTTTGGTTAGATGTGTTATTCCCTGTATTGATTTTGACAGTGATGATGAATATCATATTTACAATTACCAATAATTATATACATTGGAAGAGTTTTATTTCAAAATATGGGCCACCAACATCTTTTTTTTTTTACTTTGGTGGAAATAGCTCTAACGTCTATATCTGAAAGAAATCATTGGAAAATTATCGGAATATCAAATAGGATAGATTCTAGTTCTTGTTTTCCTTATTATTTTTTTTACAATTTACAATTTATATGTTAATAATAAATAGTCTAATTTATTTCGCAACTGGAATTGATTTCGCAACTAGAGGGATTAATCTATTTTAATTATAATATAAAATTGGGTGTAACCAATACTAAGCTGTAATTAATTATTATTACTTGTGTTCATGTGATATATAAATATAAAATATGTTTAAAAATTCAAGGCTATATATATATGTACAGAGACACGATATTTAGTTCTTTTATCATGCTTAGTTTAAACAAAATATAATTATAGTAATATGTGTGTTTAATGATATTAAATATATTTTGGATTATATTACAATAGCAGATGATTTATTTATGTATTATTAGTTAATAATTTATTTATCTATTGGAGCAAGTAATTAATCTGTATTTGGAAGTTGAGTTGATTTATTTATTTATTATATATTTTTCCGCGGACTATTAGAGACGAGGGTCGTCGAAGACGCGACAAGTTAGCAGATCGGGTTTGTTGGGCGAAATCTTCAATTGAGGTAAGGGGTGAGATGAGGTTCCATTTTATGAATACAAAATAACGTGAGTTGAACGGGAATACCGAAATTCCCAGATATTCATTCGGGGCTCACTACGTACGGTCGAACCCTATTGAGCAATAATAATTAATTAATAATATATGAATGGTAATGATGAGGACTAAAATATAATTTAGCAACCTATAGAATTGTTGTGAATTTATTTATAGCAAGATTGCACGTTGAATGATTTTATGTAATGTGATGCTGATTGTTACTGTATGAATAATATATATTGGAGTGTTCTTGCTATTTGATTGAAATCGTGAAACTATTTTAATGTGCTACCTGATGATTTTTATTATTGCGATTGATAAGATTGGGCTGTGCTTTGTGAGTAGTGTAAACCAAATATTGGGATTGTATCGTGATTGACTGATATACATATATAACGATGAATATTGTGAACTCAAACTGAAATTTATTGAGTTGTGATGATTGAGTAAGTATGAGACATGTGTTGTAGATTTTGGAGTTAGGATTATTTTGTCATCATATAGGTAGGGTCTGACAAACCTAGCGATTCGGGGAAGTACAACTGAATGAGTCTGATCGTGGAGGGCTACAGTCGAACTGTAAGGTAAGATTGATAGACCTTGGGGGTACATCTAGTGGGAAATTCCTAAGTGGATTAGTGGGTTATTCCCTAAGGCCGGGAACTACCGTGCAACACAAGAGTACCCCGACTGTCGCGTATATTTGTCTCGGGTTGAGTTGAGGGGATCTATGAGGACTTGGCCATTCATGAATTGTCCGTCCACTCTTGTAGTGGCATAGTATCAAGCCTCCTAACCAAGTACTTCAGAGTAGAATGGTACCAAATGATGAAGTATAGAGTATAGGACATGCATAGCATTTTATCCTTGTAACCGTTTTATTGTGATTGAATTAGATTAACCTTAGATATTATATTATTGAATGTTCTGCTTATTTGTACCTTTTTGACTAATTACGTGTTCTTCTCGTGTATTTTATATTGTTACATAATTTCGAAACTTACCCCTCGATGTTTGTGTTTGGCGCTTGCGAGAGCGCAGTTATTTCAGGTTATTGGTTGGTGATCCACGCTCTGATAGGTGATACTGGGTGGGAGTAATTTGTTGTATTTTGTTGAGTTATGAATTAATTTAGATTTTTATAAATTCGATCGATCAATTGCGTTTTTATGTTATAAATATTTATTTAATAAACCTCAACTATATTCGAGATTCAAGGATTTTTAATTTAATTTTTTTTTATACTCTACTTTTGGACCGCTGTGAATCTCTTTCAAAACTAGTGCATTTTACTTTTTATATCAATTTGGGTTTAGGGTGTCACACCTTACATTTCTCTCCAAACCAAATCAAAAATGGAAAGAAAAGAAAAGGGAGCTAAGGGGTAAAAGGCATGAAGGTAAGGAAATATGTTGCTTGAATCAAATTCTTTAGCTTCCATGAAAGAAGAAATTGAAGAATGTGGGAGGTATAGCAAGAAGATATTGTGTTACAAAAGAAATTTGGGTTCACAACCTCTTATAGGGAACTTCAAAGGTAACATATTCAATCCCCAACTCTAAAACCTCTCTAAGGTTTGTTTAGGATTGTTAATTTCGCTAAAGATAAGATTTAAGTTATCTTACATTTCTTCTCTTTGCATATGAAAATTGAAGCATCCTTATTGCATATCTTCTTTGATGCGATTGTTGATTGAAAGATGATGGTTTTATGATGTAAATTGTAAGTTTTATGTGTATGTTATTTGATTAGTGTTGATAGTTCTATGATGTAAATTGTGTGTTTGCTTTGTTGTTATCTTTGACATGAGGTTGTCATATGAGTATGATTATGGCCTTAAAAGTTGAGGAAAAGGGATTTTTGAGAGTAAGAATGGGTAAAGATTATGCTTACGTAAAATAAGATTTTGCATCTTGTCAAATTCGTTTAGCGAGTTTAGTTTTAGTTAGTGAATTGCCCTGTTTGAGAAATGTTTTCTTTCTATTTCAGATTCGCTGAGCGTAATTGAATTTTGCTTAGCGAATTTTACCTAATTAGGGACTATAGTTTAAGAGTTTTCTTAACTGTTTGGCTTTGGTTTTAACTATCTAATATCTAGAACTTCAATTAGGAATTTAAAATCATTATCAAGTATTGCTAATTCTTTAATGAATGATCTTAAAATTTGATGTTGTATTTTGTATGAACCTATTGTGATAGTTGTGAATTGAAGGAAAGGTTTTGTTCTTGTATTTACAAATAAATAAATAAATATATATATATATATATATATATATATATATATATGTATGTATGTATGTATGTATGTATGTATGTATGTCCGCGCGAGCGCGTTTTTTTATTCAAAATTATAAGAATAAGTTGATAAATAAGAGTATATATTGAGATGGATCATATACGCATTTTGACGTATTTCTTCATTAAAGAGAAATATATTTTTATAGTGAGTTAACTGAATTCCTTCAGTAAATGGGGAATTAGTAAGGAAAGAGTAAGTAGGATGATTTTTGCAATCATGACATCTGACCTACAACGGAAGGCAAAAACTCGTTATTTTCAACGGTGGGAAAGGAGGGGCGAGAAGGTCGTGATTAACATCGCCGATAACGGTAAGGGTCGAGATGTTACAAAAAAGGACGAGTTTTTTCCTTCTGTGGGATTCGGGCCCAGTACCTTGGAGATAAGTACCGCCTCATTCTAGCTCAATTGGTAGTGGGAATGGAATGAGGCGGTACTTATCCCCTAGGTACCGGGCTCGAATCCCACGTAAGACAAAAACTCGCTATTTTCAACGGTGGGAAATGGGGGATGAGAATATCGTGAGGTAGCACCGCCGATAACGGTAATGGCTGGAGTGTTACACTTACTATAGAGTAGTTACACTTACTATAGAATAATATCTCTCAAGTGACTCACACTTGAGCGATTTAATATATGAGTTTTTCAAAGATTTTTAATATTATTATATAAATTTCAACTTTATGTATATTGTTTAGTATATATTTCATCTCAATAATTTAAATATAAGTTTTAACTCTACTAAGTATCTTATGAGTTTTAAGAACTATTAATGAGAGAACTTTTCCATACATCTAGTATGGCTGGGAAGATTTTGTAATTATTTTCTTATTCTATGTTATTGAGTTTTGAAACTTACTATGTTGTTGTGTTGATGTTTCCATATATTTTAGCATTGAATGATTGAAGAGTATATCAGTTTTGTTCCTCAACTTTTTAATATATAGTGAAATCAAAACACCAGATCACACGCAGAGTCCTAGTTTTAGGATTTATTTTATTTTATGAATTTGTCATTGTTATATTCCTTAGTTATTTATATTAAAATCGTTTGGTTAAATGAAAAATGCTCCATCTTGTCTTTTATTATAAGAAATATTTTCTCATTGAATTAAGATTTAATTTTTCTAAACCTCAACTTATAATATTTTGAAATAAAAAAAATAAAAAAATAAAAAAGTTTCCCTTGAACTATAGAATTTCAACTATGTTTTTCTAAAAAATCTTTTATCGTATGTTAGGGGTTTGCAATTTATCTTAAAAATTAAAGCATGTACAACAAGTCATGATTGCCAATTAGAAAGTCAATGTCCTTTCCTTTAGGAGGAGACATGTGGTGTCATCGTCATCTTCATCATGTTTGGATAAGAAATTAGTACATTTATGCAACGAGGGTTTTAGAAAGAGACCATGATTTTTGAACACATGTGAATTGTTTGAGAGATTTAATAGGCAATTTAAAAAGCATAAACAAAGCAAAATCGTGAGTATGTGCGAAGTACTTACCAGATTATTTTTTGTTGCAGAAGCCATACATTGAAATCCCATTCTCTCTTTACAAGGATGTGTGCACAATGCAAAGAAAAGTGATTGGCAAAACAAAAGTTATCAACCGTAAAATATAATTATAATCTTGTTTCTTTTTGGCCTATTTTATTTTTATTTTTTTAATATGGAATATCTGTTTTCAAAATTCCTTAGAAATTTTATATATAAGGTTGTTTTACATAAAATAAGAAAATAAATTTTTTTTTTTTTCTAAATAGTTTTAGCGGGAACAGTCTAAATATGTTGTTTGTATTAACTTAATTGTACTTTTCCTATGATACAATTGATTGATCTTTCCGTTTCATATTAAGTAAAAAAAAGTAACCCATTTAGAAGATATTTTGTCTCAAATTATTTGTTATTTTAAAATATCATTGAAATTATTACTACTTTTCAATGTTACTCCCTTTTTTATACACAATGTTACCGGACTTTGTTAATTAATTATATCCTGCACAAAATCAACGCAAACAAAAAAATTCAACATAAATTAGGCTAATTTAAAAAAAAGGATATTTAATCAATCTTATATTAAAATACAAAATATTACTAATTTTATAAATATATCTCTTTAAGGATTTGCATATTCAAGTCTAAAACGTGGTACATAACTCATATATTTAAAAGTTATAAACGAGCTATATTATAGTCGGTAGGAGCTAAAAATATGATCCATTATCGTGAAAAACCCTTGCCCAATGGCTGACTTTTGTTTTTGAATTTTAAAAAAATTGGTTTCTTGAGTGAAACGTGGATGATGTTCACATTCCCAATGAGAGAATATTCCTTTCATCATGTAGAACGTTATGAATGTTAAAAATAAAGCATTTTTTCCAATCAATTTTTTACAAGAATTTTCGTAATTTTTAACGTTTCTTTGAATAATCAAAACAATCCTCAACAAGAGGTTTTGTGAAAATATCAATCAGTTAGTTTTCAGTATTAATAAAAATTAATTCAACATCCTTTTAGTTTATGCGATTACGAATGAAGTGATTCTTAATCTTAATGTGCTTTGATCTTGAATGCTTAATCTCATCTCCTAGTCAAGCAAAAGACAAGGAACAATTGTTATGTCCACTGGAAAAACATAATATATTTCAGCAACAAGTTGCAACGCACAACTACTTTGGATGAGACAAAACCTTGAAGATTATCAGATAAATGAGAGTAACATTCCTATCTTCTGTGATAATACATCAGTTATATGTTTAACTAAAAATCTAATTTTACACTCAAGAGCCAAACACATTGAGATTAAACACCATTTCATTAGAGACTAACTATGTTCAAAATGAGATTATTAACATAAAACTTGTTGACTCTAACCACCAATGGAAAAATATCTTTACAAAACCCTTGGCTGAAGATTGATTTAGCTTTATAAAGAACTTAAATATTTACTTTAAAAATTAATGATCGCTTAAACTCTCTATTGAGTGCCCTTGGTAAACTAGACTATTTTTGTCTCTAATAAAATAAACATTCATTATGCCTCTGGTAAATTGAAGTTTTCTTCCGCCTCTAATAAATTTATTTTCATCTTGCCTCAAGTAATTAGATTATTTTCTAAACACTATCTGAACAAAAGTGAAATGTTTGCCTCCAATCAAACAATTTTGGTTGCTTCTAATGCGATTTTTTTTGTGATTATTGGTATTATGACACGTGTAGTTTCTCTCACCTGTTGAGTTGAAATTGAAATAATTTGTGTGTGGTTCAAGGACAGCACATTAAACACAACTATCCCTTGTATTGTACATTTGTTTTGAATTTTATTTCAATATTAGATACTTACCCTTTTGAACAAAACCACCAACACTCACACTCATCCATTTCATTCACGCATTTTTTCTTGACCTTTGAACCTTAAATCTTCAATCTCAAGAAACTTCTTTCATTTCTGAAAACAGATTCTATACCAACTCCAACAATGTCATGCAACACTGGTCAACTTTATGTTTTAAGTGAACTACGAGTGGATTTCTACAACCTCGCGAAAAATGGGTTTGACTTCATAAATGAATTTTGTGAAATGAGTTGGTTCAACTATTTCAACCTTAAAAAACTTAAAATCTACGATGTTATAGTGGAATTATGGAGATATGTTGTTGCTTTAGACAATTAAATTACTTGTTAAAGATAACTCGTTCTCTACTGCATCAATTACAAAATGCATAAATGACAAAATTTTGTTGAAACCTGTTTTGATAATATTGTAGAGGAGTCAAAAATCAACAAAGATTTGTTTGAAGACCCTAAAGTCAATACATTTGATGTGCAACTAAAGCTCAAGTATAAGGTGTTGGTCAAATTATTATTCATTGCATTGTTCCCAAGGGTGACTCCATAGATAATGTTAGCAAGGAACATAAGAATATAATGTGGTACATCTAAAGGAAGACTAAAGTGAACTTTCCAAACCTTATTTTTGAGCATATGAAGCATTGTGTTTTGAGTTCCAGAATTGGAAAGATAAATCAAATTCCTTAATCTCGATTAATTTCTGTATTTTTGGAAACAACCCCCTTTATCAAAGAAATAGAGGATGTTAGAAGGGATACAAGTGACGAGTATGTATTGTTTTCTTTTGTCCCATTGTTTAATATAAACAATGTCTTCAAGATGAAAATTCTGACTACAAAAACATTATTAAGCCTTATGTGGACTGTAAAGGGAATAAGCATGTTGGTAAATCAAGTGGAACTGCAATTACTCATGTAAGAATGGTTTAATTTTACGCTCTCATCTATGAAGAAGTCAACAAAGAACTGTTCATGAATACATTAGGATGGTAATAGAAAATCCTTATTTTGCTCAACTTAGTTTCCCTCTATAGAAAGTTGTTCCTGAATATGAAAAGGAGAGAAAATAGAAAGGCAAAGAAACTCTGACTATTGTAGAAGAAGGAAAAACAAAGGAAACCAGTGAGGAAGATGAAATTCCTCCTTTTAAGCGAAATGGAAGTTACTAATCTTTGTTCATGATACTATTTAAAATTCTATAGATAATGTTAATGTAGTTTTAGATTTGTAAAGCTCATTATCATGTATCTAGAAAATGATAATAAAATCATACATAATGATATTATAAATGCAGTCATATAAGTTCCAGCGAGATACAAACACAAAGTGTCGTTGTAACTACGAAATAGTTTACAAAACATTTCATGAAGTATAAATTTACAAACAAATGACTCTAGTCCAAGCCACTAATGGATAAACATCTAAAAGAATGAGCAGAAGAATCAAAATTGATCAAAGTGTCTAAATTAAAGACAAATCAAGTGATCCATCATCTTATGAAAAGACAACGAGCAAAATATTCATCTGATCTACATTTGTCTGATTTTGAAGATTAACAAAGACTAAAGAAGCTCAAATCATCTCTACTGCACTGATCTACAAAAACACAAGTCGGTATCATGTTGTCTAAAGGTAACAACTATTCGTTTCTTGTGAATTATAATTGCATGATCACATAGGTCAATCTGAACCAAAGGTGGATCATCTGTGCGAGGATGGTGATGAGCCATGTGGTTGAGAGAAGATGAAATAATAGCTAGAAATAATACATTTCTAAAATTAATAAAAACAATTATTCATCATTTTTATTATTTCATAAATACAGATAATTATTCACTTAATGAATTTCATATATTTTTTATTACCAAAATATATAAAACTTAATCGGTATGCATTCCTCTATTTTGATGCTTTAACCTCTTTAGTCTTAAAAAAATTGTAAATAAACATATTAATTAATCAAATTATACAATTACTTTTTTAGTGAAGTTTGTTGGAACTCTAGCATTGACATTGGCAGTATTAGATGGGTTAGTGGGCTTTGTTGGATCTCTAGCATTGACATTGTTGACACTTGGTGTGGTTGGTGGGGAAGTGATTCTTTTGGGTGTAAGCATTTGTTTCCTACGTGTAAGATACACTACACGTTGAAGTTCATTCTTTTCATACCGTGTATTGAACACTGATCTCAAATATGTTGCTATTATAAAGGCAATAACCTGAAAATGAAAGAAGAAAAAATAATCAAGAAATTAACATTTAATTGATTTGAGATATATGATTCTTTTATAAGCTAAATAATATTGAAATACAAATAAGGTTTAATTGCAATTTTAGTCCCCCTATTTTTACTAATTTATGAAATTGATTTCCAATTTTAAAAATCGACAATTTTGGTCTCTTCCTCTAATTTTTTAACTAAAACATGATGACATGAGATGTTTTAAATAACGTGACATATGATACAATAATGTAGAGTGATTAACACTCATAAAATTAGAATAAAACGCAGTAAAAACTTAGTTTTCAACTTCGAATATTTTTCATATTTTAATTTAATTAAAGACATATAAATAATTAATACATTTAGATGGTTCAAAAATACATATAAATACATAAAGACATATAAATAGAATTGTATGTTACGACATTTAAAATATGTCAAACGGTCATTTTTTGTTCAAAAATATTAGAGAGGGACCAAAATTGTCGACTTTTAAAATAGGGAGACCAATTCTGTGATTTAGTAATAATAAAGGGACTAAAACTGCAATTAAGCCTACAAGGCTAAATTTAACTCAGAAAAATGAAAGAAAAAAAATTAATTTATATGTGATTTATATATGTAACTAATAAAATTTGTGTATCTCATACCTGTAATATAAAGGCTCCAAGAGCTATCCATCTCATGATTTTCCAATGGTCATTCAAAAAATCATAGATTGTGTTATAATAACCATTTGTACCTTCTGGTATAACCTATAGAGATTTTGCAATGTTTTAGAAAATTAATAATTATTTTGAAATTATAAAGATAAAATATTTTAATTTTAAAATTTAATAAATGCCAACGTGATTTTCAAAATTGAAAATAGGACAATTAATTTTAAAGACCAAATTGCTTAATCCATAAACTCAAAACTATATAAGTGCATGTTCTCACCTTTTTCCAGCTATGATCAAAGTGTATGAAAAGAGCAGTTGTCAGCTCAACAAGGATAAGTGGTACCAAGAACATACAATACTGAAATATCTTAATTAAGGAAAAAAAAATGAACATAGATAAAAATCATAGAAAAAAAGATTAAATATTGTTTTCCAAAAAAATTGCAATTAACCTTTTGCACCTATACTTAAATATTCAATTAATTTTTATAACCAAACCTTATTGCCCCACAGTGGGCATCTTTAATTTTCTAAACTTAGTTTAAATCCTGTATATTACCGTTGTAAAATAGGATTAATATTATCGTCATTAATAATAATTTTTCATTCATAATATTTTCTTAAAAAAAATACTAGTGGTTATCAATTATTCACTGCATATTTAGAGGATACAGTAAGTAAACAACATGGACTCCTTTTTGCTGTTCCGACATATCCGAAAAAAGAGACAATTACGAGAAATGCACCAATTGTAATCATAAAGTAGACAAACCTGTAAAATTTGTCACACACTTAAATATGGATACAGGATATTAAAAGTTGAACTATATATTTCATAAATTTAATTTCTTGTTAAAAACATATTTAATATAAAATATTCAAAATAGTGAGGCAGGTAAGACTAAAACATGCCTACATGTTTTTTGCAATGAAATATTCACCCTATGTTCGGGTTTTTTGATCGTGTAAAAATATCATTTTTATCTGAATTTTTAATTCTTAGTACGCTTTATATTTTGAATTTGTTTGATAAATATTGTTAGCCATTTCAAAAAATGTTTAATTTAGGCGTGTTAAACTAATTGTTATTCCATAATTAGCGTATTCTTTTTTTATACAAAAAAGCCTAAATAATAATAATTTTTTTAAAACTATGTCTAAATAATTATTAATCATGCTAAATTATTTTGAATTTAATTTATATACCTTTTATATAATCCCGTCAAATCATTCAAAACTTTTATCTTTTTTTGAAACTTTTACTTTTTATAGTAATTACC
>JBBPBP010009779.1:63589944-63601659 GCA_037974735.1 Cicer chorassanicum | reverse complement strand
AAAACAGAAGATTTTAGTGATTTTTTGAAACAGAAAATAAAAATTAATTTTATAATAATAAATAAATAAAACAGAAGATTAATAAATTTTAAATTATTGAAGTAAAAATATTTTAAACATTACTTGGCATAAGCTTATTATTAATAAAGATCAATTTGTATGTTCCTTTATATTTAAGGAGATTTTTAAATATTGCAGGGATCAATTTCAAAAAAATATTTTTCAGGGACTAAAATTAAAAAATGTTATATTTACAAGGACCAAAAACTGTTTCCCTTTGTTATTTAATGTTTTTGTAACATCCACTTAAAATTAAGAACCAAAAATAATTTTTTTTAATATTACATGGATGTAAACCAAACAAAAAAAAATTACTAGGACCAAAATTAAAAAATATTATATTTACAGAGAACAAAAACATATTTAAATCTATTATTTATTTATATTTATGAATAATGATGGACCGTGAGCCGTAGAGTGACTCATTATTGGTATAAGTCGTAGAGTAACTCATCATTTTACCATTCATTCTCCGTCACTGTAGCTTTCGGTGACAACGTTTACACCTTTTCACTCCCACCCTATTTTCATCTACATAGAGTACCTATTTTCATCTCTATAGAGTATAATAACATCATAACTTGTTTCTCTCCTTAGAATAATTTAGTATTAATATTAATAAATATATATTAAAAAATAACTCTTCAATTATATTAAATTTACCATAAAGTCTTACAAGTATTTTAAATTACACAATTTATATTGTCTAACAACAATCTCAAAGAATACAAAAAACAATCAAATCTTATCTATGAAATTTCCAAGTATGCATAGCCAAAAACCAAAAACAAAGACTTCTATTTTTCATCTGCAAATAATAAAAAGATAACATCAATAATAACATATCCCATGTATTTTGTCTCAATATTCTTGCATTACCAAAAAAATTCATAATCCCTAATTCTATCCAAAACATAAGGAACACCAAAATACATGGGATATGTGTTAACAACATAAATATCAATCTTGTCTTGCCACACCCAATTCTATCAAAACCGTAAAGTATCTGAACACCATCCACATGAGATTTTGTTTTTCATAATTCTGCAATAGAAAAAAAAAAACAAAGTTAAAAAACATCTCCAATAACTATAAACCCCCACTAGAACTCACATGATTCATAAGACAAAATGAAAGAAAATAAATACCTACTTCTCACATGAATGAATCAATTAAGGCAAAAGGAGAGCTAATGTGTAGATGATACACAAATTGCACACTACATAAAAGTATATATTTGTCTACTATCATTATCAATGTTTAAGTTTAATCTATGCAAGATACCTTCTCATTGTCTTCAATCTAAGATCTAAGAAACTCTAAATGAAGATGATACACTGAGCAAACTAAATCATTGAAAAGACAAAATCAAAATATAAATTATTAGTAGATATATAGCAAAACAAACACTTTAACCCTTTGTTGACACTTAATTTTGTCCGCTTTTTATTTATTTATTTATCTATTTATTTGTTTTTATTTTTTATTAAAAAAAAGGAGAAATAATAATAATAATAATAATAATAATAATAAATGTATAGAAATATTAAAATAAAAATAAATAATTAGGGCTATAAACTTTAGACAATTACATGTGTTCCCAGTTCTTGTTTGCCTCTAATTCCTATTCAGACTCTTTTCTAAAAATAAAAAATAATAAAAATAAAAAATAATAAAAATAATAACAATAAATATATAAAGGTACATAATTGAATGAAAATAAACTAAAAAGAAATGGATTGATGGTCATAAAAATCGTTATAATGATAATCAATTGAATGGATTGATGGTCATAAAAATTGGTATAATGATAATCAATTGAATGAAAAGAAACCGAAAAGAAAGAGATTAATAGTAATAAAATGGTGATCAATTGGCAATTATTCCCTTGTCTTTTGTAACCTACACCCGAAAAGCCTATAAATAATTGATAGTAAGAGTAGAAGAGGGAGCACTATTGAGAGCACAAAAAAAAGAAAGAAGAGAGAATAATAGGCAAAAGAGGAGTAGAGAATCTGGTCTTGGGAAAATCAGTCTAGCAAAAAACCAATTCAGTAATAAGGTATCACTTTCTTATTGTTTCTCTAATTTTCTTCTTATTAGTCTTTGTATTGCATCCTTTTAAAAAAAGTTTTTTTTTCTTTCTCTTTTCTGTTTATGCAAAAATAAACTCATGTTAAACTTTCATTTTTCTAAAGTTGTCAGTTCCTAAAATTGTTTTATTTGCAACACAAAATACTAAAAAAAATATAACTATGTTTATAAACCAATCACCAAGAAAACAAATTTCACCCTATTGTAATATAATAGAAAACTCATATCACGTCTTTATCAAATAACTCAAAAAGAATCATAACAACTAATAAATAGTTTTTCCCTTAGGATTAGAATTAATGGTCGTTGCCGTCAGATGAAATTCATCCTCGCTCGCCACGCCACATCACTCACCCCCAATTGTTGGTGGTCTTTGTGTCGCGACAAACGCGACAACCCACGGGAAAATCGTTTAACAGGCTGTTTCACTGTCGCGTCCATCTGTTTCGTTCACATATCGCCGCAGCACGTTGTTTTCTAACAAAAATCAATTTTTCTTTACTTTAAAACAAAAATAAAAAGATACAATTCGTGAACAGACATCTCACCTCTTTTTTTCGTTATTATTACATTTCCGTTACGTTATTTTCTAACAAAAATCAATTTTTCTTTAAAACAAAAATAAAAAGATACAATCCGTCAACAGACATCTCACCTCTTTTTTTTTTGTTATTATTATTATTATTATTATTATTATTATTATTATTATTACATTTTTATTTTTAGATACGTATATAACAATTATTATAATAAAAAATAATTAAAATAGAGTAATAATAAAATTTCAGAAATACATAAATATTTTCTACCCAAGAACTACGTGTGTTTTGATTTCCCTATTGCACCTGGGGATACGTAGGAGCAAGGTTTTCCCCTTGTCAAACCAAATTAATAAAAAAATATTTTTCCTTCTTTTATTAATATAAATAATTTATTTTCTTTTTTTGTTATTTTTTAGGGGTAAAATAAATAATTAAAAAATAAATAACTTGTATACAATTAATTATAGGGTTACCGTTTTAACGGACGATGTAGGGTAATATTATTTTTCCTATTCGTAATTGACTCATGAATCTGTTTTTTGGTTCAAGAATTTTATTCTAGGTTTTATCTAATTTTTCCTTTTGAAAAATAAAATAAAATTGGTGACAACTCCTTTTTCGCGGACAAATCGGACGCGACAGCTGGCAACTCTACTGGGGACTTTTGAGAGTGAAGCCCAATCTAATTAATTGTATATAATTATTTCTTATTTATTGTTTTATTTATATTACCCCTATTGTTTTATTTGTTTTGTTATATTGTGAATATAATTATATGTGTCTTGTTAATTTTTTTTCATTGTGATGATTTTTTATTTTATTTTATTTATTTTTCTATACACTACCCTTATGAGTGGGCTCTATACCCGGGCTGAGTGCAACCTAAGATAAGTTAGAAACTGTGTAATGATAATCTTCTGGATGTACATCCTATTTGGTTGTCATGAAAGTCTCACCTAGAGTTGACATTTTCTAGAATATTTCCATTTTAATAGTTTACTTATTAATTGGTTTAATATTTTAGAATTGAGCTGTGTGCTCTAGGAACCAATTTAGAACTATATAGCCATCCATAGTAAAAGTTCACATTAAAAAAAAACCATCAAATTAAAAAGAACCATGTAAGACACATGTATATATATATATAAATAAATAAATAAATAAAAATAAAAAACCTACCCTATCTATACCTCGTATTCATCATAATGCATTGCTTAATCATGCATGTTTCATCTTTAATTTCATTTTACAACATGTTTTTCTTTTTCTCCTCATTTTTTTTAGAAAAATTAATTGCATATTAGGAGGTAGTAAAATGTTTCAGTTAAATGCATAATCATTGCATTCACTTTTTTTTTTACATTTTCATAACATTTTCCTTCAAGAAAAAAAATGGCAAAAAAAAAGCAAAAAAAAAGAGTATCATGACACCCTTACCGAACATGTTCTCGGGCTATAATCATGGGTGAATTGAAGCATACAAAGATGATCTAAACCAACTAAAAGACCCTATGGCTAAAAGCTTGGAAATCTTACAAACCATCAATACTTGAAATCATGGGAATCCTTCATGGAAAATAGTATATCACGAAAAACTCATGTTTATCCCATGATTTCATAAGTCTAACAATTTTCACCTTTTAGTCTACTTTTTGGTTATACTCTACCTCAAGTCTCTTGTCTACAAGATTTGAACCTGATACTAATGAGATTCATCTTCATCCTCCCCCCCCCCCCATTACTTGTGGGTCGTTGACATACTTTTTTGGCTTTTCGTCGCTAGCGAACTTCTAGATGTTGGGTCGTCTATGTTGAATTTTCATCACTATCGCTTATTACTTTGATGCCATGAAAAAATTGATCAATCTAAAGAAAAATGTCAAATCTTGCATGAAACTTTAACGACAATTACTAGACATTATGTTGAAGACATTGACGATGTTGCATATAGTTTCTGAGTTTATCCAAGGGGAAAAGTCAACAATGAAGATATTATCAAGTTCTCTCAATTTGATTCTAAAGCACTGATAATATTGCTAAGTATAAAGTCTTATGATACTTTATTATATTGACACATTCTTGTTTCCTTAATATTATGAATATCAATAAATGCATTTTGTTTCTCTTCCTTTCTACCCCTCATATATTTAACTATTTTTGACCCAACATTATATGCCTTTCTTTTATTCTAACCATGTACCATACATATTTGGAATTAGTTCATTCATAAATAAGTTTGCTAAGATTTCATTACATAATTTCAGTTATACTATTAATTCCACTGAACGGGATGAGAATGATAAAAATAAAATCCCTTATTTGGATATACCTCAATATATTGGGACATGTAGTTAATGTCATGTTAATTACATGTAAAAGGTCGTTTTATCTTTATCATTATCTAATTGTGCTTTGAATATACCAATCACGTGGAGGAATTTGAAGTTTGTACCATAACTATTCTAGCCGTCTACAAATCAAAAGTGAAATGTTGAAAGCATATGGGGATTTGACCTAATCATCGACCAGTTGAATCAAGAATGTAAAATTTGGGATAAGAAGATGATCATTTATATGTACATATTAGACAAATGTCTAAAAACTTGAAGTCATGTCCCTCAACAATATAATCAATTTACTGGTATTCTAGCTGCTTTATCTTCAATGTTCAAAGTATGTCATTATGAAGAATAGTCACTCACAAGAATGAAAGTCACAACCATCTTGCTTACCATCAAATGTATAAGAAAAGCTAGATAGAAAATTCTCGTACCAAATATTATCTCGTAACAGTGGAACACCCTCCTTGAGAATCACACTATAATTGGGGCACCACTTTTATTCTTATTATATAGAATAAAGGCAGTGCGACCCTTATCAAGAGTAATGGTCTGTGTTGGCCAACTGAATTCAATTCAAGAAAAATGTTGACTACCTCATGTGAAGGACAATTATTTCAAAAGATCTTAAAAGAAGAACATATGAACTTCGGAGCTTCAAAAGAAAGAATTAGCGCACAAGAAGATTACACATATTTAAAAAGACTAGCATGACAAGTGGACTCCCAACTATATGTGCCCCAATACCATAAAAAAAAAAAAATCATTCAAGTGTGGCTCTGATCCACACCAATATGGATCGAGAAGACTTATCACTACTTGCACACATTGATGTTTCAAAAAGTATTACATCTAAATGAAGACCCGCTAGGTTGAAAATCCAAAAGGACGACATATGCAAAAATTAGGGTATAAAAAAATAAAATAATAATAATAAATACCCGCTAGGTTGAAAACCTGAAAGGGCAACCGAGGCAAAAATTAAGGTACAAAATGGAATAAAGACCCGTTAGGTCAAAAACCCGAAAGGACGACCTAGGCAAACATTAGGGTGCAAAATTGAATTGCTCTGATAAGTCGAAAACCCAAAAGGGTGGTCTATGCAAAAGTTAGAAAAAAAAAAAAAGCCCGTTAGGTTGAAAGCCCAAAAAGGCAATCTAAGCAAAAATTAGAGCCACAAAAAAAAAAATTGAAAGTAGATGAGCAAAGAATGTGGCTTACATACACATATCAAGGTCGAAGCCGAATATGTTTTGGAAGATTGTGAAGATAAATTGGGGCAAATCATATCCTCCAAAGTGGGTTAATAACGTGATTGAAATTATGGTATGATTTATTAGCACACTTCTTTTATGAAATACTACTAATAAATTGGGTCATTTACCCATACGAGATCACCTTATCTTCTTTTCTTCCTATAATCGTTCTTTTTTGTAACATATATTTTCTCACTAAATATCATTGTCTAAACTAATTTCTTGAGTTATCAATCTTTTAATCAAAATGCATTTCTATGATAATCATATGTTAGGGCACAAGATATGTGAATGTCAAGATGCCAAAACTAGTATGATGTCTTTACACATAAGACAGTGGCAACTAGAGATCAAGTCGAAGATGTAACAAAAATCTCTTTAAAGATCAAAAGGACTATCACCGTTATTTATTCGAAGTTGTGCATATTTGTCATCCATGAATCCAAGGATATTGTTCGTAAGGAGGTGAAAGAAATAAAAAAAAAATTGTAAAAAAAGTTGATTGAAAAAATTGAAAAAAAAATGAAAATGAAGGAAAATGTTCATTCATCAAATGCAATCATGACACTTCATATTTTCAATAGTATATAAATTTAAAGTCGGGACTACTGACCTGCACCCTTTAATTTAAAGTCGGGATGACTAACCCGCATCCTCTGATTTAAAACCCAAGATGATTCCTTGTTACCTCACATCAATATTCTAGTTGACAACGCGGCCTAGAATTTGCTCTTCTCTTTTACGAATGTTTTCTCTGGGTATAATCAAGTTAAGATGGCAGCCGAAGATATGGAAAAAATGACTTTCATCACCCCTTGGGGAACATTTTATTATAAAGTAATGCCTTTTGGTATGAAGAATGTTGGTGCGACCTACCAAAGAGCTACGGTAACCCTATTCCATGGCATGGTTCATAAAGAGGTAGAAGTTTATGTAGATGACATGATTTCTTAGTAACAAACAGAAGAAAAACATGTTATTGCTCTAAAGAGACTTTTCGAAAGACGTAGAAAGTTTAAGCTAAAGCTTAATCCCTCTCAGTGCACTTTCGGCATAAGGTCGAGCAAATTATTGGGATTTTTGGTTATTCAGAAAGGAATAGAGGTTGACCCCGATAAGATTTGGGCCATTTAAGAAATGCCTCCCCTGAGTACAGAAAGAGAAGTTCGCGGTTTTCTTGGGGGACTAAATTATATTTCAAGATTTATATCACAACTAACTGCCACTTGTGAATTGATCTTTAAACTTTTACGGAAAAATCAAACAGTTGCGTGGAACAAAGAATGTCGAAACGGATTTGAGAAAATCCAACAATATTTGCAGAAGCCTCCAATTCTAGTCACCCCAGTTTCAGGTCGACCCTTGATTATGTATCTTACAGTACTCGATGGATCCATGGGATGCGTGTTGGGGCAACACGATGAAACAGGAAAAAAGGAGCATGTCATTTACTATCTAAGTAAAAAATTTATAGAGGTTGAAACGAGATATACAATGTTAGAACGTACGTGTTGTGCCTTAGCCTGGGCGGCCCATCGCTTGAGGCAATACATGTTTTGCCACATGACTTACTTGATATTCAAAATGGATCCAATCAAGTACATTTTTGAAAAGCCAGCTCTCATAGGGCGATTTGCTCGCTGGCAGGTGATGTTATCAGAATATGATATTACCTATGTTACTCAAAAAACCATCAAAGGGAGTGCCTTAGCAGATTATCTAGCTAATCAACCTGTGGATGATTATAAGTCAATGCAATGTGAATTCCCAAACGAAAACATCATGGTTATGTTTGAAGAATGCGATAATGGAAAATGGACCTTGTTGTTTGACGGGGCCTTAAATATAATGGGGCATGGGATTGGGGTTGTCTTAATATCTCCCAAAAAACAGTTCATACCTATCGCATCACGCTTGTGTTTTGATTGTACCAATAATATGGCAGAATATGAAGCTTGTGCCATGGGAATTTTGGCGGCTTTTGAATCAAAAGCGAAAGTGCTTGAAGTATATGGAGATTCAGCCCTAGTCATTAATCAACTTAGCCAAGAATGAGAAACTCGAGATAAGATGTTAATACCTTATTTTACCTACATAAAAGAATTGTCTTTACAATTTGAAAAAATCACCTTTCACCATGTCCCTCGAGAAAACAATCAATTGGCTGATGCTTTGGCTACTTTATCCTTGATGTTCCAAATAAGTCGAAACAATGAAATCCCATCCATTAAAATGGAGAGTCACGATCATCTTGCGTACTGCCACGTAATGGAAGCAGAAATTGACGGGAAACCATGGTATCACAACATCAAATGTTATCTTATAAATAGAGAATATCCTCCCAGAATATCGGAGAATGAGAAAAGAACTCTAAGACGGTTAACCGCGAGCTTTTTCGTGAACGAAAATATTTTGTATAAGAGGAATCATGATATGGTACTCCTCAGATGCGTTGATGTCAATGAGGCGAGAGAAATTCTACAAGATGTGTACAATGGCTCTTATGGGATTCATATGAACGGACACGCCATGTCAAGAAAGATTCTTCAAGTCGGGTATTACTGGCTCACCCTAGAAAAGATTGTTTTAATTATATAAAGAAATGCCATAAGTGTCAAATATATGCTGATAATATCCACGCCCCACTAATGCTCCTGAACACCCTTTTAGCACCCTGACCGTTCTCAATGTGGGGCATAGACGTCATCGAAATGATCGAACCGAAAGCATCAAATGGACACCACTTCATTTTGGTGGCAATCGATTACTTTACCAAACAAGATCATTACTGACAATGCCACAAATCTGAATAACAAAATGATGGATGAATTGTGTGCCACATTTAAAATTCAACACCACAACTTATCCCCTTACAGACCAAAAATGAATGGTGCAGTTGAAGTAGCAAATAAAAACATCAAAAAAAAATTATTCATAAAATGGTTGTAACATACAAAGATTGGCACGAGATGTTGCCGTTTGCACTACACAAGTATCATACTTCGATACGCACTTCAACTGGGGCAACCCCTTTTTCCCTAGTATACAGGATAGAGGTTGTGCTACCCATTGAAGTAGAAATCCCCTCGCTAAGAGTATTAATGGAAGCCAAACTAGAGGAGTCAGAATGGGTACAAACCCGCTTCGATCAATTGAATTTAATTGAAGAAAAAAGATTGGCGGCCTTATGCCATGGGCAATTATATCAGAAAAAATTGAAAAGAGCGTACGAGAAAAAAATACGTCCACGAGAATTCCAAGAGGGAGACTTGGTGCTAAAAAAGATTTTACCCATTCAAAAGGATTATCGTGAAAAATGGACCCCTAACTATGAGGGCCCATACATCGTGAAGAAAGCTTTCTCAAGTGGAGCTTTGATCCTCACGAATATGGATGGAAAAGATTTAGTCCTCCCTGTAAACTCAGATGCCGTAAAAAAGTATCATACTTAAATAATGAATATTCGCTAGGTTGAAAACTTGAAAGGGCAACCTAGGCAAAAATTAGGGTACAAAAAAGAATACCTGCTAGGTTGAAAACCTGAAAAGGCGACCTAAGCAAAAATTAGGGTACAAAAAATAATAATGAATATCCGTTAGGTTGAAAATCTTAAAGGGCGACCTAGGCAAAAATTAGGGTACAAAAATAATAATGAATACCCGCTAGGTTGAAAACCTTAAAGGGCAACCTAGGCAAAAATTAGGGTACATAAAAGAATACCTGCTAGGTTGAAAACCTAAAAGGGCAACCTAGGCAAAATTATGGTACAAAAACAAATAGTCGTTAGGTTGAAAACCTGAAAAGGCAACCTAGGCAAAAATTAGGGTACAAAAAATATATAATACTGCTGGGTCGAAAACCTAAAAGGACGACCTAGGCAAAAATTAGGTTACAAAAAATATATAATAAATATCTACTTGGTTGAAAACCTGAAAGGGCAACCTAGAATAAGAAGAAAAACAACAAAAACAAAGAATATATACTCAAAAGGGCAAGACCAACAGTATCGATCGGACTATGGCATATTTTTTTTTTTTTACGACGAATGTTGAATCTCACTATATTGATATATACTTTTATCATCTTTATAATTTAACCTTCTTTCTCGAATGCATTTTATGATTATCGTGTATTGGAAAGTAAAACGTATACCATACCTCGATATAATGAATTGCGATAAAGTCGGATATATTAGAGGTTGCTTAGAGTGCAAGGCAGACGACAATATGAGATCCAACTTAAGATTACAACAGTAATTCTTCCTCTTCAAAAAAAAAAGGAAAAAAGAGAAATGGACAAAAGAGAGATCAAATATGTCAAGTTCAAGAAAAATGTATAAGTGCCTTTTTCATCCATGATTTTAATTGTCGTGTCCAATAAAAATATTAATAAAAACCAACATATTCATTCATTCATGACATTACATAAATTTAAAGCCGAGAAAACGACCCGCATCACTACAAGAAAACACTCATTTTATGGCCAACTTATAAAATATTTTGTGGCTGAAAAAAGCCATCACAAAATTACACCGTTGGGCCTTTGTGAGGGCATAGGCCGCCACAAAATCACATATTTGTGAGGGAAAAGGCTACCACAAAGTCACTCGTTTGTGACTGCAAATGCCGCCACAAAGCACTCGTTTGTGACTGCAAAAGCCGCCACAAAGGGCGTAGCGTACTGTTGGCATTTGTGGCCACTTTGGCCGCCACAAAGGCCCAATTTTGTGGCTGCTTTGGCCGCCACAAAGTGTCATTGTTCTCCTATAAATATAACCCTTTCTCTCATTTTTCATTTCTACCTTCTCTCTAAATTTTCTCTCCACCTTCTCTCTACAAATATTTTTTCTCCAACATTTCTCTTTTAGTTGTTAAATTTCGGTAAGTTGTTATTTTATATTTTATTTTTTAATGTTATTTTTGATTTGAAGTTATTTTTTTAATGAATATTATTTAATTTTTTTTGACAGTTGTGCTATTGTGGTGATTGCGAATAGTTGTTATTTGTTTGTAAGCATCAAGTCAGACACTACTCGACATCAAGTATGTAATACATTTTAAATATAGATTATTAATTATATAATTATTATTGTTATATGGTTTTTTAAAATATTTTTAGACTTAATATTTTTTTTTAGAATGTAGATTAATATATTATTTTGAAAATTGAGTATAATATTATTTTTAAACTTTAATATTAGTAAGATTTGTTAAACAAATTACTGGTAAAATATTTAAATTGTAAAATTTATACTCAAATTAAAATGTAGTAATTTTTTAATTGTTGATGAAGTGATATGTTTTTTTTATTATAGTTATTATTGGTATTATGATTTATTATGTTAGTAAAATATAATTATATTAAGAAATTGTAATTTTTTTAGCAAAAAAATAATATTTATGAAAAACAAGATTTATAATAATG
>JBBPBP010009779.1:63572144-63582913 GCA_037974735.1 Cicer chorassanicum | reverse complement strand
TAATATTAATAAAATAAAACAAAATATATTTAATAGAAAAAAAAAAATACATCAAGTGCAGTCGAGTAGATGTGAAAAAATAAATAATAATATTTTTCAGATAAAATAGCAACATAATTTTACGTTGTTAACAACTCCCTCCTATCTTTACTCCGATCTAATCAATAAAATAATAATAATAATAATAATAAAATATTGTTAATTTAATAAATAAATAGTAATAAAAATATTTATAAAAAATTAAAATAATATTAATAAAATAAAATAAAATACATTTAATAAAAAAAATATATCTTAATGCTGTTGAGTAGATGTGTCAAAACAAATAAAGTGTCCCTGATATTTTGCGTACAAAATAACAACACAATTGTATTTTGTTAACAACTCCCTCCTATTTTTACTCCGATCTAATAAATAATAAAATAATAAAAATAGTAAATCATTTCACTTTTAGTTTCTTAAAAAATATACAACTTTAATTCTTACAAAATTATCCTCTAGATAGTTTTAGTCTATGATTTTTTTAGGTATGTTCACATCATTATTAAAAAATTATCTATAAAAATTAAGCTCAAAATTAAAATTTAATAGTCCATATTTACATTATTTTTATCTTTAGATTTTTGCATTAAAAAAAATTACATTTAAACCATCCCAAGTTAAAAAATATACATTTTGGTGGAGAAACATTTTATAATTTTTTAAACATGGTTGCAGAGAATTATTGAAAAAATTAAAAGTTGGTGAACAATTAAACATGTTTTGTTTTTGCAGGGACTAAAAGTTGTAATTTTTTAGAAAAATACACATGTGATCCTTTCTGTTTTCTTTGAAGTCATTTAAGTAAGAACTAATTTGCCAACATAAATAAATCATAAAGGATATTGTTAAAATAAGATCTCGTTTGAAAGTAAGAACTACTACCGATATAAACATAATATAATTTTGAAATACCAAATTGAAAAGAAAAAAACTTAAAGGATATAAGCGATAAATGTGTTAAATATAAGGTAGTACGGTAGACAATCATTTTAGTATTTAAAAATGTAGCGTGTTGTCACTTTAGTCTTCGACTCAACCAAAAATTTACTGTAGTCTTAAAACTATTAAAATACTCCATGAAAGATAAGAGTTATTATCATAAAAGTCCATATATGACTTAATGTAAAAATAGTATCCGACCGTTATAACTTATAATTTCAAAAACTAAATTAATTAAAGTTTTAATTATTTGTGATTAATTTTATTTTTAACTGAAATAAGAACCTAAGTGATATTTCTCTACTCTCTCAGAAACTAAAATGAATGTTTATCTAAAATATAAAAGGTATCATAAATATATTTTTGATGATAATTTGTCCATACATCATAAAGTGTACACGCTTGACGCTAGCTATAAATTGTTAAAAGCTTGTACGCATTTTTTTTAATAAAATAAAAACTTGGGCACATTGTTAGTTATATCTACAAGAATAAAGATCTATGTTATTCCATTTATGTCATTAATGAAAATTGTTAATTTTACGTGTATTTCAAAAAAAAAATGTTCGAATGATAAAAGGAAAAACTGAAAAACATGTTTAGACTGTTTTGATTTTTTTGCTTTTAAAACAATTTCTAAAAATGATTTTACAAAATATTATAATTTTTTTTTTGAATTTTTAAATACAAATAACTGTTTTAAAAAACTGAATCAAACCGATCATTCTTTTTTGTATCTTCGAGTTTTATTCTTGTTTTAATCTCACATCGCCAAGCATTAAGATTAGACACACAAACACATGTGAATATGTAGTGTGCCATTACTCTATTGGCAAAACTGTGTGGCTACATGTACATTATACTTTCGATGTGTCTACCAAGTTATGTAATTTTAGATTTTATGTTTTTTTAAAAATTATTTAATATATAATATTAAAATTAAATGTTAAAAAGAATTACTTAATTATTACCCGTTCGACCGCAGTATAAATTCAGTTGAAACTTCAACGGCTTCCGGTTGTTATTTGCATTGGTGAGGTCTTCAACCACTTGAATAATCACGCGTCGCATGCATTGATTTAGTATGTAGTGCAATATATTTATAAGGTTTTTTGACTCAATATATCTTTACGAGGTTAAGTAATCATCAAACTGCTAAAGCGCAATATGTAGAGCATTCCAAGTCACTATTCATTAGTGCAACAATATAAGGTTTTTTCAACTTAAACATGAAACTACGTACTTAATTTGATTTGGTACGGGATTCCGCATTTAAATCACGTAATTAATAAAATCTTTGTTTGTTTTACTAGTAAAATCTTTATTGTTAATTAAGTTGATAGGATATTTTAATTTTAAATCTAGCTCATCTCAACCATCAAACCTGAATTCCTTAATATAGAAAAGCATATAATTACACATAAAAAATCTCAATTATTGAATAAAGACAAAACGATTTATATCTTTTTTCGGTTGACCACTTATATTTTAACTTTATCAAATTAACTTTAAATTTAATAAATGAGTTGTCAGAACTTCACATAACAATTATACTATTTGACAATTTGAATTATATTTGTTTTGGTAGGAAAAAGTACAATTTAGATTCTCACCAGTTATGCAAGAGATTTTAGTAGACCTTTAATCTTGAGCAGACAATCTAAAAATACAAGTTATAATTTTATAATTTAAAATATTCAATTTAAATTATTCAATCTTAATTAATAATTCACTAATATCTCCTATGCATGAATGCTTAAACTTCTGGTTGGATTAAAAAAAGTGGCACACTTTCCCTTTTATGAAATCAATGATAAAATAATATTTCAAAATATTAGCCCTTTCAAAGCATTTCCATCTACCATAGGAATTAGAAAAAAGAACATGAGAAAATACCAAGTGAAATAGATAAAAGGTAGCTAGTTCTATTTGTTACTATATTATATTTATTACGATTAAAAAAATGTTCCACTTCAATATACATTAAGGCTTATATAAATGTGGATTATTTTCACAATCAAGTTATGGTAAGAATCAAAAATATATTTTAAGAATAAGAAAGTGAGACCATGAGAAATTGAGAATTGAAGGCTTTTCACTCAAAGTGTTTATCATTGTCACTGTGCTTGTTGAATTTGTGGATTCTCTTAACCGTACCAATTTTCCTAATGATTTCTTATTTGGAACTGCCTCATCTTCTTACCAGGTTTATGTTTTTTCTAGCTATCTTGCTACGTACAAGACATTATATGTTGGAGGAAAAAAACAAAGTAATTGTTTGGCTTGATAATTTTTTATTTTGTTGTATATTTTTAATTACAAAATTGCCCCTTATTTTCACTATCTTTCTTATAAAACTATTTGGAAACAAGAACAAAATAAGAATAAAAGGCAATTTTATAATTTAATTTTTTTTTTTTATAAAATTATGACATTTTAAGATTAATTTATAATAATTTATTCAATTTTAACTTCTATTTTTACTTTTTTTACAAAAAATGGGTATTAGTCTCTCTAGAGATAAAAATAATATTCTCTATAAATGCAAATAGAGACTAAATTGAATAAAATTTCTGTAAGATTAAATTTTAAAGATCATATTATAAGGACTAAAATATACTTAATCCTTTAAAATAAAATAAGAAATAAAAATTGAAAATATGTTTTTTCATTATCAAATATAATCATAAAGTATTTGATATTTTTAGTACACAGGTGCAGCAAATGAAGGGGGCAGAGCACCAAGTATATGGGACACCTTTGCTCACAATCATCCAGGTAAATAATAAGTTTCTCTTTCACTTTCTTATTCAACTTAGTAAAATATGGTCATCATCATTCATCTATGATCTTTCTTTTCTTTTGACTTCTTGTTCTTTTTGAGTTTCTCAAAGTTGGTATATTAGGAGAATAAAATCAGTTAGATAATTTCCGCAAAAAAAAAATCAGTTAGATTAATTAATTAAGTTACAAGTTAGTTTAAAATCTAATTAGGTTCTTCATTAAAGGGCTATATAGTATCTCAATTATCAATTTTTCTTCTTATTTTTTAATATGAATCGTGATTGTGTGACAAAGTACATGGGACTGATTAGGTTGTTAACCCTAAGCAGAAATATTCACACGAATACCGGACACGACACAACACTAACCTTCACACCGGTAATAATTTGAGAAAATAAGTTAATTGAATGTAATTAATGTGTCAGTGTCGTGTTGGTGTCAGACACTGACACGTGTTAGACGTCGAGACACACATTTGATTAGAAGTGTCGGTACTACAAAACTTAACTAAATATTAGAATTGATAAAAGAAGGGGGTGCTAACCAAGTAACAAAGTAGATGGCACTGAAATGTTGAATGAAGCATTGAAATTAAACAAGCAATATAATACTAGTCATTAAGAAATTAACTTAGACCTTTGCACATATTCCTATTTGGATTTTAATTCTTTTATAACATGTTAATTTGGCCGGTCTTGCATGATTTTATTTTTATTTTACCGTAATGCTAAATAAAATTTGAATGTAAGCAATTAGGTTGTATAACTCTGACAATTTGAAAAAAAAAAACTTCCTCATGTATGAAACTTTTATCAGGTAAGATAAAGGACCAAAGTAGTGGAGTCCTTGCTGTTGATTCTTATCATCGCTACAAGGTACTTACTTCTCTGCCTCTTCATGTGTGTGTGTCATTTTGTTTTTAAAGTTTTTATTTTATTTTGATTTATTTCATTCAAGTTAACGAGCTGAACTATTGTTTATCGAGTCGTGCTGAACCAAGTTCGATTTATCTGGACTAATTTTCAACCTTAATTGCATATAAAATTAATTATTCATGTGTACATTAATCGTATTTTGAACAAACAAGTTTTTTGCAGGAAGATGTTAGTATAATGAAGGACATAGGATTTGATGCATACAGATTCTCTATTTCATGGTCCAGGATTTTCTACCTGGTGAGGAGGGATATTGAGTTTTATTAATTCTTTTGATTCTCAATTTAATTGTTTTCTAGTTATGATAACATATGGACATATGGTTTATATTAACAATCACTATATATTATAGTTTAATTTTGAGTTATATTACTAATATTAAATAAACAATTTTATATGTGACTTTAAAAGAAATTACGATGAATAGTTTTAACGATCAAACTATTATGATTGATTAACAATATAAAAACTTGATGCTGCATATGAATTAAATCCCGCACTATAAGATTTTGGACCCTAAATTGATAATTCAACATTGGAGACCCAAAATATATGAATCAACATTGGTTACATACTTGCTTTAGGTGGAAACCTGAGGGTAGGTATTAACAGAGAAGGCATCACCTATTACAACAACCTTATCAATGAACTCCTATCAAATGGTATGAATCAATTTTTCTCTTGGATACATATTTTATGTACCTAAATCTAACATTTTATCATGTCAAGAGAAAAAAAATCATTTCTATCATCACATAATTAAAGGTTTGCTGCCATTTGTAACTATATTCCATTGGGATCTTCCTCAAGCCCTTGAAGATGAATATGGTGGTTTTTTGAGCCCTAATATTGTGTAAGTAGGGATTTTATTTTTTTAATATCAAATCTTAAATCTCCATTTAGTCCCTAATGATTCATGAAATTGAAATTCCTTGATCATAATCACTGGATCAGTCAATTTAGTCTTTGATATTGGTTTACAAAAACTAATGCATTAGAAGATTTTCAATTTCATAGATCATTCTAAAATTTCGTTAATTTAAGAAACCAAATTTGAGATTAAACATAGACTTGCCCCGACTCTCTTGTAAATGATTAAAAATGTGTCGTCAGGAAGGATTTCGCGGACTATGCAGAACTTTGCTATAGAGAATTTGGTGACAGAGTGAAGCGTTGGATTACTTTGAATGAGCCACTCACTTACACAACTCAGGGTTATGAAAATGGATTATTTGCACCAGGAAGATGCTCCAAGTGGTTGCCGTTGAATTGCAGTGCAGGAAATTCTAGTACTGAGCCCTACTTAGTCACTCACCACCAGATTCTTGCTCATGCAGCTGCTTTCAAAGTCTACAAGGACAAGTATCAGGTTACCATATAAACCACTTTTGTATAGCTCTATGATATTAGGCACTTATGATTCATGAAGCACCGACACAAATATGGACACCATACATGATATTGATATTGATACGTAGACACTTGTAATAATTTAAGAAAATAAAAGTGATTGAATGTAACTGTATATATCAATGTCGTGTCGGTGTTAGACCTGATACATGTTAGAAACAAATCAAAGATGTGTCTAGCGCCTAACATGTATCCGGTGACTGATACTTCAGATCAAAGATGTAGGCACAATGTTATACATTAGAGGCATGAAGAAGATTCATTAAATTAGCAGCAGTTGGTAAAGTGGTAGGGTAACTTTAACAAAGAGTTGTTTATTTTATTTAGATTCCTCAAAAGGGAGAAATTGGACTAACATTAAACACTCCATGGATATTGCCACTTTCTCAATCAAAGGCAGACATAGATGCAGCATCTAGGGCCCTTAATTTCCTGTATGACTGGTAATTTTTTTCCAACTAATTCTTCTTTTGGATCATTTCCAGTGGTCATGATTTGAAATTGGGGGACAAAAAGATTATCATTTTTCTATGTTTGAGTACTAAAAACTTATTTAAACTAAACTTAATAATCAATGCTTAGGGGATATCAAGTTTTGATGTAACCATTTTTTCTTTCAATTCTACTCTTGATTTAAACTATTTTATCACCCTTCCTTACTGAATCAAATAACTGATTTAAAAACATATATATATAGCTATATATTAAGGAGATGTCAAGTTTTATTGTAACAATTTTTCTTTCATTTTACCATTCATTTAAGCTATTTTATCATTATTTACTTGATCAAATAATTCATTTTTTTTAATAACCGTATAAAATTTTGTACCTTCTATTGTTTTTTACCAGAAAAACCATAGGGAAGGGCACACTAAAGTCTGACATAATGTTGTTACAACATAATGTTTTGCCAACAATCTTAACTAAAATTGTTTCCTGATGTCTGAGGTTTATGGAGCCACTAAAGTCTGGATCATACCCTATTGAAATGGCTAATAACACTGGTGAAAGATTGCCAAAATTTTCAAGGGACCAATCCTTGATGGTTAAAGGATCCTTTGATTTTATAGGACTCAACTGTTATACAGCAAATTATGCAGTCAATGCACCTTGCTCAACTGACAACCAAACTATCTTATCAGATGCTTGTGTTTTCCTCACAAGTATGACAATAGTTGAAATGTACTTTTTGTTTTTCACTTTGATCTTTCTTGTATTTCACAATGCATTTGTTTACTTAATATCTTGTTTTTCACTTAAATCAGCAATGAGAGATGGAGTTCAGATTGGATCAAAGGTAAGTTCATATTTTCGTATATATAATTAACACATTTAGTAAAAACAAGGTTAGACAGAGACACTGAACATAGTATTAACAAATACACGTAGATACCAATAATAATTTAAAAAAAATAAAAGTGAATAAAAGTAACCACATGTGTTCGTGTCGTGCCAGTGTCAGACACACCTTCAATTCAAAATCATAAATTGATAGCAATGTTTTCCTTGAGTGAAAATAAGTAGTTTTTTCAGAAAGCAATTCGTTGAGAGAGTATGGAATTTGCAGGCTGCCTCAGACTGGTTATACATTTATCCTAAAGGAATTCAAGATCTTTTGCTTTACACAAAGGAGAAGTTCAACAATCCAGTCATTTACATAACAGAAAATGGTAAGTAATCTATCAATTAGAAATTTTTATATATAACTCAGCTCATATATTTTTTTCACCTAATAACAAAGTAACAATATATGTGTTTTGATCTTCACTCAGGGGTTGATGAACTTAATGATGGCTCAAAATTACTTGAAGACAACATGAGAATTGATTATATCAGCAACCATCTTTATTATGTTCATAGTGCCATAGAGTGAGTTTCTCATGTAATATTTTCAGTTAGTCTATTATGTTTATATGGAGTGTTTCGATGAACCAACACAAGATATAGTTTACGATTAACCAATGTTTAAAAATCACTTAAAATTTTAACAATGATTGGCAAAACTCCTCAAAAGTAGAAGTTCAGCACCCTCCTCGTCCTTACGATTGAGACGTTGACTTGATTGATGTCGGTTCGACGAGTTAAGTTTAGATGGAATATTTTTTTATTTTTCTTTATTTTTATTAAACGAACCTCAATCAAGTCAATGTCTCAGTTATGAGAATGAGGAGAACCATGAGCTTCTACTTTTATGAGACAACATCTGTCAAGTACTAGTCCACTGCAGACCACCTTGATAGGATTTTGTGTTTAATCTTGATTTTATAATTTTGATTTAATTGCACTTTTGATCTTCTATTTTATCACACAAAAATAATTCTCCTATTTTAAAATCAAAGTTTTTTGATCTATCAATTATTACATTTGTTGCAATTTGGGTTCCAATTTAGATTTTTTACCTCTGCAAATTATTTTTAGCCACCAAAATGACAATTTATTGCCTCATTGGTAAATTTGTAGAGAAAATATCACTATTCAACTTCACATAGCTAAGAGATAAAAAAGTTCAATTTTAAAATAAGAAGACTATCTCCGTGAGTGTGATGAAATAAAGGAATCAAACGTGCTATTAAACATTTTTTTTATCCTAATAAAATCACTATCATTTTACTTTATTCTCTATAAATTTTTTACTCATTTCTAGTTCTATAAATGTTAAAAAATTATTACCGTTTTAAGTTCATGGCAAGGAAAAAAATCTAAAAACACAATTTTGTCAAATTTAAAGACCAAAGTTTGGTAAAATTTGTATAAGGGCTATAATTGGTTAATAGATCGAAATTTTATAAAAATAAGAAACATATTTTTCTCTATAAACTAAAACAAATATATTGGCAGGAATGGTGTCAATGTCAAAGGCTACTTTGTATTGTCATTGTTGGACAATTTTGAAAGGACAGATGGATATACAGTTAGATTTAGAATTGTTTATGTTGATTATAAGGGTGGATTGAAGAGATGTCCTAAGAAATCAGCCCAGTGGTTCAAAAAGTTTCTTCATCAATAGAATTAATCTTGTACTTAAACATATTAGTTATATAATTAGCTTTTGCACTTAATCTTGCGCTTATTTGATTCATTTTAGTAATGCTGCCACTTCCCAAGGAGAATAATGGATTTCTAAGTTCTCACAATGCGTTTTTCGCAATACACCTCTCCTCAACTCTAAAATTTATTATTAATAGCTATCAATTTTGAATAATATATTTTTTCATATGCATAGTTACCCTAATGTCTTTTTTTATTAATTGAAATTTACACTACAACTAGAGGGAACTCCAAACGTAATTAGGTGCCAATTTTAGTTGGGCATTTTTTAATTAACAAACTTGTCTAAACAACACTAAATCTTAAATGTAATTTTATGTGCTGCGTCAATAATAGTTATAATATGACAAAATTACATCTATAGTAATTTATCTCGTTTAATTGTAATATATTTGCTCTTTATATTATTTCATTTTGATTAATAAAAAAATTCCCACTCTCCAATTTTGTTTATAAAAAATTAATATATCTAAAAAACTATTTAAATTAGAATTATAGTAATTTGACTAACGAAGTTTCAATTCAAGAACTTTAAAACATTCGTTTTTAATTAATACTTAAGTCTTAATTCAACTAACAAAAATGTAGATATTATATAAAAATGTTGATATTCTTAAATTATATGTCTTGTTCCGAATTCAAAAGCAGATCTTACGTAAATTATGGTAGAATTTACCATTTTTTTGCGATATAAAAACATTCATTTTTTTATAAGAATTATTATATCACCGCTTATCATTCACAATGTTTACTCAATTGAAAACAAAGTCGAGAAATTTTTCGGTGCAAACGAACATAACACGTTATCATTACAAACAACAACTTCTTTCCCATATTCTCGCATCGTCTCTCTAAAACCTAAACAACAATGAATCTTTCCTTTCACTCCAAACACATATGTGATTCTCTGTCAAATTAGATCATGGCATATGTGACAATGGATGTAGAGTGCACTATTTCTTTGGTTAATTAAAGGTGAGAGCTTGATCACTAGAGTCATGAAAGGCAAAACAAATAAAACAAAACTTGAAATGCATAGAGGCAAGTTTTTGGATCCATAGTGAAAAGAAATACGATGATACAGATTAATCTTATTAATTAATAATCCATGGCTCACTAAAAGAATAAGATAACAAATTATACTAATTTGAAGAAAGCGAAAAACCCCTCCAAAATAAAATAAAAAATAGTGTTTGTACAAATATTAGTATGGCAATTATTATCTCTTTGATGTAAATTGCATTTTCTGCAATATTTATATCACGAAGAAAATAATATTTGTATAACAAATCCCTAAAAGATTCTTTGTTCAAAGAAAAAGATTTAGAAGATTTTTGCGAAAAATTTAGAAGATTCTTGTCAATAATTATATGCGCCTTTATTATTATAGATTAGCTTAGTTAAAAGCTTCTACAATGAGCCAAACAAAAAATTAGTAATTAAATAAGTTTGTGGTACTTAAAATAAATCCTATTTCATCTTTAGTTTTTCTGATTTTTTTTCAAAAAAATGGTTTTTTAAATACTTTTCGTCAACAATTTTGGTCCCTACTTTTAAATCAATTAATGTGTATTGTCTAAATTTTTAAATAATTTTTCGCATTATAAAAAT
>JBBPBP010009779.1:63529815-63572065 GCA_037974735.1 Cicer chorassanicum | reverse complement strand
TTTAGATTTTTTTAATAATAGATGAATTAAATATGATTTTTTTCTCTTTTAATGCTTAAAAATTCATATTTAATTCATCTTTTGTAAAAAAAAATTAAATTATGTAGGGGAGATTCTTATAATGCGCTTAATATATATATAAAAAAACTATTCAAAAATTCAAATGATACATATGAGTTAAACTTAAAAATAAAGAGATTAAAATTGTTGACTCAAAACATTTGATAGATTATTGTTTAAAGAATTTTTTAGAAGAACTAAAAACAAAAATAGTATATTTATATAGAGCAAAACCTTATTTAACCTTAAAAAAATTTACGCTCCCATGCCTTTCTTGGTTAATTTATTTGAAGTTCTTTTTGGAAAAGCAACGTGTTTTTATGTTGGTTTAATTTAATTGGAGTTCTGTTGGTTAAACTCGTGTGTTTATTGATGATGTATTAATATTCTTGGATAAATTGTCCATGAAAGCTAGCTATTTGTAATGCAATCATCCCACTCTAACCCTAAAAAAAACCTTTTGAACATCAATTAATCCTAGAAAATACACTTACATATCAACATCATGCAAAATAACAAAAGAAGGCAAACAAACAATTTACATCTTAGAATTATCAACACAAATCACATATATTCAAATAAAACCTACATTTTTCATCATAAATATATCAATATCATCTTTCAACAACACGCACTAAAGACATACCAATATTCACATGCAAGAAACTAAACAAAGCATAAGAACATAATATTCAAGTACTAAATCTAATAAACTCTAGAGAAGTTTTAAGTTGGGGGATTTCTATGTTACCTTTAGGTTTCTTAGATGAAAATGAAAAAATTCCCAATTTTGCATTAATCTACAACTCCCTCGTGGCTATAGCTTTTCCAAGGCCCCCTTTCTTCATGCATGCTCCAAGGAGGTTGAGCCATAAGTTTTCCATTCTCTTCTCCCTCCACTCTCTCTCACGCCTACTCTCTTTCTCTCTCTAAGATCTAATTCCTTCACTACGCCAAAAATAACATTTTACAGCGTTTTTTTAAACCATTTATAGCGCTTTTAAGCGCTGTAGTATCTAGTGCTGTTAAAAGATACAGCAACGCTATTTATTTGAAAAAAACGTTGTAATAGGTATAAATATATAGCGCTCAGCGCTACTCTTAGACTCGTTTTACAACTCTTTTCTTAAAAAAACGTTGTAATAAGTGCATATATAGCACTCTTCTTATACTAGTTTTACATCAATTTTCTTAAAAAAACCCTGTAATAGGTGCATATAAAACCTAACCCTTATTAGATTACTATGCGTTAGTTGAACATTCATGAATTTTTTGTAATGTTATCTTATACACTAACACTAACACTCGGTAGAAAAAACAATGTATCCTAAAACTTTTTGAATTGACAGTTATTTTTTTTATTTGACTACATAAATGGAATCCCACGGTTGCTCCTTTATTATAATTATAATTACATTTCACTCCATATTTTGTCATTAAACATTTATGTGTCTTTCACAATTCGAAAGACAATAATACATTTTATAAATTACTTTAAAATACTATAAAAAAATACATAGCTAATTTTGATATTAGTGAAGTTCATCAATTAAAAATTACATCAAGATACTTAGGCCCAAAATAAGTTGATAGACATAGTTTTTAACTCGTGTTATTTTTTTCACTAAAGACATTTTTTTAAAATAACTGTACCAAAATTAAATATTAACGTGAAACAATCTAAAAAATTTTATACATTTATTAATTTATCTGCCCAAACGCAAAAACTTAAATATCGTGTCCTTACCATACATTAATAATTAAGTAACATTGTGGTATCTTAATACTTAATCTTTTTTATTTTTGTACTCAAAAATCACATTTCCTATATGTTAATTGTGCATTAAATTATGATGTGTATATTCTTATAGAATCTTGCAATATTTTATAAAATGGATGATTGTTCTTTCATTACACGAAAAACCCCTCAAAGAAAAGGGAAGGGGAACAGTAATTACAATAAAGAAGCTATTAATTCTTAATCTTTAATTTATCACTATCGAAGAAAACTTAATTTTATGTAAGCATACACACTTAGCATCGTTTAGTTAACTTCTTTTTTAACAAAAGAGGAATTTCGAATAAAAGACAACAAGATCATACACTATGCAAGGTCATCCACGGATAATTTTTAACAGGCTGGCAAAAATATTGTCGTATTTTTAATTGAGTATGTTGAATGTAAGGATGAATTAAAAAGATAGATATAAAATAAAGTTTAGTCAATGGTTCACATGGTTTCTCCATTTATTGCATGTATCTTATACTACCTACTATTAAGTATTCTAGTCATAACGAAGAAGATTCTTGGTTGAAGTAGCTAAATGTTGAATTATTCCACTTTATATATATATTTTAGCTTGTGTTTGAGCTTTCATATATTTTCTTTGTATTTTAGAGTTCAAAGATGAATAAATGCTTCATAGATTATCAATGTATAATAAAACTTTAATTTGGCTTGTACCTTGTTGTTAGAGAAAACAAATAAAAAACATGTCTTAATATCTTTTTTTAGCCTAAAAGAAACTGAAACTCTCAGTGGCAAACATAATTATATTATTTTTCAATCAAGGAGGATAAAACCTAACCCTTATTAGATTACTATGCGTTAGTTGAACATTCATCAATTTTTTGTAATGCTATCTTATACGCTAACACAAACACTCGGTAGAAAAAGCAATGTATTGTAAAACTTTTTGAATTTACAGTTATATTTTTTTATTCGACTACATAAATGGAATCCCACGGTTGCTCATTTATTATAATTATAATTACATTTCAACTCCCTATTTTGTCATTAAACATTTATGCGTCTTTCACAATTCGAAACACAATAATACATTTTATAAATTACTTTAAAATATTATAAAAAATATATATAGCTAATTTTAGCGCATTTTCAACATAGGCAAAGTTGTTTTCCTATGAACGTTGAGCACCCTTAAATTCTGTTAGCAATACAAAAATTAACAAGTAAATCGAACTAATATACTATGTGCTGAAATAAAAAGAGAAAAGAAAAAATAGCAATAGTAGATGGACAGTCAATATAATGACCGGAAAACAAAGACATTTAATTGTAGCAGAATAAAAAAGAATGGTCAAATAAAAATTACAATCTCAATTCCATGATAAAATATAACATCCTCAATTATATGTTTGATTGTTCATTTATCGGTCCAACCTCATCTTGTACGAGTTGCAAGACACTTGGATTGATTCATTTATTTATATTTTTGTTTATTAATTCAAATAAGTAAATTTTAAAATATTTAAATTCAATGTTTATTAAATTTAGTTAACCTTAAAATATTTAAAATAATTCACAAGAATTTTTTTTGTAACAAATGGGATTCGACTTACTTTGCATTTACTTTTTCTCATTACACCATAAATAGATTGACAGAGTACCGTTAGGTATTATTTAATGTGGTTTGTTCCATCATTACGTTTGATAATCTAATCCAAAAATTAGCTCTTATCCCAAGTCCCGGTAATATTGTATCGACACCAAATCTCGAGAAAGAATGCTCCTGTCTTAGCAAATTACTAGGATGCGAATAATTACGAATATTAAAAATGTATGTACTGTTGAAACAACTATACGTTTGTTATGACTTCCTCTTATCTTGTTGTCAATTGTCAACGTTATAAAATGGGCATAATATTTCACATCTAACACATCAAGAAAGAAAAGTGAGAACAAGTTTACATCACAGACATACCTAAACCTTAAGATACACGGGTTTGAAAGATGGCTGGTGGAGTCTTAGTTGCTTCAAAAAATGGAAGGCATTATGAAGGGAAGGTCACATCATTTGTGTTGGTCACATGTTTGGTGGCGGCCATGGGAGGTCTACTTTTTGGTTATGATCTTGGTATTACAGGAGGAGTGACTTCCATGGAACCATTCCTTGTCAAATTCTTCCCTGGTGTTTACAAGCAAATGAAAGATGAATCTGGGCACGAGAGCCAATATTGCAAATTTGACAACGAGCTCCTTACTTTGTTCACATCTTCCTTGTATCTTGCAGCATTAATAGCTTCTTTCTTTGCTTCCACGACTACAAGAATGTTTGGACGTAAGGCCTCCATGTTTGTAGGTGGCTTGTTTTTCCTTGTTGGGGCTTTGCTGAATGGTTTTGCTGTCAACATTGAAATGCTTATCGTCGGTCGCCTATTGCTTGGTTTCGGTGTAGGATATTGTAATCAGGTATGAACTGGTATCAATCTTATGCTTTCATGTTGTGATGTATAAAATGTCAAGAATATTGCAAGACTGATGGCATTTAATTTTGTTTGTCGCTCCTAAACAGTCTGTTCCAGTGTATTTGTCTGAAATGGCTCCGACACAGATCAGAGGTGCACTAAACATTGGCTTCCAAATGATGATCACAATTGGAATCCTAGGTGCAAATCTTATCAACTACTGGACTGCCAATCTTGAGAGTGGATGGAGAATTTCTTTGGGTATTGGAGCCGTCCCTGCAATCATGTTGTGTATAGGATCTTTTTTCTTAGGTGACACACCAAACTCTATGATTGAAAGGGGCCAAAAAGAAGGAGCTAAGAAAATGTTGCAACAGATTCGTGGCATTGATAATGTTGATGAGGAGTTCCAAGATCTAATTGATGCTTGCGAGGAAGCCAAAAAGGTCGAGCACCCATGGAAGAATATTACACAACCAAGATACAGGCCTCAACTCACTTTTTGCTCTCTCATTCCATTCTTCCAACAACTCACCGGCATCAATGTTATCATGTTTTATGCACCTGTGCTTTTCAAAACTCTTGGCTTTGGAAACGATGCTTCGCTCATGTCCGCAGTAATTACCGGAGGTGTCAACGTTGTTGCTACTTTTGTTTCCATCTTCACTGTGGACAAGTTTGGAAGAAGGATTTTGTTCCTTGAAGGTGGTGTCCAAATGTTTATTTGCCAGGTAAAAATTGCAACTTAACTAGTAATTAATTCGTTATATTTTAAAATTAGTATCCACACACCGTTCAAACTAAGCCATTTTAAAATCACGACTAATATAAATGTTATAATCATTTATTGTAGGTTGTTGTTGGAAGCATGATTGCTATCAAGTTTGGAGTTAGCGGTGAAGGATCGTTTACCAAAAATGAAGCCAATCTTCTCTTGTTCTTTATATGTGCATATGTTGCGGCATTTGCATGGTCTTGGGGTCCGTTGGGATGGTTAGTGCCTAGTGAAATATGCTCTCTTGAGGTTCGATCTGCAGGTCAAGCTACCAATGTTGCTGTGAATATGTTGTTCACCTTTGCCGTTGCTCAAATTTTTCTTACTATGCTTTGTCACTTGAAGTTTGGACTTTTCTTCTTCTTTGCTGGCTTTGTGCTCATCATGACAATTTTCATTGCCTTGTTTCTGCCCGAGACAAACAACATCCCCATTGAAGAAATAAATAAAGTGTGGAAGTCTCATTGGTTTTGGACAAAGTTTGTTCCTGATGTTGTCACTGATAATGACCACAAGGTGGTTGCTGCTTGATTTTGTTTTTTAAGAAATGCTCGTGGCGTAGACCAAGATGTGTGATATAATAGTTTCCGTAGAATTAGTGTGATTTTTTTTAAGTCTTTTTGTAGTTACAAATTTATTTATAATTGTATTCATTTAGGATTGGTGTTTGATAAATTGATGTTTTAATATACCGTACTTGTAGTTTGAAGACATAGTTTTCTTTAGTTTAATTTAATACTTTGAAGGAAATATCATTATCCAAAAACAAAATATGGCTATAAAATTATGTCATTTCCTAACTAAATCTCATTGAAATATTCTAATGTTATATAATAAATGAACTATTGGCTTTTGGTATGTGAAGATAAATGAATCAGTTTATTATAGATTTATATTCCCATCAATTTAGTTCAATGAAAAATTTTGATATTAGTGAAGTTGATCGATTAAAAATTACATCAAGATACTTAGGCCCAAAATAAGTTGATAGACATAGTTTTTAACTCGTGTTATTTTTTTTCACTAAAGACATTTTTTTAAAATAACTGTACCAAAATTAAATATTAACGTGAAACAATTTAAAAAAAATTATACATTTATTAATTTATCTGCCCAAACACAAAAACTTAAATGTCGTGTCCTTACCATACATTAATAATTAAGTAACATTGTGGTATCTTAATACTTAATCTTTTTTATTTTTGTACTCAAAAATCACATTTCCTATATGTTAATTGTGCATTAAATTATGATGTGTATATTCTTATAGAATCTTGCAATATTTTATAAAATGGATAATTGTTCTTTCATTACACGAAAAACCCCTCAAAGAAAAGGGAAGGGGAACAATAATTACAATAAAGAAGCTATTAATTCTTAATCTTTAATTTATCACTATCGAAGAAAACTTAATTTTGTGTAAGCATACACACTTAGCATCGTTTAGTTAACTTCTTTTTTAACAAAAGAGGAATTTCGAATAAAAGAATACAAGATCATACACTATGTAAGGTCATCCACGAATATTTTTTAACAGGCTGGCAAAAATATTGTCGTATTTTTAATTGAGTATGTTGAATGTAAGGATGAATTAAAAAGATAGATATAAAATAAAGTTTAGTCAATGGTTCACATGGTTTCTCCATTTATTGCATGTATCTTAGAATTAGTGAAGTTCATTGATTAAAAATTACATCAATATACTTAGGCCCAAAATAAGTTGATAGACATAGATTTTAAGTCGTGTTATTTTTCTCACTGAAGACATTTTTTTAAAATAACTGTATCAAAATTAAATATTAACGTGAAACAATCTAAAAAAATTTATACATTTATTAATTTATCCGCCCAAACACAAAAACTTAAATGTCGTGTCCTTACCATACATTAATAATTAAGTAACATTGTGCTCAATTAGTTCTTAATATTTTTTTTTTGTATTCAGAAATCACCTTTCCTATGTTAATTGTGTGGTAAATTATGATGTGTATATTCTTATAGAATATTGCAATATTTTACAAAATGGATGATTGTCTTTCATTATATGCAAAATCCCTCAAAGAAACGGGAAGGAGAACAATAATTACACTAAAGAAGCTATTAATCTTAATCTTTAATTTATCACTATCAAAGAAAACCCAATTTCGTTTAAGCAGAGACATTTAGCATAGTTTACTTAACTTCTCTTTTAACAAATGTGGAATTTTGAATGAAAGACAAAAAAGTCAAACACTATGCAAGTCATTGACTAATTATTTTTAATAGACTGACGAAAATATGGTCGTATTTAAATTTAGTATATTGAATGTAAGGATGAATTAAAATGATATAAATATGAAATGAAATCAATGGTTCATAAGGTTTCTCCATTTATTGCATGTATCTTAGACTGCCTACTAAGTATACCTTAGTTTATTTATGTATTAGGAATTGGTAATTCAAACCTAATATGTAGTATAATTTAATTGATCTGGTTTAGATAGCCTTAGAAAGACCTTAGGATTTTTTTTAAGGCCTTTTGTAATAAGTATTGTAGTTGGAATGTAATATGTATGTGTTACAAGTGTAATATGAGTTATGAATTGAATAAATGTTATCATCTTTTATGATCTTATTGTTTATATCCTATGTTCTGTTTTGTTCTATGTTGCCTCCTGTTTTCAACTCCTCTCCTCTGTTTTTCAAAATTCTCTTCCCCTATTCTGTTTTTTTTTAAATTATCCTCCTCTCTTTTGCATTTCAGTAAAAACTTTCTTCCTCTATTTCTTTTCTTTTTAAAAAATTATTTTTTTCTCTTTTTCTTCCTCAACCAACTCTTCATCTCCTTCCTTTTTTTTTTGCCTCGTGCCTTTAAACTGTCCCACATGTCCTAAAGTGTCTGTCAAACTTTGGGTTCGCTTTCTGTCTCACTCTTCGTTTTCCTCCACACCTTCATCATTACGTCTCCTCTTTCCAAAATGTTTTTGTTTCCTTTCTCGAGAAATTTCCTCTATTTATACCTCAAATATTTTCATTTCCCCTACCTACGTCTCTTTAGTCTTCTCTCAACTCCTTGTGTTTTTATTTTTGTTCATCCTTTATGTTTCTCAAACTCATCTGCTATGGATGTTGGTTCGTCTTCTAAAAGGAAAAGGAAGTCACCTTCCTATCCCAAGAAGAAATAAATCCCACATTCTTAAGTGGCCTCGATGGTGAGTGACATTCTTCTTGGACAACTAGAAGCTTGGATTGCTCTGCAAGAAGTCAACCACACGCATGAATTTTTCACCTCTCAAATGGAGGAAGCATCTGAACTCTAAAGGCGTGTCCTTAAATGTCTCAAGAACTTCTGTCTAGGATTAGGTTTTCTTTAAGTTATCTCTTCTTTTTTACTTGTGTTTACTTTGTAATCGTGATCCTCATCTTAGTGAAATGTTACCATATCTTTATTTTTATTCTTTCATGTTTCTTTTAAGCTCTCTTTTAAAAACTTACTTATGCTAATTATATGTATGTTATGTGACGGTCATTTCTTGTGTGTGTTTGTTGTGCATGATTTCTTACTGTAAATTCTATAATTTCACTCTTTTTGATAATGACAAAGGGAGAGAAAAATAGAAGATATAGTAATTCAATTAATTGTATGCTTGCATCATCTGCATATTTGCATTACATCATATGTTTGTTGTCCTCTGCATCATATGCATCTGTTTGTTGCATATGCATCTAAGTATCTTTTTGCATAGCATTAGCATATATGACAAAGTCTTGCAATTCACCCTTGTTTTGAAAGGCTTGACACCCTATAAAAACATGGTATGTTCCATTAGGCTTAACATCCTAAGAAGAACAATAATTCAAAGGCTTTACATCCTGAGAATTGTGGAATGTTAATCAATAGACTTCATAAGAAACCAAAGGCAAAACATCCAAAGAATTTTTTAACTCTCTTTAGAAAGTCTTGTCATATAATTTTTTAATGTTATCCCTATGTTTCTTTTCTCTGTCATTTCCCTCTTATTTTACCCTATGTGTATCAATAATAAAATAACATATGTTTAAACTCTTAAAGAATTGCGTTTATCATATTCAGAGGGAGTCTAAGAATATTGATCTATAAGTTTCTTTTAAGAAGATCAATTAATTATAGTTTAAATATGTTTTTGGTCCTTGCAAATATGCTTTGTTTTGATTTTAGTCCCTATAATTTTTTTTTTATTTATACCCTTGCAAATTCTAACAAGTTTAAAAAAAAATCCTTTATGAATCTTTTTAACTAAAAAAATGGTGACATGACTAATTTTGGATGAAGTGGCACATGGTGACCATGTAATTGTTGTTGACTAGACAATATCTAATATTTAAAATTAAAATTCATTTTATTAGCTCATTTAATTATTTAATGAAAAACTTAAAACTAATTAATTAATTAATTAATTAATTAACCAATTAAATAATAAAAACTCAATAATCTTCATCTTCAACCCCAAATTTTTTTAATAAAAACACAACAACATTCATCTTCAACCCTAATTTATTCATCTTCAAATCATAAACTCTCATATCTGAATTCAAACCCTAAAAATTCTAATCTTTCAATTTTCTTACACCAAAACTTAATGATTCCTTTGTTGGAATTAGATGGAGGGTGTTGTTTCACCTCAATCTGAATAAGGATTGTTAATGCCACAACAACCCAATCAAATTATGAAACTTAAATTTTAAGTATTGTTCTTCTGGAAGGAATAATATCAAACTTATACCAAGAAACAAACAAAACAATATCAACGGCAATTAAGAAAACGTATAAATACAATATATTGATGTTACCAAGAAACTAGTTATGGATGTTCAAAAGAATTTATAAATGTATTTTATGTTCTGAAATATTCTCTAGCAATTAAACAAGTCTTTCGTAGAATATCACCAACCATACAATAACAAGACTAATGATATAACCTATTTAAGTATTAAATCATTTGTATTCAGTTGGTCTGCTCAATAACAATCTTTGTTGTGCCATTAACAATCCTTGTTTAGATTGCGGTGAAACAACAAGTTATGGTGTAAAAAAAATGAGATTTGAATTTTTAGGGTTTGGATCCAGATATCAAAAAAAATTATTTGAAGATGAAGAAGTTAAGGTTGAAGATGAAGGTTGTTGAGTTTTTATTAAAAAATTTGGGATTGAAGATGAAGATTGTTGAGTTTTTATTATTTAATTGGTTTATTAATTAATTAATTAGTTTTATGTTTATAATTAAATAATTAAATGAGTTAATAAAATAAATTTTAATTTTAAATATTAAATATTGTCAAGTCAACAAAAATTACATAGTCACCATGTGCCACTTCATCCAAATTAGCCATGTCACCATTTATTTACAAAAAAAAAAAAATCATAAAAGGAGTTTCTTAAAACTTGTTAGAATTTGCAAGGGTATAAATCAAACAAAAAAAATTACATGGACTAAAATCAAAACGATGCATATTTACAATGACCAAAAACATATTTAAACCATTAATTATTAAGTCAATCAATTTTTGAGTACTAAATTTAATGGGAGCTTTCTTTTAAATCCTTATTTGGTGAAGGAAAATGGTTCATTAATTGTATAGTTATTTGTCATCATCAAAAAAGGTAAGATTGTTAGTACAAAAAGTGGGTTTGGCTACAATCATTTGGTTGATGTTTTGATGATAACAAAAACAAACAAATAAAGAACAATTATCCCCTAAATATACTTGTTAAGTGTGCAAGTTAAGTTAGAAGGCAAAGATTTATATTAATGACTATTTATTTGAAAGTAGCATAAATTACCAGTAAGTCAGGGATAATAATCTAAGTGTTTCTAAACACAAAGAATAGTATCACCTAATAAACAACTGACTATATTTACTAATAGAGCAAGTCATAATATAACAATAAAAAGTATTTTCAATATACAGTTTGAGTCAAACCATTAAAGGCAAAACGAGTACAAGTCATTGTTCTAGTATAAGCTAGATCATCTAATGAACAAGGAAAAAATAATCTACTAAACAAAGTTCTCAGTGCCTTTGAAGAAGTTGTTAAAGTTGTGTCTGACTCTAATGAAAGCGATCTCAAACGCGCCTCTGGTGAATCTGTTAATACAAGCAGTGATCTGAATGTTCTGCATATGATAAAGTGTATCAAGCAAAATGATCGTCTTCCTTTGATAAATATGTCAAGCAAAATGATCGTCTACCTCTGATAATTGTCACAAGCATTGTATCATCTGACAAAGATCAGTTTATGTAAAGCAATCAAAGTATCTAAACCTGTTTATGTAAAACAGGTTTAATGATTTTAATTCTTTATGATTCAACCTTATTCTCACTAAACCTGTTTTACAAGAGTAAGTAGAATGTTTTGACAAAGATCAGTTTATGTAAAGCAATCGAAGTATCTTTCTGAATTGGCAAAACATAATTCAAACACCCCCCATTTTCTTATATTTTCCACCACCTGCAATGTCATCTAGGCTCATAGAGGCTATGATTGACTTATAACATCTAGACTCCACATTTATTCATATGTCGCTTAGCCTAACCCTTAAATGGGTAGATAGGAATTGATATGAGATATGACTCGAGGTTTTTTCCTATGTGTTTGGCATGATGTTTACCTATTTTACATACTTATTTCCCATTTTTCTTATGCTACTAGAATCTTAACTCATATGTTTTCCTTTTACTTCTATATTTGTATTTCGCATAGATTCCTTTGAAGATTAACCATCAAAGATAGATGGTGAATTGGTAGTCGCCATAGATCTCGAGATAATGTTCCATGTGGATCGGCCTCAAGATAGTGTATGAGAACGGTGAACAATGGTAGGAGTTGGATGCAACACATGACATAGAGACTTAAAAGGTATTGGTGACGTATATCCACTGGGATTGGGCTTATAGAATGATAGGTTGACTAGAGTAGTGAAGATCGTTCAACATCTACTTTCTCATATGATTTGGTATACTCATTGGTTTACTCTCCAGATTCCATTATGCCCAGTGAATGGTCATGGTTGTGGATGACAATGGTTTACGTGAGGACAAGGACATGGTGGGCCTTTCGTGAGAATATGAAAGTTTGAGGAGGACAGAATATCCTCAAAAGGTTTAAGTGTGATTGATCTTCTCGATGGAGCTCTTAGGACTAGTCGTTGATGTTGTACATGATGACACATGATGCTTGTATAGTACTTTTGGTTCTTTTGTTACACTTTTTGGTTAGCCAGTATGTAAGGTCATTAGGTATGACATTTTGGTGTCACATGAAATTCATATGAACTATATGTTGCTTTATCTTATTATGATGAGGTATGTTTTCTACTTTTATGTAGAAGTGGAGCTTTCATAAAGCACAAGACTTGATAACATGTATATTATGTGTGTTCATCTATGATATTTGTTTTAGGTTTCCAATTACCAAATTTTCTGCAATATCAATAGGTTGGTTTCATGTGTTTCACCGATGGGACGTTGGGTTGTCTCAAGAATTATCTTACCCGTGACTTAGAGCTAGGAGCAATAGTGTTTACACTTAAATTATGGAGATATTATCTCTATGGAGCAAGATTTGAAGTGTCTAGTGATCATAAGAACATACAATATATATTCAATCAGAAAAGGTTGAACATGATATAATGTAGATGGATGGAACTTCTTAAGGATTATGACTTTGCTCTAAGTTATCATCTAAGAAAAGCAAATGTGGTGGTCAATGCCTTGAGTAGAAAATCTTTAACATAGGAAAAGATGATTATTTAGTGGTCAAACATGTTTGGGGAATTAAAATATATGAGTTTGGATTTTGAGTTGACATCATCGAGTACCGCTAAGCGCTATTGAGGAACGAAGTACTCTAAGCCTCTTCAGGCTAAGTATTGTTTGAAGCCTCTCCAGACCAATCCACTCTCCACATTTATGGCTTAGTACTGTCAAGCACTAAGTGTTTTGCCAATATCAGGCCAATTACAATAGTTTGAGTTTGTATCTGATTTGATACAAAATCATATTCAAAGATTTTAACTCTCATTGAGAGAATATTACAATTTTCAATACTATATCAATTCAAGTATCACAGTTCATTCATAACTAATTTGTGACTATACTTAATTGATTTACAAAGATATTTAATTATTCTCCTAAGCGGCGATATTACAATTTGTGTAACGCCCCAGAATTTTGATCCAAAGATTACTTAAAAATATTTGTTTTCTTATAAAAACGACAATAATTTTTTTTCTTCTTAGGAGTAGTTCATCATGTAATAAATTGAAGATGCGTCAGAAAATGACTTGATATCTTTTTTTTTTAAAAGAATGTAATGCAATTTACTTAAATATTATTTATTTATTTATTTGCAAAGTTAATCTTCCAGTTGTTAGATCGATATTCATTTACGCTCCAAAATAAAATAAATTCTCTTTAAGTGAAATTTAAAAGAAAATAGATTGACTGAAATTAATGATGATTCAAATATTTACTAGCGAATGAAAACTCACTTCCGCATTTCTATTTAAAGTTAATGATGAAGAATAAATAACTTTACAATGTACCACAAAAATTTATTAATACAAAACATTATTTTTAAATAAAAGACCCATTTTCCCACACGTGTGCACCAAACAACATCATTCATGCAACTCTTTGAGATCATTAGTACCTAAATGTTGGTGTAAGCGGTCAGTTCATCCCACAACAAAATTAAACCAAATAATAAATTAAAAGCCATAAAATATGAATATAAAATTTTTTCGTAAAAAAAGATTTAAAGAAATTGATTCTTTAATAGTTCCCAAGGATGTATCAAAAGTCATAAAATGTATCTAAATGAATCAAGTAGCAACTCACCACAGAGTAAATAATTAGACCAAAATAAAAATAACAATAAAATGTATGCAAGTTATGCATACTCCTAAAAGTATATGATCCGGATATAACCAGCCACATAGGCGTCCACACAGAAGTCACCCATACCAATGGGGAAAATTAAACCATCCACACAGAAGTCACCTATACCAATGGGGAAAATTAAACCAGTCACACAGGCGTCCACAAAGATGCATATGATATGTCATGAAATGATAATGATGCTCAAAAGGTACATGTCACCATCCACTTAGATAATCACAAAGAGAACAATGTCCAACACACACATCACCAGCCACTTAGGCAACCACAAATATAACAATATTTAAAACACAAATCACCAGCCACTTAGGCAACCACAAAGATAACAATTTTTAAAACACAAATCACTAGCCACTTAGGCAACCACAAAGATAAAATATTCAAGGTTAAATTTTAATCACATATAACATCAAAGTTTTATTCTCATTGATGCTTACAATCAAGAATCAGTAATTTTGTTATCCCAATATATAACACACAAACACGCAAATAAATGTATTAAAGTCACAACTTTCATTTTATTAGTCTTTTAGGCATACAAATCATGGTTTACCACTAAACACATCACAAACATCAACTTAATCATGTTATCACAATTAAAATTAAAATTTTCATCAATTCCCCCAAGACTCATATATTATTCATAAAAATCAAAACTTTAAATTAAAAACATCCTAACGAACATATTACTCATGAGATCATAATACAAATCATAACTTTATAATTAAGTACACCTAGACAATACAAAAATCGCAACTTTACATCAAATATATGACAACAAGTATATTCCTCATGTTATAATAATAAAAATCAAAATTTTATAATTAAGTTTATCAAGGCAAACATATTACTCATAAAAACAAAACATTATAGTTAAATTCTTTAAGGCAACCATAAAATCAACATTTTTCTTTTAAAACATCAAGACATCATATCAATATCTTACAAACTATTAATTTAATATCTAGCCTAACCTTGCATGGGGAAAAGCCCTTACCTTAGGCGCTTTCTTTCTTAACACCTCTAGATTCGCACGAAAACTAGCTCATGAGGCAATGACGAATTCAACACGAATAGACATTGGGATTTACGACTTAGAAAATTATTTTGGGAGTGTACGAACGACAAATAGGTGTGGCAGCAAGAGAGCCTAATGGAAATGTATGAATAGATGAAGCAGTCGTGAGATTGTTAAAATATGGGGGTTTCAATAGCTATTTACGTTGCAATATTACCATTGATTTCTTGTCTAAAATTGAAGTGCACTTAATTCCAAAATTATGCTACCAATGGTTACTATTTTTTTAATTGTATTAGGTAGTTACAGAGCCAATTGAAATCATGTGTATTTATGTGTATGAGTTAATTAGGATTAACTAATAGAGTTCACCCTGTATTGTAGAGTGTCCCACCACCCCTTTTAATTAAATAAATAAATTAGAGGCTGTCACATCACCTTTTTAATTTTTTTATCCAATAGTTACGAAACCAAAAATTGCATAGAATAATTTTTGTAGAGCATTAAAATAAAATCATAATTTTGGTGTAAAAGAGAAGAATGCATGAGATATAAAAAATGAGAGTAGTCTTTTTGTTGTCCTCTCTTAATTGCACAAAATCTCATAATTAAATTTATAACCTTTTTAAAAAAAATGAATTAAAGGTGTTAAGAATGAGGGAATCTATATTATTTCATCTCTTAATTGGTTGAGACAAGTACATAAAGTCTACATTATGTCAAGACAACACCATGAATTGCCATAAAATCTCGTCATTAAGGAGAGTAAAAGAATGAGTCACTATTTTTTTTATACTAAAGATGGATTGACCAAAAATATTTTCAAAACACTTATACATGATGGCTGTGTTTCACTAACTCTAGTATCTCCTAAATTGAATAATTATTTGGTCGAAAATAAACTAACAAATAATATAACTTCTATAAATTATAATTTAATTAAATAATTCAACTAATATTTTATCAACTAAAATAAATCAAACAAAACAAGAATATCACATGTCACACATAACAAAATAAAACAACCATATCTAACACATCAATTTCATGATTATAGAAACTAATCCAATAAACAAAAGACACAATAGTCCATTTAGGAAATAATCACATCATAAATCGTCCTCATGTAATTATCACGCCAAAAAAATTAAATATAAATAAAGATTATAATTATTCCGGTAAAATTGAGTGTAATAAAATTTAATTTAATTTATTTATAATAGAATAATTATTAGTTAAATAATAAATCATAACAATTACTAAAAAGACACATATATAATATATATGAAAATATTGGAGTGTTACAATTTGCCTCTCATGTTCAAGACTTTTTATTGAATTCTTCTTTCAAATATGAATGTGACTTTTTCTTTCTCTATATTGATCTTTCAGACTTGCCATATGATATCAATGTTATGATCAAAGTCTTAGATAATTTTCACTCATGAATCTCACACTATATGGAATCACCAACTTTGTTCATTTGAAAAAAGTTCTTTATACTATCTTGAGAATATGTTTGTTGAGAAAAAGAGATGGGGGATGAGCTTAGCTTGATGTGGTCGTACATGTAGCTACTCGAATTTACACTTTTTATTATGTAAGCTTCCACTCTATGTTGTAATTTTTCCATAGGATTTGACATTTGTCTTGATTCTTGTGTTGTTGAGTTACATCTGATCACATAGCAAGTTCCATTTCATCAGAGGGAACATATTACCATTGATGGATTAGCATATTCTCCTTTGATGATATCTTGTTGTTTTAGAGGAATGTAGTTCCAAATGAAGTTGTGCTTTGTAGATCATTATAGTATAGGCGACTTGATTTTCCTTGATCTTTACTGATCTTAAAAGTTAGAAGAATTTAGACTAGAGAAATATCTTTCTCATTGTCTTTTCATCAGACGATTGAGTAGGTTTATTACAATGATCCTTAGGTCTACACTGACCATTGGATTGTTTAGAACTGACAAGAGGACAATGGATTATGAAAGTGTTGGAAAACACAAGAAATTGGGGGGTTTGATTGTGTTTCTTCATTTCTGAAAGATACTTCAAAAGCTTAACCATAAAGTATGTTCTTTATCAGATCTTCAACTTATAATTAAAACAGGTTTAGAGACAAAGAGGTTGAATCATAGAGAACAAAGATAAGAAAAATAGAGAGATAGAGGGAACACGAATATTTTTATACTTGTTTACAGCAGATTGTTGCTACATCTAGTCCTCTCCTTATAGAGAGATTTTTCCTTAGTACAATCGAGGACTTAATCCACGATTTCAATAATAGCATACAAGTATTGTTTACTCTGCCTCTTCAGGCTTTGAGTATTCTTCTCTAGTCTTTCCAGGTTGTTAGTGTTAGAACCCTTCTTCAACATTAGCATGTCGTTGAGGTTCATAAATGTTGTTGTACCTCTTATGGGTGAGAGAATTGTTGCCACTATCGGGATGATTTACATCAGTTCAAGTTTGTGTCTGAAATGACACAAAGTCAGTTTCTAGGATTCTAACTCTCATTGAGGGGAGGTTACATATCAAGTCCTATATCACTTCAAGTGTATGAAAACACTTTGAATGATTTACATCAATTCTAAACAATCTCTATTGAGACAATTTTTCATTCATACTGTTCTTTTGATGTGTGCTTAGATTTTTAAGAATTATTTCTTTAAGACATTTCCTTTTTCCATTTTCTCTCCCACACTCAATTGATTGAACTAGTTCTTCTTAAATAGAGAGAAGAAGTGTCCGTTTATAATGCTACTGTTGGAGATCTTTAATCACCATGTAAGGCAAATTAGTCTTTAAGATGTATCCATATATATATTCATGATTAATTATGTGCATCTTCAATTTAAGAGGGCAGATCTCAGAGGATATTACTATCAGAGGATGTCATAAATACTTTCAGACAATTAATAGATACAAGGTATTGACTAGAGGATAAATAGATTTGTCTTCTTTAGAGCGTTCACATTTTCAAAGCTTGTCATTTCAAAGTGATTACTTCCATCAGAACATTTACTATCTTGAGTGTTGTCTTTTTATCAAAGCTTTGACTTTTCATAGTGTTGACTTTATATCAGAGTCAGACAATACAATACTTGTCACGGTTATCAGAGGCAGACAATCATTTTGTTTAACATACTTATCAAAGGCAGACAGTCGTCTTGCTTGACATACTTATAAATACTTATCAAAGGAATATGATCATTTTTCTTGACATACTTATCAAAGGCAGACGATCATCTTGCTTGAAAAACTTATTAGAGGAAGACGATCATTTTACTTGACATACTTATCAGAGGCAGAACATCTAGATCGTTGCTTGTATTAACGAATTCACCAGAGGCACGTTTGAGGGTAAGTTTATTAAAGTCATACACAGTTGTAGTAGTTTCTTCAAAGTCAATGTGATCTTTGTTTAGAAGATTATATTTTCTTTTTTCTTTAGAGGATCTAGCTTACATCAGAACAATGACTTGTATTCCTTTTGCTTTTAATGATTTGAATCATAATGTATATCACAATATTTCTTATTGCTATATTATGACTTGCTCTATTAGTAAACATAGTTACTTGTTTATTAGGTGATAACATTCTTTGCGTTTAGAAACACTCAGATTATTATCTCTAACTTACTTGTAATTTATGCTACCTTAAAATAGATAGTCATTAATATAAATATGTGTCATCTAATTTAGTCTGCACACTTAGCAAATACAACTAAGGGATAATTGTTCTTTATTTGTTTCTTTTTTTATCATCAAAACATCAACCAGAGAATTGTAGCTAAAACCACTTATGCACTAATAGATTAGATTACGTGTTATGTGTTTAGACCATCTCTCATGAAGTGTTGCTTTTATTTAAATTATGAAAATTTGATGATATGGATTTTTATATATGTTATAATTATTATGTATGATGATGATGAATGATGTTTAGAATGACTCTATTTTAATGAAATTGTATTTTGTTTTATTTTATGATGCAATAATCGATCAATGCTGGTGGTTAATCGATTAGTATTTAAGAAAGAGATAAACTATTTAAGATTAATATGATAGTGACCTAGGAACAATCAATTACTTTAAGTTAAGAGTGAATAATCAATTAATTAGACCTTGGTAATCGATTAGAATAATGTTATGAACTGAAAAACGCCTAAGTTAAGTAATAATCGACTAATGGATCTCATTTGATCAATTAGAATGGTATTAAGGACTTCAAACTTGTAGCAGTGAGGAATAATATATTAGTAGGTCTTGGTTAATTGATTAGGTAAAGAATCATAATCATAAAATGGCTAAGTTACAAATTAATCAATTGAAGGCTTGGAGTTAATCGGTTAGGCGGAGAATCAAAAATAAAAAATAACTTAGTTATAAGTTAATCAAGTAAAGATTAGGGTTAATTGATTAGGTTAAGTAATAATGATAAAATCAGAACCCATAAACTAGTAATAAGAAGTTACATATTAAAGGATAGACTAATAACGTGGGATTAAGTTAGTAAGTTAAATATCGTAGATATTATTTGATCTATTGATGATGAATGTTAATATGTCGTAGTACAATTAGTCAAAAATATGGATTGAGAGTTGTTGGACAGTGATTGTTGATGATGGAATATTATGTGTTGCATGATATATGTTACATTCATATAGTATGACAAGTTGGAGGTTATATCATGATAGAATCAAAGCTCGAAAGTTGAGGAGACCTCGAAGGAGTTATCACTATAAGGGTCTTACATAAAAGAAGGGCACCATTGGGGCATTATGTTAAATAATGAATCGCCTTGACTAGATACTCTTGTTAGTTGGGTACTAGATGGCTTCTCTACCCGTATCTACCCGGAGTTAGAAGGATCTAGAGTGAAGTAGTTGATGATTAGGATTCTTGCCGTATTGTCATTCATTGTTGATATTATTTATTGTATATGTTGAAATGCTAATTGTGCATTTAATACACTTTACTTTGTTTGATTATGTCTTGAGAATGATGATTCCCCTTCATTTGTTTCTCTTGTGGTTGCATACACACTACGTAGTAATTGATATCAAGAGATGAAGCGATCATTAACGAGGAAGAGACAGTTATTGGTATTCTACAAATGTAGTAGGTACCAGTTTCTTTTCTGTCGACCAATAAATGTATATCTAGTCCGACATTATTATTCTCATTGAAATAATCCTATATCAAAGACTTAAATAAATTTTTTATTCCTCTAATTTTTCATATATGTGATTTTAATTCTGAAGTTTTTTTTTAACAATTTTAGTTCACTTTTACCTCTTTTTTATTTCTTAGTACCTCGACATTTAACTCCACATAATATCTAACTCAACATTTAAATGATTTTATTTTATTTAAAAAAACTAAAAGAAACTCATCTATCTCCCTCTCTCACGCAGCCATACTTCTTCATGTGTTGCTCTCATGATCATCCTTTCAAATTTCATCTTCTTCGTCAACAAAATCTATCCAATGATACAATCCAAGAAATCAATAATAATTTGAAAAACAATGACATCCCTTGCTCTTCTATGGCCCTGCATATTCCACCACAGACACACACAAGAAGCCTTCAACCCTAACCCTTAAATCTAAACCAACCTCAATTTCATTTTCACCTTTAACACCACTAACTGAACTCCCCCTAAAACGTTGTCGCTAACACTACTAGAAATCAGCATTTTTTCTGCTAAATGAATTCCGCAGGTAATACATGAAGAATTCTTATGCTGGAAAATTCTGCAGGAAATGCCGCAGAAAAGTTAATTTTACCTAGATCTTCAGAAAATTCCGTAGGTAAATTTCCTGCGAAATTTCATCCCTATTTCTATTTTTTTTATTTTTATATATATAAATAAAGTAAAATTATTTTTTAAACAAAATAAAAAAATAAGACAAGTTTTAAAGTATTATAAAAAATAAAAAAAAAGTTTATGTGTATCCGTACTATCAATATTTTGATAAATTATTTTTCTCTAACTTGTCCACGCGAGCATTATTATAGCATATTGATTAAATTAAAAGTTTTAATACATTTATCTATTCTATTTTAACTCCAGTAATTAAATAAATTATTTTTATAATATTTTTTTATTTATCACTAAAACTATTTTTAACTACACTTAAGATGTGACCTTTTCACACAAAAATATTATCCTCTTCCGTAAAAAAATTAAATGCAAAAAAATGTTTTTCAGTTATCATTTGGAAATGGTTTTCCTTTTTTTCCCATTTCTCTCATTTTTGGGTAAACCCATTTCCTTTTAATTCCATTTTTCCTCTGGTATCTCAGAAATCATTTTGCTTCTCTCTCTCTCGAAATAATTCGTTTTCCTTCGACTTTCCTCTTCAATTCGTATTCTTCTTCAATCTTTTCGTTCAATCGGATTTCTCTCGTAACAATTAAGCACATTCATTTTTTCTCATCTTCTCTCTCGTAGCAATTCTATTTCCCGTAATGATTCGATTTAGCTCTTCTTCTCTCAAATCATAAAATCATAAAATCGCTCGTCTTCTCTCAAATCGTTTTTCTTCTTCTTTCGATTCGATTTTTTTCGTCATCCAATTTTGTTCAATTTCGTTCAATTTCTAATGTGTTGATTTGTTGAATGCCGTTTTGTTTAGGCTGAAGATGGTAAACCTGATTATATAGCAAGGATTGTTGAAATGTTTGAAACTCCTGATAAGGAGCAGTATTTCACTGCTCAGTGGTTTTATAGAGCTGAAAAACAGTGAGAATGTTTGATTTTGTTCTTTGCGTTTTGTATTTTTAGTAGATTGTTTTGGGTATTTTTAAATTTGGAGATTTGAAATGTTTGTGCAGGTTATTAATGATCATGGTAATCTTGTTGATAAGAAGAGGGTGTTTATATCTGATGTTAAAGATGAAAACCCTTTTGATTGTATTGTTTCCAAAGTTAAAATTGTGCAAATTGCTCCAAATGTAGGTGTTTTGTTTATTTGTTGTTGCTTAGTTTGCGTAATTTATGATTGTTTTTTCCTTAATTAAAAGGTTGGATGTATTTATAATTTTGTAACTACATGTGGGTACAAAGAAGAAAATTCCTTCTTGTGATCCAGTACAATGTGTCTTATTTAACCTTTTCAAAAATTGTAAAAGTTACGAATTTCATTATTTATATATGATGATTTGTTCAAAGTTTATGCATGCCACATTGCTGAGTTTTTCAAGTTGATTATAGTTTGCTCTGATTGTTACAGAACCGGCCAGAATTAGAAAGTGATTCAACATTTACAATTTCAAGTGAATCTGGTTCTAATGGTTGTGTTGCTGATAGTAATGTGGCCACTGGAGAGAAGTGTCAACATAAAAGTTCTGATAAGTCAGAGTGAACATTATTAGATTTGTATTCTGGGTGTGGAGCCATGTCCACTGGCCTTTGCTTTGGGGCTTCCATATCTGGCATGAAACTTGTCATGGTAGGTATTTAGCATTAAGAATAATCTTTTTCACAAGCAATGTGTTCATTTTAACTTATTTTTAAAGCAATTTATTTTGACTAATTTTAGAATGTTGTTGTTTTTGTCTTCAAAGAGGTGGGTTGTTGACATAAACTCACATGCATGTAAAAGTTTAAAGTTAAACCACCCAGAAACACATGTATGGTTTTGTTGGCATCCTGTAGTTAATATTAGTCATTGTATCTCTATTCTTTTACTTAATATTCATGTATTTTATCAAAATCTAAAATTCAGGTGAGGAATGAGCCTGGAGAAGACTTTTTAAGTCTACTAAAAGCTTGGGTTAAGCTATTGAAGAGTTTTCATTGATAGCATCTGAAAGATCAGATTCTAATCTAGATGTGGACGAAGAAGCCGATGATGAAGCCAGTGATGTGAAAAATTAAGCTATAGATAATCCATCCGACTCTGAGAAATTTGAGGTGGAAAAGTTACTTGCTGTTTGTTACGGTGATCCCAATGAAGTAAAAAACTATAATTATATTTTAAAGTATATTGGCTTCGAACTTGCACAATAACTTGATTGATTTACATTAGGAATGGCTACTATATCTTTGACCCTAGCTTATTATTACTTAAAATATGCATAGCTACTTCCAGCGCTAGATTTATATCTAAGAACATGGTTACCTTTTTAATTTTATTGTGTAATGAAACTTTTTCAGTCAGTATTGATTATTTTGATGTCATCATTCAGGTGCATTGGAGGGGTAATGATTCAGCGAGGATACATGGGAGCTAATAGATGGCTTGAGGTAAACTTCAGTTATCAAATTACTGAGTATTGTTCTCCTTAACTTTGCTTTACTACATTTTTGTCATAATGCATGTGAATTAACATCAATTAACCAATAGATAAGAAATTGTCCTAGCTCCGAATGATGGGAATGGGAATGACGTGAAATGCTAGCATATTTCCTCTAATAACCAAGAACCTATTGCAAATTTTGGTGAATTTGTTGTTGAAGTTCAATCTTATGCTTTTGAGCTCCTCTGCAGCTATGGTGGGATACCGAAATGCATAGTGTCTCTTTAGGAACCTGTAGAGAGGTTAAGGAAGCCAAGTCCTCCCATCCCAAGTATTGATGCCACCACTGTGTCCACTTATAATGAAAGCGTCCAAGCAGAAAATTTGTAAAAGAAAGTGTTCAAATTCTTAATTATATGAATTTTGAATAGTAAAGGAAAACCATTTAGCCAGAATCAGAATCAATAATGTTTCGATACCATTTGATAAAATGGTACTGATGAAGATAGTGGAGATGATGACATTAGTATGATCATATTGAGTAGTATTTATTTTTATATTGGTAATTTGCTTGAATCATGTACTTGATTATACTTAGTTTTTGTTTGGATCATGCTTTAATTAATACTTAGTTATGATTTGTGAACATGATATAAATTTTGTTTAGGAGTATTGCAATTAAAGACTAATATTAAATACTTAAAAAATGTATTTGTAATAATGTTTTCATATATTTTAGTTGAAATTTTCATATAAATTAAAAAGCAGAAAAACAAGAACATGTTGTATATATCTATCTTTCCAAATTTCTTGCCGATTTTTCTTCGAAACAGATTTTTGATGCTTTACCTCGGAATTTCACGAAATTTCATGTGGAATCATTCCAAGGAAAAGTATGCAGATATTTCTGCAGAAAAAATCTAAGAAACTGTAAGTTGCTGTGGATTTTATTTGTTTTTCCTGCGGAAATATCTGCAGGTAAGTTACCCTGCGAAAGTTTGACTCAAATTCGAAAGAAAATCCGCAGATAAAACGCCAATTTCTAGTAATAGAAAGCCTAAATATTGTCTTTATTGTTTTTCAAATCCCTTCAATATAATCACAACATTCTCACTCAATACCCATAAAATCCAAAATATCAATAATAAATCATTATTATTTATAATTAAATGATAATAATCTATTCTCATATCACACCAAAATTAAATCAACCTACAAATTCATAATTCATTAATCCTTTGCTTCATATAACATAAAAGACTACTTGCATATTAGTGTGTACAAGCATAAGAACTGAAATGAGGAATTATACATCTATACAAAGATAATATTTGGCTTCTTATCGAAGAGATGAGTGTTAAAGTCGTTCATGGTGAATTCTTTGTTTTACACTGACATACTTAAACACAAAGAAACTTAAACACAAAGAAACGTGAAAGAGATTTCAAATTATTATTGATCTAGGGGATCTTATGGGTTTTGTTGATGAAGATTGTGAAATTTGAAAGGATGATCATGAGAGCACACATGAAGAAGCGTGGTTGAGTGTGAGAAGGAGATAGCTAAGTTTCTTTGATTTTAAATTTAAATAAAAATAAAGTTATTAAAATGTCGAGTTAGATATTATTTGGAATCAAAATTGTCAACTCAGCAAAATTCGGTCAAAATTTGAATATCGGACTAAGAAATCAAAAGAGGGGTACAAGTAAGGGATTAAGACTGTTCAAAAAAAAACTTGAGGAAACTGCATCGCATAATTGAAAAATTAGAGGGACCAAAATCGCACAATTTAAAAATTAGAATGTAGTTTGGACAAGTATGTTAATTCTTTAAAATACTATTTAATTAATAAAATAGTTTATTATAAAATTTGGAGTGTTACAATTATTCCCTTATAAAAGAAATTGTCATCGAAATTTATAGTGAACATAAGCCAACTATTATCTAATTTATCACCTTCAAGATTTAAACTTAGTTTTAATCAATTTGCCTATCATGATAAACTAACATGACACAATAAATCAATTAAATACATTTAATGGTTCAATTATGAAAGATATACCATAGTTACTCACTAGGATTTAAAAATAAAACAAAAGCATATAGATTCAGCTAGTAGCAACATAATACATTATGTTGAATGAAGTGAAATATTGTCTAGTTCACTTAACTTCTCAAACAATCTCTTACTAGTTTTACTCTTAAAATAATTACTCAGCAAGTTTCATTTAAATCATACAAATACAGCAATCTTTAAACTAGTTACCTTTAAGAGTTTCGAACAAAAACACACACAACTCAATGACAAGCCATTACTTAAAACTTTTGGAACAAGTGTGTAACAGGACATATATTTTCACATAGTTTCAAAACACACTCAAAATCTAAATTAATTTCAAAGTTTTATACACAAAATTCATTTATATAACTCTTACAATAGCTCTAGGTCTTTAACACAATGCATTTATTTATTTTAAGCAAGATACTTAGAAGGTCAAACATACTTAATTAAATGTTTAGTTTAAGTACACACCTCCGCATTAATTGACATCACATAAAACAATTCTCAACATTCAACATACATATGACTTATAATCACTCAATTTAATACAACATATTACATAAAAAATTATACGAGGAATTAAAAAGTCAATGATAGATATACTATTTTGCAACCACATACACTTAAATAATTTAATTACTCAAAATGTATAAGAGATGAACACATTTTTCAACTATTTCAAAATTAAAATTAACAAGTATTTATAACAATAATAACGACGAGTTATTGTCACCTCTTTTATCGACGGGAGTCGTTGGGGTGACGAGTCCCTCCAACTTGTGGAGGCAATTACTGAAGGTAACCATATTTATAGTCATTCAAATTTAAATATTTTTAACACTGTTCAAGAGTGCGAAGGTGGCGCCACGACTCTTACTCTTTAATTTAAGTTAAAAACTTACTTATCCATGATAATGAATTTGTAAATTACAACTAGTAACAACACCAAAAAAAATAACACTTACATCGATATATAATCAATAATCAGAATAAAGAAATATAGAATTATATCATTTTTAATTCCAACTACTTTAAATCCTATACACTAATTCTCAACTCTTAGAAAACCTGAAATACACATTCACATAACTAATTCAACAATTGGAACCATGATTCTACAATTATTTGACAAATCAAACACTAATTCTAAATATGTAACATATTCTCACAACAGTGGAACTACTCTAAATCTATGACAATATTGTTATTATTTTTTTATACTTTATCACTTCACACAAATTGAGACTAAATTTTTTCAAGTATTAGATAAAAAAATAACTATTTACTAGAAGCTAGTTTAACACGTTAATAAACCAAAATGAATCTAGTGCATAAACCATTTTCAATTAAACAACTAGCAAAAAAACAGTGCTGTCGTTATTTTATTTGTGATTTTTCATACTTTAAACAAAACAATCTCATTTTATGTATTAGTTATAAATATTTGATCAATTCTTTTAATATTATTCATTAACAAATATTTATCTCATATTTTTTTTTATGTTACAGTGAAAAATATTTGTCCCGTGTAACACCCCAAATATTGTATAATCCGTTTATTATTATTTTACTAATAATTTTATCATTTATATTTTTATTATCGTAATTCATATATTTATATTAATCCCTTAGATCTTATTTAATCATAAACGATCGTTAGTTATCCAAATGAAGTTTAGTTTAGGAAGTTCTTACTAGTGCGTTTGTTATAGTTGGGGAATGAATTAGAAATAAACCCAATAGAAATTTCAAGTCCAACTTCTAGTCCATTTTGTAGCCAAACATAACTTGTCATTAGTAAGGATTTGGAGGGGATTGATTGACAATTCTCATCACACTTCCCCTTACTTAAAACCTAATAGTTAGAAAAAAAATAAAGAAGAAAGAAGAAAGAAGAATGAATGAAAGAAATAAAGAGGGAGGGTAGAATGTAAAAGAAGAGGGAAAATGAAGAAGAAAGAAGAAAAAGAAGAGAGAAAACACTACCACTCTCCATTGTATGTTCTGCCTCCAAGCTTACCCACACCATTCATTTACAATATATTCTTCTTACAACAATATTGAATACAAATGAGGTGAGGAAGATAGAAAGAAAAATGATTATGTTTCAATCTTGAAGAAACAAAATGAAGATTGAAGATGGAAGCCAAGTGAGGTTTATTAACAATGAATGGGATTAAAGCTCAACCTTAGAAAAAGACACAACTCTCCCACATCTACAAGTTAAGGTAACATAGAAAACCCTCTAAAAACCTCTCTTAGCTTTGCTTAGAGATCATGATTTGCATGTTTGAGTATTGAGATAATCCTATTTGAATTAGTATCATTTATTATTAATAATGCATGTTAGGTGTTTGTATTAATTACTATGAAGAGTTGTTGTTTTACTATGATTGTTGAGTGTTGTGGTTGGATTGGTGATGAGATGATAATTGTTTAGTATTGCTAATTAATTGATTTATGCTTAATTTTGAATATATTTTCCTTAGTTGAACATATGAACTTGATAATATAAAGTTTGAAATGAAAATAGTATAATGTTGTCTCTGAATCCATATAGGTATATCTTCAGTATTTTGTTCATAACTTTCTCCATAGATAGTGTTTTGAGAGGATTTTTATCTCATTAGAAACTAGACTTAATTACCTTCGAAATAGGCATTGGTTTCACTAATTTTCATTGAAAATTGATAGAGAAACTTGAGTTACAAGTTGGAAAAAAATCTGTTGTTCCGTTTTTGCACCTACATACCTTATTTTATTAAATTGTATTAATTGAATGCCTATTATGTAGGATAAAAATTATCTTTATAAATTAGACATCATAAGCGTTCCAAAATATTATCGTTTATTCAAATCAGACATCTTTTAATATTTTAATTAAATTGTCAAAATTATAATGTTTTTTGCAGAAAAGGATTATGACATAGTTGAGTTAAAATAGTTATAACAGAAGCAATAGTAATCGGTTTTGAGTGAAATCAGTTGGGTCTGAAAGAAGAATATAGTAGTTTTATCATGCTAATATTTACGGTTTTTATAAATATCTAAATGGCTCAGTAGTATTGTAAACACAATTGCTCTGTCATAAGATTATTATGTAATGGTGTTAGCTTTAGAATATCATAACTTGAGTTATATAGATCAGTTTTGAGTTAAACTAAGTGCATTTGAAAGTTTAAAGATAAAAACTCTTTTCTGGAAGTTTGATTCTAATACATGGTGTGTGTGCACACATACATACATACATACATACATACATCTCTATGTTAAGCGCATGTTCAATTGTGTGAATGGAGATTTCTCATATGTTATGATTATATATATATATATATATATATATATAGTTCATTCTAGCTAGATGAACTCTTCGTTTATATACGACGGGAGCAATGAGTAAGCGAGAGTAGGTAGGAAACCACTTACAGACTTAATTATGTCCAATCTTACTAGAGGTTATTCAAGTATAGGGCATTAGGTGAAACCAATGTAGTCTTTATGACTTACTTGTTATGTAGAGTTTAACTCAATAGATTACTTATGTCCAGTGGCTTAAATTGTTTGAAAGATTTGAGGTAAAAGAGGTATCTGAGTATAGCTTACGAAGAAATATTATTTTATTAAATTGAGGTATAGTTTGTCGAGATGATTTTTCATGCTTAGCACATCGACATGACGGGGAAACATCTATAATTATTTTTTTTATTAAATCTATGTTACTGAGTTTTATGCTCACTATGTTGAGGATGATGTTTTTCAAGTAACAGGTAAACATTGAAAGTTTGAGGAGTGTTTGGATTGTTCACGAGTCGTTCAATATCAAGGAAGGGATTTTGATGGATCAGAGAAGACTTCTCCAACACACTAGTCACCTGTCAAGAAAGGGATGTAGTTATTACCATGACAAACTCCTCCTAATAAACACTGTCAAGAAAGGGATGTAGTTATTACCATGACAAACTCCTCCTAATAAACAGAGAGGATCACAACAAAAATAAATAAGAGAAGCCAAATTAATATCTAAATAAAATGTTAGCATCTTAGAACATGAATGATTGGTAGATATCAAATATTCAAAGATATTAATATGCTTTTAATATGAAATAAATCTTTCATTTCTCAAACATTATTAGTGAAGCCAACATTTTAGTTTCATAGATTGATTGATCATATCCAAATATGAAATATATTCCATACATTTTCCCATCACTAACACTAATAGATTAATTTTCATGTCAAAATAAAAAAGTTCACTCCTCAAAAGGTCACTTTGAATAAACTATAAACATCGATCATAAACTAAAATAAAATAAAAGAAGATCAAAGCTGCAACCTTAAAAATGTAAAACTTTGATCATCACTAACTTTAAACATACTACCTTTAACCATCATAAATAAGATAAAATAACTAACATTTTATCATCACAATCCTTAAAAATGCAACCTTTAACCATCGAAACAGAAAATGGAATATCGCAAATTCTAAAACTACAACATCATAACTCATAATACTTAGTGTTAAAACAATATTGAGATCTGCAACAAGAATTAACCAACAAAATAGAAAACTAACAATTGCAGAAAAAGAAAACAAAATGAAGAACGTTCTTTGTTTTCTGCTGAAAACGGAGAACGTTTTTAACAGAACTGAAAAAACCAAAAAAATATAGAAAATCTGAAAACGGAGACTGATTATCGTTCTTTGTATCTGTAGTTTTAAAAACCAGTTCTTTCAATCAAAGTAAGCGAAAATTAAAGAGAGATAAGGAAAGAATAACACCCAGATTTACGTGTTCGATCTCAATTGTTGAGACCTACGTCACGGGCAACCAAGCAAGATTAATCCACTATTGTTAATTGAACTTTACAATATTAAAGTCTTCTCAAGATTGATCTCCAAGTATCTATCATTGTTTATGAACCAGCAATACTAGCATTTTCACTCAATCTTTCTTTCTCTCCCTTGAATCTTCTTTCGTTGGTTTCCTATGAGTCACGAATTGATTATGCCTCTCTATGTAACACCCCAATTTTTCATTATCTTATTTTAATAGTATTATGATACGCTACTATTTTTATGTGAGTGTTATTACGTGTTCTAATTTCTTAAGTGTGTATCGTGTGGTTGTCTTAGTAATTGATTTAAATCATTAATATTAACTATAACTAACTTACGAAAATTAAAATAAAATAAAACATGTATTTATATATATTTAAATAAATTAAAACAAGGAGTGAATTTGTGAATGTGTGTGGCTACACTAATTGTTACCTTTAACACTAGTAGAATGAAACAACAACAACAACAACAACAACAACAACAACAACAACAACAACAACAACAACAACAACAACAACAACAACAACAACAACAACAACAACAACAACAACAACAACAACCTAGGCTAGTACTAAGTATATATATATATATATAAAGGAAAGTCTAGTGCTACGAAAACAACGATTAGCACGTATAGGTCCGGAGCCGCAAATAGGAGCCGCAAATTCCAATTCACGTCACAATTCCAATTCCAATCCCAAAATTCAATTTCAATTCCAAATTTCCAATTTCAATTCCAAATCAGGTATGTCATTCCTCATTCTTTCTCCCCTGTGCTTGTCAAACAATTACAAGAATAGTTGAAAATTAAAATTCTGCATATGGCTAGTACCGTGCAATTGATAATATGGTTTAGATATTTTGCCTTATTCATTCCTTTTATCGAATTGATTGTTATGCTGATAGTATTTTATAGCTTTTCTTTTTATTTATTTTGCAAATTATGATTGTTATGCTGATAGTTATTTTATAGTTTTTTATTTTGCAAAATATGATTAAAATGCTGATAGTTTATTTTATAGTTATTTTTAATTTGCAATTGATGATTGAAGTGTATATTATTTCATTTCAATTTTTAGTAATAGTAGATTAGGCATATGATTGAATTATATTATTAGACATATTTTGAAATTAATTTACATATAAAGAATTCATTTTTTTAACTATAATTAGAAGTGGTTTAATTACATTATATATATGCTACTTAATTCAGCTTTATTTTTATTTTAGTATATAAACTACACATCTCTTGTTTGTGATCAATCTGTTAACTACAATTCAGCTTTGGTTAGAATTTCATAATTACCAATAATTGTATAAACTACACATATTTAAAATATATATAAACTACATATATTTACAATTACCAATAATTGTATACATCGGAAGAGTTTTATTTCAAAATATGGGCCACCAACATTTTTTTTTACTTTGGTGGAAATAGTTCTAGCTTCTATATCTGAAAGAAATCATTGGAAAAATTATCGGAGTATCAAATAGGACAGATTCTAGTTCCTGTTTTCATTATTTTTTTTCAATTTACAATTTATATGTTAATAATAAATAGTCTAATTGATTTCACAACTGGAGAGATTAATCTATTTTGATTATAATATAAAATTGGGTGTAACCAATACTAAGCTGTAATTAATTATTATTACTTGAGTTCATGTGATATATATATATAAAATATGTTTAAAAATCCAAGGCTATATATATGTACAGAGACACAATATTTAGTCCTTCTATCATGTTTAGTTTAAACAAAATAAAATTATAGTAATATGTGTGTTTAATGATATTAAATATATTTTGGATTATATTACAATAGCAGATAATTTATTTATGTATTATAAGTTAATAATTTATTGGAGCAAGTAATTAATCTGTATTTGGTCGTTGAGTGATTTATTTATTTATTATATTTTTTTCTCGGACTATTAGATACGAGGGTCGACGAAGACGCGACAAGTTAGCAGATCGGATTTGTTGGGCGAAATCCTCAATTGAGGTAAGGGGTGAGATGAGGTTCGATTTTATGAATATAAAATAACGTGAGATGAACGTGAATACCGAAATTCCCAGATATTCATCCGGGGCTCACTACGTACGTTCGAGTCCTATTGAGCAATAATAATTAATTAATAATATATGAATGGTAACAGTGAGGACTAAAATATAATTTAGCAACCTATAGAATTGTTGTGAATTTATTTATAGCAAGATTGCACGTTGAATGATTTTTATGAAATGTGATGCTGATTGTTACTGTATGAATAATATATATTGGAGTGTTCTTGATATTTGATTGAAATCGTGAAATTATTTGAATGTGCTATCTGTTGATTTTTTTATTGCGATTGATAATATTGGGATTGTATTGTGATTGTTGATATACCTATATAATGATGAATATTGGGAAGTCAAACTGAAATTTATTGAGTTGTGATGATCGAGTAAGTCTGAGATGTGTTGTAGATGTTGGAGTTTGGATTATTTGTCATCCTATAGGGAGGGTCTGACAAACCTAGCGATTCGGGGAAGTACAACTGAATGAGCCTGATCGTGGAGAGCTACAGTCGAACTGTAAGGTAAGACTGATAGACCTTGGGGGTACATCTAGTGGGGAATTCCTAAGTGGATTAGTGGGTTATTCTCTAAGGCCGGGAACTACCATGCAACACAAGAGTACCCCGACTGTCGCGTATATGTGTCTCGGGTTGAGTTGAGTGGATCTATGAAGACTTGGCCATTCATGAATTGTTCGTCCACTCTTGTAGTGGCATAGTATCAAGCCTCCTAACCAAGTACTTCAGAGTAGAATGGTACCAAATGATGAAGTATAGAGTATAGGACATGCATAACATTTTATCCTTGTAACTGTTTTATTGTGATTGAATCGGATTAACCTTAGATAGTATATTATTGAATGTTCTCCTTAATTGTACTGTTTGACTAATTGCGTGTTCTTCTCGTGTATTTTATATTGGTACATAATTTCGAAACTCACCCCTCGATGTTTGTGTTTGGCGTTTGCGATGGACGCTGACGAGCCGAAAGCTGCAGGTGAAGATTAATGTTCCTGAAGTGTAGGAAGTCGTATTATCTCGAAGACTTCTATTTTCTACCTTTTTGTTAAAGTCATTTTTGAACATAGTTTATTTTGGGAATTTCCGCTCTGATAGTGACATCGGGTTGGGACTACATTTACAATTATCATTAAACTGGTGTATGTGTGTTTCCAAATGGATTTTGTTAATTACTGTTATGATTACGTGATGCTCTTTGCCTTAATAAAAAAAAATGCTTTGAATTTTATATGTTAATTTTTTTTTTGAAGGATTTCATTGTTTTAAAAATAATAAAATTAAAATTTTTTTTATTTGGGGTTTAGGGTGTCACATTAGTGGTATCAGAGCTGGTCTGTCCAATCAGACCGTAAATGTGTTATGTGCTTGCTATGTTTCCTTGTGTACTCTGTTATTTGTGTGTTGTTGTTATGATCATTATTGTGTTAGTGGTATAGAACTAATTTAGTTCCCTTCTCCTCAGTGTCTCACTATATTCGATTGGCTTATCTGATTGATGTAGGTAGTGATGGCTAGTGGAAGGAATGACGCTGCGATTGCTGAGGCTCTAGAGTCCATGGTTGGAGTTACAGTGCAGGCTCTCCAAGCTTTGGCTGAATCTCAAGCTACTGCACAAGCCTTTGCGCAAGCTGCTACTCAAGCTGCACAGGTTGCTGCTCAAGTTGTTGCTCAAGCTACTACCTACAGTGGTGGCCAAGGAAATGTGCAAATAAATGAGTTCATGGTGATGGATCGATTCCACAAGGCTAACCCTCCATCGTTTGAAGGTCACTATAATCCTGATGGAGCTCAGAAGTGGTTGCAAGAGGTCGAGAAAATTTTCAGAGGAGTGGCATGTCCCGAAGGTCATAAAGTGCAATTTGGGAACCTTTATGTTGACAGAAGAAGCTGAACATTGGTGGGATAATGTGCGTCAACGCTTAGAGAATGTAAGGACTGTAATAACTTGGACTGTGTTCAGAAACATGTTCTTAGTCAAGTATTTCCCCGAAGACATTCGCAATAGGAAGGAAATGGAGTTTATCAAATTAGAACAAGGGAATATGTCAGTAGCAGAGTATGCCGCTAAGTTTGAGGAGTTATCCAGGTACTACCCACTCTATGTTGGAGAGGCAAGAGAAAAGTCTAAGTGCATCAAGTTTGAAATGGGACTTAGGCCAGAGATCAAGAAACAGGTTGGGATGCAAGAGATCCGTGATTTTCCTACCCTAGTGAATAAGAGTAGGATTTATGATGAGGATAGCCGGGCTGAAAAGGCACATTACAGAAACACTGGAACCATGAAGGATAAGAGACCTATGCATCATAACAGAGGAAAACCTTACTCTTTTCCTCCTAGCAAATCTGGAAGTCATCTGAATTATCAACAATACAGTTATTCAGCTGGAAGGGGAAATAGTAGTGGTAACGGGAGAGGAAATGGAAGCAGTTACAGTTATGGAAGTAGTAGAGGAAACCCCAATGGGCGAGGAGTTAGTAACGGGAATGGCAACAACAGGAGTCAGGTCTCGAGCAACAACAGCGGTAATAATGGCAATCCGACTACTCCTATCCGATGTCACAAGTGTGGTAAGCAGGGTCATATGACATTCGAGTGCAAGGATGCTACAGTTACTTGTTTTAATTGCCAACAGCAGGGCCACATCAGCCCCGCATGCCCCTATCCAAGGAAGACTCCACAGTCTGGAAACCAGAGTTCCCAAGCCAGCCGACCTAAATCCAATGGAAGAGTCTTTGCCCTCAGTGGTGCAGGAGCGTCTGAGAAAGACAACTTGATCCAAGGTACGTGTCTCATAAGTGATACTCCTTTATTTGTACTATTTGATTGTGGTGCCACTCATTCCTTTGTGTCCCTTGATTGTGTTAGGCGTTTAGGATTACCTGTGTCTCGTTTACAGTATGATTTGATTGTGAATACCCCAGCTAGTGATTCCGTTGATACCTCTAGTGTTTGTCTTGACATTTCTATCCATGTGTGTGGGAGGGACTTCCGAGTTGACTTAGTGTGTTTACCTTTGCGTTTGGTCGATGTGATTCTTCGTATGGATTGGCTATCTGCCAACCGTGTCCGCGTAGATTTTTTTAGTAAAACCATTGAATTCCTGGAGTCAGAAGAGAAAGAGAAGCCTAGCAATATATCCGCCAACCAAGTGAAGGCACTTTTGAAAGAAGATGCCCAGTTATACATGATCCTAGCCTCATTGGAATTTGAAGAAAAAGTGGTAATACGAGATGTTCCTATTGTGTGTGAATTCCCTGAAGTATTCCCTGAAGATGTCAATAGTTTACCACCAGAGCGTGAGATTGAGTTTAGCATTGACCTTGTACCAGGTACTGGACCCATATCCATGGCACCGTATAGGATGTCTCCTTTAGAATTGTCTGAACTTAAGAAACAATTGGAAGAGCTTTTAGATAAACAATTTATAAGGCCTAGTGTGTCACCATGGGGTGCACCTGTGTTGTTGGTTAAGAAGAAGGATGGCTCTATGAGGTTGTGTGTGGATTACCGTCAACTTAATAAAGTGACAATCAAGAATAAGTATCCGCTACCTAGGATAGATGACCTTATGGACCAATTGAGAGGATCTTGTGTGTTTAGTAAGATTGATTTGAGATCAGGTTACCATCAGATTCGAGTGAAGTCTTCTGATATCCCTAAAACTGCCTTTAGGACCCGTTATGGCCATTATGAGTATTTGGTTATGCCTTTTGGTGTGACTAATGCCCCAACAGTGTTTATGGATTACATGAACCGGATCTTTCATCCTTATCTAGACTCATTTGTGGTTGTGTTTATAGATGATATCTTAGTGTACTCTAAGACTAAGGAGTAGCATGGTGAGCATTTAAGGATAGTCTTGCAAACCCTTAAGGAGAAACAATTATTTGCGAAGTTGTCTAAGTGTGAATTTTGGTTAGAGGAAGTGAGTTTCCTAGGACATGTAATTTCAAAAGGTGGAATAGCTGTTGATCCTGCTAAGGTAGAGAGTGTCTTAGAATGGAAAGCACCTAGGTCAGTGACTGAGATTAGGAGTTTCCTAGGATTGGCAGGTTATTATCGTAGATTCATAGAAGGATTCTCCAAGTTGGCCTTACCTTTAACTAAGGTGACCCGAAAGGGGGAATTGTTCGTGTGGGACAACCATTGTGAGAATAGTTTTCAAGAGCTTAAGAAACGATTGACCTCTGCACCGATCTTAGTGTTACCTAACCAGAGTGAACCTTTTGTAGTGTATTGTGATGCGTGTGGTTCAGGATTAGGTGGAGTACTTATGTAGGATGGGAAGGTTGTAGCGTATGCTTCTAGGCAACTGAAGATTCATGAGAGGAACTACCCTACCCACGACTTAGAACTAGCAGCAGTTGTTTTTGTACTTAAGATGTGGAGACATTACTTATATGGATCTAGATTTGAGGTTTTCAGTGACCATAAGAGCCTTAAGTACCTTTTTGACCAGAAGGAGTTGAATATGAGACAACGTAGGTGGATGGAATTTCTTAAGGATTTTGATTTTGAGCTTAACTATCACCCTGGAAAGGCCAATGTAGTGGCCGATGCCTTGAGTAGGAAGACTTTGAGTGTGTCCGCTTTAATGGTTAAGCATAGTGAGTTGTTGGAACAGTTTAGAGACCTTAGTTTAGTTTGTGAAGTGACACCAGAAAGTATTAAATTGGGAATGTTAAAGGTAACTAGTGGGCTGTTAGAAGAGATTAAAAAAAGTCAGAAGTTGGACTTACACCTTTTAGATAAGTTAGAGTTGATTGACCAAGGGAGAGAACCTGATTTTAAAATTGGTGAGGATGATATTTTGAGATTTAAGGATAGAATTTGCGTTCCCGATGTAGATGAATTAAGGAATTTGATCTTAGAGGAATGACATAGAAGTTGTCTAAGTATTCACCCTGGAGCCACAAAGATGTATAAGGACCTCAAGAAGATATTTTGGTGGCCTAGAATGAAAAAGGATGTTGCAGAGTTTGTATACGCTTGTTTGACCTGTCAAAAGTCTAAGGTAGAACATCAGAAACCTTCAGGCTTGATGCAACCTTTGAGTATTCCCGAATGGAAATGGGATAGCATCTCTATGGACTTTGTTGTAGGCTTACCTCGAACTCCAAAAAGGTATGACAATATTTGGGTTATTGTGGATAGATTAACTAAATCTGCTCACTTTATTCCGATAAACATAACTTATTCCATGGAAAGGTTAGCTGAAATATACATAAAGGAAATTGTGAAGTTGCATGGAATCCCATCAAGTATAGTGTCAGATAGAGACCCCAGGTTTACCTCTAAGTTTTGGCAAACGTTACAGAGCGCTTTTAGGTACGAACCTTAGGATGAGTTCAGCCTACCACCCACAAACAGATGGTCAGACTGAACGAACTAATCAATCCCTAGAAGACTTGTTGAGAGCTTGTGTGTTGAAACAAAATGGAAGTTGGGATAGCTTTTTGCCGCTTATAGAGTTTACCTATAACAATAGTTTCCACTCCAGTATTGGAATGGCCCCTTTTGAGCCGTTGTATGGGAGAAGGTGTAGGACTCCTCTGTGTTGGTTTGAGACAGGCGATAACCTTGTGTTAGGACCTGAGATTGTTCAACAGACTACTGATAAAGTAAAAATGATTCAGGAAAAGATGAGAGCATCTCAAAGTAGGCAAAAGAGTTACCATGATAAAAGGAGGAAAAATCTCGAATTTCAAGAAGGTGATCATGTATTTCTGAGAGTTACTCCAACGACTGGGGTTGGTCGGGCATTAAAAATGCGAAAGCTTACTCCTCGATTTATAGGACCTTACCAAATCCTTAAACGCGTTGGTAACGTAGCATATCAGATCGCGTTGCCTCCATCTCTTTCAAATCTTCATAGTGTCTTTCACGTGTCTCAACTTCGCAAGTACATTTTTGATCCTTCACATGTGATTGAGTCAGACAAGGTCCAAATAAAAGAGAATCTAACTTTTGAGACCTTACCGCTACGGATTGAGGACCAAAAGATCAAAGAATTAAGGGGTAAGACGATTTCATTAGTTAAGGTTGTCTGGGGAGGTGCTACTGGTGAAAGTGCTACATGGGAAGTCGAAAGTCAAATGCGTGATTCTTATCCAGAGCTGTTTCCGTCAGGTAAATTTCGAGGACGAAATTTCTTCAACAGGGGGAGAAATGTAACACCCCAATTTTTCATTATCTTATTTTAATAGTATTATGATACGCTACTATTTTTATGTAAGTGTTATTATGTGTTCTAATTTCTTAAGTGTGTATCGTGTGGTTGTCTTAGTAATTGATTTAAATCATTAATATTAACTATAATTAACTTACGAAAATTAAAATAAAATAAAACATGTATTTATATATATTTAAATAAATTAAAACAAGGAGTGAATTTGTGAATGTGTGAATTTGTGTGGCTACACTAATTGTTACCTTTAACACTAGTAGAATGAAATAATAATAATAATAATAATAATAATAATAATAATAATAATAATAATAATAATAATAATAATAATAATAATAATACTAATAATAATACTAATAATAATAATAATAATAATAATAATAATAATAATAATAATAACCTAGGCTAGTACTAAGTATATATATATATAAAGGAAAGCCTAGTGCTACGAAAACAGCGATTAGCACGTATAGGTCCGGAGCCGCAAATAGGAGCCGCAAATTCCAATTCACGTCACAATTCCAATTCCAATCCCAAAATTCAATTTCAATTCCAAATTTCCAATTTCAATTCCAAATCAGGTATGTCATTCCTCATTCTTTCTCCCCTGTGCTTGTCAAACAATTACAAGAATAGTTGAAAATTAAAATTCTGCATATGGCTAGTACTGTGCAATTGATAATATGGTTTAGATATTTTGTCTTATTCCTTCCTTTTATCGAATTGATTGTTATGCTGATAGTATTTTATAGCTTTTCTTTTTATTTATTTTGCAAATTATGATTGTTATGCTGATAATTATTTTATAGTTTTTTATTTTGCAAAATATGATTAAAATGCTGATAATTTATTTTATAGTTATTTTTAATTTGCAATTGATGATTGAAGTGTATATTATTTCATTTCAATTTTTAGTAATAGTAGATTAGGCATATGATTGAATTATATTATTAGACATATTTTGAAATTAATTTACATATAAAGAATTCATTTTTTTAACTATAATTAGAAGTGGTTTAATTACATTATATATATGCTACTTAATTCAGCTTTATTTTTATTTTAGTATATAAACTACACATCTCTTGTTTGTGATCAATCTGTTAACTACAATTCAGCTTTGGTTAGAGTTTTATAATTACCAATAATTGTATCAACTACACATATTTAAAATATATATAAACTACACATATTTACAATTACCAATAATTGTATACATTGGAAGATTTTTATTTCAAAATATGGGCCACCAACATTTTTTTTTACTTTGGTGGAAATAGTTCTAACTTCTATATCTGAAAGAAATCATTGGAAAAATTATCGGAGTATCAAATAGGACAGATTATAGTTCCTGTTTTCATTATTTTTTTTCAATTTACAATTTATATGTTAATAATAAATAGTCTAATTGATTTCGCAACTGGAGAGATTAATCTATTTTGATTATAATATAAAATTGGGTGTAACCAATATTAAGCTGTAATTAATTATTATTACTTGAGTTCATGTGATATATATATAAAATATGTTTAAAAATCCAAGGCTATATATATGTACAGAGACACAATATTTAGTCCTTCTATCAAGTTTAGTTTAAACAAAATTAAATTATAGTAATATGTGTGTTTAATGATATTAAATATATTTTGGATTATATTACAATAGCAGATAATTTATTTATGTATTATTAGTTAATAATTTATTGGAGCAAGTAATTAATCTATATTTGGTCGTTGAGTGATTTATTTATTTATTATATTTTTTTCTCGGACTATTAGAGACGAGGGTCGACGAAGACGCGACAAGTTAGCAGATCGGGTTTGTTGGGCGAAATCTTCAATTGAGGTAAGGGGTGAGATGAGGTTCGATTTTGTGAATATAAAATAACGTGAGATGAACGGAAATACCGAAATTCCCAGATATTCATCCGGGGCTCACTACGTACCGTCGAGCCCTATTGAGCAATAATAATTAATTAATAATATATGAATGGTAACAGTGAGGACTAAAATATAATTTAGCAACCTATAGAATTGTTGTGAATTTATTTATAGCAAGATTGCACGTTGAATGATTTTTATGAAATGTGATGCTGATTGTTACTGTATGAATAATATATATTGGAGTGTTCTTGCTATTTGATTGAAATCGTGAAATTATTTGAATGTGCTATCTGTTGATTTTTTTATTGCGATTGATAATATTGAGATTGTATTGTGATTGTTGATATACCTATATAATGATGAATATTGGGAAGTCAAACTGAAATTTATTGAGTTGTGATGATCGAGTAAGTCTGAGATGTGTTGTAGATGTTGGGGTTTGGATTATTTTGTCATCATATAGGGAGGGTCTGACAAACCTAGCGATTCGGGGAAGTACAACTGAATGAGTCTGATCGTGGAGGGCTACAGTCGAACTGTAAGGTAAGACTGATAGACCTTGGGGGTACATCTAGTGGGGAATTCCTAAGTGAATTAGTGGGTTATTCCCTAAGGCCGGGAACTACCGTGCAACACAAGAGTACCCCGACTGTCGCATATATGTGTCTCGGGTTGAGTTGAGGGGATCTATGAGGACTTGGCCCTTCATGAGTTGTCCGTCCACTCTTGTAGTGGCATAGTATCAAGCCTCATAACCAAGTACTTCAGAGTAGAATGGTACCAAATGATGAAGTATAGAGTATAGGACATGCATAACATTTTATCCTTGTAACTGTTTTATTGTGATTGAATCGGATTAACCTTAGATAGTATATTATTGAATGTTCTCCTTAATTCTACTGTTTGACTAATTGCGTGTTGTTCTCGTGTATTTTATATTGGTACATAATTTTGAAACTCACCCCTCGATGTTTGTGTTTGGCGTTTGCGATGGACGCAGACAAGCCGAAAGCTGCAGGTGAAGATTAATGCTCCTGAAGTGTAGGAAGCCGTATTATCTCGAAGACTTCTATTTTCTACCTTTTTGTTAAAGTCATTTTTGAACATAGTTTATTTTGGGAATTTCCGCTCTAATAGTGACATCGGGTTGGGACTACATTTACAATTATCATTAAACTGGTGTATGTGTGTTTCCAAATGGATTTTGTTAAAAACTGTTATGATTACGTGATGCTCTTTGCCTTAATAAAAAAAATGCTTGGAATTTTATATATTTATTTTTTTGAAGGATTTCATTGTTTTAAAAATAATAAAATTAAAATTTTTTTTATTTGGGGTTTAGGGTGTCACACTCTCAGTTTTCCAGCTATATTGCTACAACAACTACTTGGCTGCTACTATATTACAACTTTATTTATAGTATACACACAAGCAAACTAACTATAATCAACTATAATAACTAACTAGCTTAACCAACTTTAGTTAGATGATTTGAGGCACATATTCACACTTCGATTTGGGAAAAACACATGATCATGACACAAAAAAAGGATAGAATAAAAAAATCATAATTTGAGAATGCTTCTTATTTTCATCTCTCATTAAATTAAAAATTAGAGCTCTATTATTTTTCTTTTCCAGTTCATATCTCTAGAGAAAAGAAAGGTAAAGAGAGTGGTGAGAAAAATAAGGAAGATGGAGTGGTGAGCAAAAGGAAATTTGAATTTTGAAATGAGTGGAGGCAAAATTACAAATTTAGACAAAAGGATGAAAATAGGATGATATGTGATTATTAAAATAAAAGAAAGTGGGAGTAAGCAAGAGTTTTTTTGAATTATCAAAGGTATGTATGATTTTTAGATAGATAATAGATATTAAAAAAAATTATATAACTTCTACACTTAAATTTTTATTAAAATATATCACTAGTCATTTACCACCATAAAAGTTT
>JBBPBP010009779.1:63505899-63529423 GCA_037974735.1 Cicer chorassanicum | reverse complement strand
AAATTATTAAAGTGGTATTAAGTAATTTAAAACTAAATTAAAATGTCAAAAAAATTATTTTTAGAAACTTTTAAAGTAAAGAAAAGTAATTTTAAAAAGAAATGGAAAAAAATTTAATTTTACTTTTAAATTTTCAGAAATTTAAAAAATATTTTTTTTTTAAATTATTAAAGTAGTATTAGTAATTTAAAATTTCATATCAATGTAATTTTTCACATCTTCGTATAAGTTTTTGTACAAATCACTTAAATTATTGTCGTCTTACCTAATTGATGCTCAAATTAATATTGAGGGATCATACGTCGATATTTTTTAAAATAGAAGATTAAAATTAAAAAAAAAAAATTGAAGACAGAAACTGTAGATTTACTAAAATAAAGAACCAAAACTAAAATTTTAGCCTTATTTACTACGATGGGGGGATCATAAATGCATAAAAGTAGTTGCAATAACGTCTTACACAAGTTACACTTCTATTCAAGTACACTAAAAAACAAGATAATGAGTAACAGATGGTGCTTACCGGTTCAAGACTCAAAGGTTGAATTGGAGTCCGACTGTTTTTAATTAAAAATATATTTTTTTAATTTTTTATTAATATATAATATAATTAAAAAAACAAAATATTACACAATATCTATAATTTTACACTATTAAAATTAAATTCCACATTTAACTTATAAAATTAAATTATTATATATAAAAGTTGAATCCAAATCTAATTATACAACTCGTAATAATAAATAAAATGGTGATGTTGTATCATGGTGGTGATGTATGACGGCATGCACCTACTTTTAAAAACTTAATAGTAACAAGTGATCCTATAATACTAGTAACTACAAATTAGGTAAAACACCACCAACAATGTTATGGTTTTACAATATGTAACTGCTACTCTTTCATGGTTGATCAAACTGGAAGGTTTTGCACCAAAGACCTTGCGATCACATTTGTTTTGTGTTCTATTGATATTCTCAACAATGTAGGGACTTACTTTCTTGTCTTTATTTTAATGTTCATTTGCATTCTAATTATATTTGGTGTGTTTTCCAAATCAGTTTTTGCTTCTTTCATGCATTTTTTCTCTATAGATGAGATAGTTTAATTACCACAAAAAATTCTTCCATCGATCCTAATCATTGTGAGATCCCTATCTTTCTTGATAAATTTGAGTTCCAATCGAAACCTTGGCGCCGTCTATGGGAATTAAATCCATGAGGGTCTCTACCCACACGAGGTCTAACAATTCTTTAGCCCCTTAGCCTTGACTAGTGGGCTTTTGTTTCGATATACTAAAAAGTCTCACATTGCTTAGAAAACGAGGCTAAAGATACTTTATAAACATCCATATTCCTCAAATCGCGAGACACCTTTTAACAAATGACAAAACTTTGAGGGTTACATATGACCAAAACAGCCAAAACCTCATAAAGGTGGTGATACAATTTATAAGAATTTAGATCCCCTAAATATAAAGTGAGAAAATTAAGAGATGTTATTAACAAATTATGATTTGTTAGTATTTACCCTATAATATCTACTTTTAATTTATTAATTTGTTATTGAAATTACTCACTAAAGTGAGTTGTCTATTTTAGAAGAGTCGGGTTCAATTTACCGTGATGACATACACCATCAACTTATAACGATAATAAGATCATAATACATGTTGCGTGCCATCAAATATAATTGATTTTGCCCATAAAATAATTTCTAACTTGAAGTTACAATTTATAACTTATTTAAATTGAAATTTATCTTCTAACTTGAAGTTACAATTTGTAACTTATATAAATTACTTAACATTCAATTCATTTTAACTAAAATCAATTTATTCAAAAATATTTTTTTACAACGGCACAATCAAACAAATCTTAATTTAAATTACCACTATTTCAAAGGTTCCAATAACTTCCCAAAAAGTTACCCGTTTTTAATCTTCTAAAACACAATTCGAATGGTGTAAAGAAGCTAAGCATGAAACTTCACTCGTTTAAGCATGGAACCTTTTTTTTTTTTACCCTTAGCTAGAATCGTAGCATCTTTTCAACTTTCAACAAAAACAATAACATTAAATAAATAAAAAACAAATCTTTTTTCCTTTGTATATACATTTCTTTTGTTCACTTACTAAAAGACAAAGAAACCTCCTTTAACAAGTCCCTTTCATGAACTGAAAAGTTAGAGAAACAGAATCAAAAGTTTTGAACAATGTGGGTTAAGGTTGTTCTTCTTCTTGCAACAATTTCTTTTTCCTTTTTTAACTTAGCAGCTTCTCTTCATCGTAGAAGTTTTCCACCTGATTTCTTATTTGGAACTGCTTCTTCAGCGTACCAGGTTTTTGTTCTTTCCTATGTTGTTTTTTTTTTTTTTTTTCACTCTTTACATCTATCTATGTAAACTGTTGGTTAGATCTCTTGTTTTGTTGTATGTAGTATGAAGGTGCTGCACATGAAGGTGGCAAAGGACCAAGCATATGGGATACCTTCACTCATAGTCACCCAGGTTTGCATATTATCTTCATTTCTCTTTATTTTTTTTCTTTTGCACTTTCTTTTTTGGTTTATGTTTAAGTAGTCATCTAGAATGGTTCTTCTTTTGGGTCTTAACCCTCTGATTCTCGGGAGAAAAAGACTTTGATAATTTGGAGTTTGGTCGGGCGGTAAGTAAAACTGGTCAAGGATTGTTGAAGTCGGGGTTTGAACTCGAGTACTTTTGAATGGTTCTTTGTTCCTATGTAATAGTTTTTTGTGAATTGGTAAATTAAAATAATAAGGATGTTTCTAAGATATTTATTGGGTTGGTGTTGAAGAAAGTGAATGTGTGTTCCATGCATTGAAGGAATCAAGCATTTGACATAGTAACAAGATCTGAACTGTTGAATAAAGATTAGATGGTCTGTATTCTGAGTTTGGTAAATCAGTTTGGAACGTGAGTAGTTTAATTTTGATTTGACGGTCTAGATCGCTGAATGCAGGGAAATCAAGTACAGATGAACTTCAATGATTTTCCGTTTCATTAATTTGGGGGCTATTATGTGGAAAGATATCACAAAACTATATCGCATTGATACTTTAGAAGTTCAGATTGAAGGCGTGTCTAGATGTTGGTGTCAGACAGCAACACATTTGAGTACATTTAACATTTGTTTTCTCAAATTATTAACGGTGTCTATATGTCAGTGTCATGTCTGGTATTTATGTTTCTGTCAAGTCAATTAAACAACTGATAGAAAAGAAAAGCAGTGAGCATGCTTCCTGAATCGTTGCCTAGTAAAAACGAGTTTCTTTGTCCTTGTTTTAATAACACAAGCTCAGAAATATTGTACATTCTTTTGGTTTATCAGATAGAATAGTAGACCACAGTAACGGAGATGTTGCCATTGATTCATACCACCGCTACAAGGTACTTTCATTCTCTTAATTTGAGTTTATATTCTTAGATGAATTTCCCTACTATTGAGATTTGATTCGATTGGAATGGATGATATCAACGCCCCTGAAAAAAAAATTCAGGAAGATGTGGCCATGATGAAGGATATTGGATTTGATGCCTACAGGTTTTCCATCTCTTGGTCTAGAATACTACCACGTGAGTATCTCTCTAATCATCTTTTACTTATCCTTGAACTAGTTGTTCAATAAATACTCCTCCGAACTTAGACATAAGCAAAAAAGTTGATAACTATTGGTGTTTCTAAGGGAACTATTAAGTATTAACACTTTATTGAATTGAACTTAGCTAGTGGTGTTGCATAATGCAATTAAGCTTAAACTAAATTGTTTTTTAGGTGGAAACTTGAAGGGAGGAGTTAACCAAGAAGGCATCATATATTATAACAATCTCATAAATGAACTGGTATCAAATGGTTAGTATAACTTAATTCTCACTTTTTCTTTATTTTTCCTCATGATACCTCAAAGTAAACTAAATTTGACTTTGATGTACCTTTTTGTTTACAGGACAGAAGCCCTTTATAACTTTATTTCACTCTGATCTCCCCCAAGCTCTTGAAGACGAATATGGTGGTTTTTTGAGTCCCAAAATTGAGTAAGCAATTATATAATATTACAACGTTATGTAATGTAGAGATTGACTCTTTCATTTTGCTAGCAACACATTCTTTGATACTCTCTTTTCAAATGTTTTTTGTAATTAGTTGGAATTCACATGGATCCCATTGTAGGAAATGAAACCCTCATAAATTATTGGGATGCATATGAACTTCGATCAATAATAGATAGTGTTAGAAAGAGATGTTAGAGAGTGTGTTGTTAGCATTTTTCTTCTTCCCATTCTCTTATATGTAGTAGTGGTAATAAGCTAGGCTAACCGACATGGGCCTATGACCTAGCCTATATTGGGCTCAAGCTAAACCAGACTTTTTAAAAAAAAAAATAGAACAAAAGCCTTTCGGCCTACCCAAACGGTCTACTTAAGTAAAAAAAAGTAATATTGTTTTACTATTATTATATTAAATTTTGTACTTTTTGTTAAATCATAAATTTGTTAACCTTTTATGTAATTTAAACATTCTAACTTACGCCAATTTTAGACATATTTAAAAGTATTATTATAAAATAGAATTGAAATAGGATGTCATAGGAAGTTAAATTCTCTTAAAGATCATGCTAGATCTCAAAATAGAACTTAACCTACGATCCATTGATTTATAGGCTATTTAAGAAAGCCTACACCACTCTGCACTTGAGTGGTGTAGGCTTTCGTAAAAAATAGTGAAGTAGGCTTTTAGACAAGTATTCAAGCCTTCAGGCTTTCAAAAATGTCAGATCAGCCTGTAAAATGAACCTTTGACGGATAATAGGTCAGACTCAATCCTAACATTTTCAAAGTAAGTCAAACTCAAACTTTGCAAAGGTTAAGTTAGCCTAGTATATTCCAATGCCTACTCTCAGGAAATAGAAAATTGACATTCTGATTATGCAAACAGGCAAGATTTTGCAGATTATGCAGAAGTATGCTTCAGAGAATTTGGTGACAGGGTTAAGCATTGGATTACATTAAATGAGCCATTGCTTTATAGCACTCAAGGTTATGGAATTGGATCATCTCCACCCTTGAGGTGCTCTAAGTGGGTAGCTAACTGCAGTGCTGGTGATTCTAGTACTGAACCCTATGTGGTTTCACACCACCTGATTCTTGCTCATGCTGCAGCAGTAAAAGTCTACAGGGAGAAGTTCCAGGTTGCTGAATAATTATTTTTTAGTTTAAATATGCATTTAGTCCCTTAGATCATGTAAATATACCGTTTTTTGCTTTTACTTCATGTATTTTTTGTTGTGTTTAGTCCTTGCAAATATACTAAATTTTATTTTTGGTTCCTGTTGTTTTCTTTTCCTCCTTGCCAAATTTATTCATATTGGAATTGGTCTCTGTAATGTGTGTGTAATATATATTGGACTAAAATCAATATATATTGCAGAGATCAATTCAAACAATTCAAATAATGCATGGACTAAAATAAAACAAGGACCAAAAGTTAACAACTGTATCTTTGCAAGGAGGAAAAACAAAAACATTTTTACCGAAATTAAAAGCAAAAATAAGTATATTTGCAACCAAATTCATATTTAAACCTTTTTGTTTCAAATTCAACAGCATATAGAAATTGACTATAATTTACGACTCAAATCATGGAATATATGATTAGTATAAGATTAACTAACTGTGAATGATTCTATAACAGAATTCTCAGAAGGGTCAAGTTGGGGTAACATTAAATTCTGCCTGGGTTATGCCACTATCCGAATCAAAAGAGGACAGAGATGCGGCATCTCGAGCTCTTGCTTTTATGTATGACTGGTAAGTGTCTTTCGCTTTCCAACTCGAAATGCTCTTGTTTACAATTCTATTAATCTATTATTACAATATATTAAAAGAGAGATCCGAATTCTATTAGCGACAGCTCATTTTTATCTATATACTCCGGTATTTGTCGAACTTGCCAAAATTCTAATGTGACACCTTTTAAAGTACACTATTTATTTCCATCTTTTACTTTTATTCTATTTTGTTTCTATTGTATTTTGTTTCACCAATATGTAACGCAAACCTTTTCATTTGCCTATCCAAATACAATTATTCGTTTTGCAATTTCAGCTCCCGACTCATCAATACACTTAAAGCCCTAATTACTCATCAAACATTTCATTTCTCTAACTCATACAAAAAAAGAACAAACCACTCAATATCTTCGAAGTATCACAATGCAAGTTTGATTACATGCACATATAAAGATCCATCAATTCTTTTTCATCCACCCTCTTGCATTTGGTTTAAGTCACTTCTCAATGATATGATATGCAACCAAATCACACCCATTTATGTGACTGTTGCGCAAAATTCTGCAAGTGTACGAGTTTGCCAAGTACTAGTATATAAGATTATCGTATCCACAAAGATTAATTTAACAATTCCCAAACTAATCAAGATTTTATAGTATTTAAACTAATGAAAATTATTGTTCGGTCGCGATAACGAAAACATAAAAATTAAAATGAGAGTATATAAAAACACATTTGAATTAATGAAAAGTAAACCTAGGGTTATGGTTATCAATACCTCAAATCCTAGTTTTATATGAATTTTTATTTCTTTTCTCAATTATCAATCCTTCTTTAAAACTATTAATAAGATTCTTCGTCATTCAATGTAATATTTTTTCCCTAAATTAATTATTTGATCATACAAAAAAAAATAATTAAGAGAAAACATACAAAACTAAGAAGTTTAATGATTGAAAAATTAGTATTTCAATTATACTATAGATCTATCAATTAATTGAAGTTGGTTACTAGTCAATTGATTGATTAAAGCATTCAAAGTTGGTCATCCCAAACATGTAAATAAAACAATATAATAATTTAATTAAGATAAACAACAAAAATCTAAAATATAACTAGAATTAAAACTAACTCATAGTAAAAAGGTATCTTAATCACAAGATTCACCAAAGACCTAAAAGTGAGCTTAGTTACTTATTGACATATATAAAATAATGCAAATAATAGAAGTGTTCATCAATTAAGAGAAAAGAAATAAAACCCTAAAAAAGTATAAATTTTTGCTCCAAAATTTAAGACACTGTACTCCAACTCCAAGTTTCTAAAATGTTTTCATTTTTTCTCTCTCTAATTTTTTTTCTACAATTATGTTTCTCATGTTTTTTATGATAGATGCGGCTCTTTTTTATGATAACAAGAACATCGTAATTTTATACAACAACTTTCCCTCTTCTTCGCCAACATTTTCTTATCATAAAATTCAATATTCTTAAAATATGTAAGAAACCTCTTTCTTGCACTCATAAGTTGAAGTATTAAACTTGATATTTATGCACTAAAAACTTTATAGATACGACCAATTTGAATTATTTTATTATCTCATGATCAATTATGCAAATACGATAAATAAATAAATAAATAAGAATAAGTTGAAATCAAAACTATAAAATAAGATAAAATAGATGGTAAATACCCTCTTAAAATCCTATAAAATTTGTTTATTAGTGTCAGTTCACATATACTTCAATAATATTGTTCCTATATTGTCGATTATTGTTGAAGATCATATATATAACTATCATTGCATAGATGTTTTTTTTCTGTAAGATGTTGAATGTGTCTCTTATATCATTTTTTTTTCTTTTTATAATTAAAAAAACACAAATCATAATCAAAACAACATAAAGATGAATAATATTAAATATTTGAAAATGAATAACTTCTAACCATTTTACTAATTTTAACCATTTAACAATTCACTCGAAACTTTATGTCTTAAACATCCACAAACTCTTCTCGCCTATAATTTTTTGTAACCCATTCTTGAAGTTTCTTGATAAGTCAAATAATTATTTGAAAATTTCATTTCACATTTTAATTATTTAGATGAAACAATAGTTAAAGTAATTGAAATAGTTTTCCATCTGAATTAGCATAACTAAAGAATTTGATTACATTATGTATTGAATTTTCATTTGACTTGACAATTTTGTGTAACTAACATTATTATTATTTAAGGTTTCTGAACCTTAATAAATTTATATTTTGCTTTGTAGTGTTCCTTCCATATATCACCTATATTTGCACACGTGAAGAATTATTTCAATATTTTGAATACTATTATGAACATTGTTTTTAACAAATTATCACTCATAAATGAAGATTATAATACACTACAGGGCACACAATATCATTTAGTGCATACTTAGATTGACAGTGAGATTGAATGAATTACGATAAACATATAAAATTGAAAATGTCAAAAAATAAATTTATAAAATCTAATGTTTCAAGACTAATATAAATCATATAAAATGAAGAAAATATTATAGTTAATTGTAAACAATAAAGAAATGTATAACTATTTAACAAATATATCATTGGAAGGAAATCTTCAATGAAAACAAAAAACTTGAACAAACCAATTCCACATTTCAAAAAAAATTAAAGACAAGGATTGCATCTCTAAAGTTGCAAAATTTTATGAATAGTCTCATATTTCAATATACTTCATATGGATTGTATTAGTCAACAAAGTTTTACCTTTTCCTTTTTATTAAAGCAAATCTAACTTATATATAGTTATTCAATAATATATTTATCTTTTGACTCATAAATACTTGAGTATATTCTACTCTAAAACAAAAATCACATTACTTTTAAATTACATATTATTATTTTTATATATTCACTAATATATTAAATTCTACTGCACAACGCGTTGATTAGTATCTAGTTTTCATAAAGTTCATGCATAGTGTTTTTTTTTATTAAGATTGAAGCTTGAATTATACTCTTCTCTCCTCTTTATTTAAAAGTCTAAACTTCCTCCTCCCATAGCAATAAATAATTATGTAATGCATTTTAATCCGTTTTGATAGCCAGAGCAGTAGGGAGACCACTTCATGAAATTCTTTCCGATACTGCGCGACCAGCACTTAGAAAGCATTATACATTATGTGATTTGTATAACTATGTTCGCTTTCCTGGCGCTGCTTGCATATTGACTTCTTTGCTTGGTAGCTCCATCTTTTATAATATGCTATAGATTATCAATACATCTTTCCTTTGCACTGAAAGCTGGCTAGCCTAAAATCTCTACTTGAACTACTGAAATGGGATCTAGCCTTTGGGCTTAGTTCAGAGTTCTGCCTTCTAGGCTTCTTCCTTAATCAGATTCTTAACATTATTAACACATAGCATATGTTTAAAATTATACTCTAGAATGAAATATAAGCAAAAATAGCATATGAAAAGTTGATGTAATTAGTCTTAATTTTTAATCAAATACCTCAACTTTTTTAGATACTATTTTTTCTTATATTTCATTCAAGAGAGAATATTGTTTTCGAATAATTTCCGGTACACAGTCATGTCTAACTAATCATTTTGTGTTTTTCAAGGTTCATGGAACCCTTGAACTCTGGTTCATATCCTGCTGTAATAGTGAACAAAGTAAAGGAACGTTTGCCGAGGTTTTCAAGAAGTCAATCCTTAATGGTCAAAGGATCTTTCGATTTCGTCGGTTTAAACTATTACACTTCAACTTATGCAACCAATACTCCTTGTCAGCTTGGAAAGCCAACAGTTTTTACAGACAATTGTGTTAGATTTACTAGTAAGTCACTCTATATAAACCTTCGTTTTACTTTTTATTAAAGTTTTCTCATATTTTTGTTACTAATGATCCATTTTGTTTCACTTGTATCAGATGTAAGAAATGGAGTTCTCATTGGTCCAAAGGTACTTGAATATAGAGATAAATTATTACATTTTACTTAGATTAGTGTATTTATTGTTCAACTCATTTTTAAATAAATATATTTAAACATAAATCACTTTAACATAAACTCAGTTTTAACTAAAATGAATTTAGTGAAAAATAAATCTTCGCCACGGTAGAATCAAACACACATTTAGATTCTTTTTGTGCATGACAATAAAAAGTTATCACTAAAACTGCGAGTTAGTCAAGGACTCACTCTACTTAAAAATGACACACCTTGTTCCTCACAGATTTAGTTCATCTAAAATGAGTTCTTACTTCATAGAATTATAAAGCAAAGATATCTCAATTGTTGATATTTTAACATATTTAAGATTTGTTATATGTGTATATAATATCGATCATTGATTCTTTTTTATCAACACTTTAGACCTAGATTTTACACTTGGAAGTGATCAACTAACTTTTTAGCAGCTAAATCATTTCTCAGTCTCACCATACTTCCTTTCTCTGTACGACTTTTTCAAAAAGGATTTAAGAAGTGAGTAATGTTGCAGGCTGCCTCAGACTGGCTCTATGTCTATCCACCAGGAATTCAAGGACTACTACAATACACAAAGGAGAAATTTAACAATCCAATTATTTACATAACAGAAAATGGTAAGATTATTGTGAATTATAGAGGAAATGATCTTTTCATTTCTTGAATCAGAATGGTTACAATTCTGGTTTTAAATACAGCATTCCCTAGTCTAATAAATAAATCAGAATTAAATAGGAGGGATTTACTGCACAAGTCCCTTGATATTCACTACAGCTGTTATATAATATAATAAATTAATTACAGAATAATCAATCAATAAATAACTTATTCTCAGCCACAATTTGGAATCCAACACTCCCCCTCAAGCTGGGCAGTAGATGTCAATCATGTCTAGCTTGGACCTTAAGTTCTCAAAATTAGATTTGTGAAGGGCCTTGGTCAGTATGTCTGCAGTTTGGTTCTTGGAAGGGATGTATTCCAACTTGATAATTCCACCATCTATCTTTTCTTTTATGAAATGTCTATCTATATCCACATGTTTCGTTCTATCATGGTGGACTGGATTTTTTGCAATATTGATGGTTGCCTTGTTGTCGCACCAGAGGCTCATGGTGGAATCCGTCGGTACTCCTAATTCCTTAAGCATTCTCTGCAACCAAATTCCCTCACAAATGCCATGAGCCATTGCTCTGAATTCAGCCTCTGCACTACTTCTTGCCACCACCGACTGTTTTTTACTTCTCCAAGTAGTCAAGTTTCCCCACACATATGTGCAATACCCACTTGTTGACTTGCGATCAGTCAATGAACCAGCCCAATCTGCATCTGTGAACACTTTTACACTCCTAACTAGGTCCTTTTTGAAGTGAAGACCTTTCTCGGGTGTCTTTTTGAGGTACTGCAAAATTCGAGTCACAGCTTTCATGTGATCTTCAGTGGGCTTATTCATGAAACGACTTACCATACTCACTGAGTAACCAATATCTGGTCTTGTGTGAGTTAGGTAAATTAGTTTTCCTACCAATCTTTGGTATCTCTCCTTATCAACTTGGGGACTGCCTTCTTGTTCTGCCAATTTAAGGTTAGGTTCCATCGGTGTATCTGCTGGCCTGCACCCTAACATTCCTGTTTCTTCCAACAGGTCTAGCACATATTTTCTTTGGGATACGTAGATTCCATGTTTGGAACGAGCAATCTCCATCCCAAGAAAATATTTTAGGTGTCCAAGGTCCTTGACCTCAAATTCTTTAGCTAGAAATCTCTTGAGTTCTTCTATCTCTTTGTCATCATCGCCTGAGATTATGATGTCATCCACATAAACAATAAATATTGCCACCTTTCCTTCACTAGAATGCTTGACAAACATTGTATGGTCGGTTTGGCATTGAGTAAAACCGTGACCCTTGACAACTCGGGTTAGTCTTTCAAACCATGCCCGTGGGGATTGCTTAAGACCGTAAAGTGATTTCTGGAGCTTGCATACCTTGCCAATTGTTTGGGAAGTTTCTAGGCCAGGTGGTATTTTCATGTATACCTCTTCTTCGAGTTCACCATTTAGAAAGGCATTCTTGATGTCTAGTTGGTGTAAAGGCCAATCTAGATTTACAGCTAAGGAGATAATGACACGAACAGAATTTAGTTTTGCCACTGGAGCAAATGTTTCTTCATAGTCCACCCCATATGATTGGGTGAACCCCTTTGCCACCAAGCGGGCTTTGTACCTATTCACACTCCCATCAGCATTGTGCTTTATTGAGAAGATCCATTTACACCCAACTGGTTTTTTTCCTTCTGGCAGCTCCACAAATTTCCATGTTCCATTCTTGTCCAGTGCTTTAATTTCATCTTCTACTGCAGCCTTCCATTCAACATGTTGGACAGCTTCTTGAACATTTTTTGGAAGTTTTATGTTATCCAATGTGGTGATGAAAGCCCTGTATTCTTGTGACAGATTTCTATGAGATACATAATTGCCAATTGGATGTTGAGTGCATGATCTCACTGCTTTCCTCACAGCAATTGGTAAGTTAAGATCATTCTCATTTAGACTGCAATTATCATTAGGCTCAAAAACAATATTACCTGGTAGAATTTCTAAATCTGTATTAAGTTCAGAATTTTGGATTTGCCTTGGAGATGTGCAGATTTCTTCCTCCCTTTGAGTTTTCTTCTTCCTTGTGTACACCAGTAGTTCTTTTTCCGGTTTTGTCTCAGATCTGGTTGCAGATTTTGCTGTTTCTCCAGTCACAAGGTCAATTTCTGGTTCTACAACTTGCTGCTGTATGGAGGTCTGTTCTGTTTCTAAAAAATGTTGCAAATTTTGCTGCTGCTGCTGTAAATTCTGTGTCATTTCATGTTGCAAATGCTGTTCTGTTTCCCAAGGTTGGGATTCTGCAATATTTTGTTCTCTCTCCCCCTGAAGGCCAACTTTGGGGTAATAAGGTTGATTTTCAAAGAAGGTTACATCCATGGAATGGTAGAATTTTTTGCTTATGGGGCAGTAGCACTTGTATCCCTTCTTATTTGGTGGGTATCCTAAGAATATGCATTTTAGGGATTTGGGCTCTAATTTTCCTTTGTTAGGCTGGTTGTCATGCACAAATGCAGTGCAGCCAAAGACTTTGGGAGGAATGGATGAAAGGATTTTAATGTGTGGGTAAATGGATAGAAGGGTTTGGCAAGGGGTTTTGAACTTGAGCGCTTTAGAAGGCATTCTGTTTATTAAATATGATGCTGAAAGGACAGCTTCACCCCAAAAATGATTTGGTACATTAGTTGATAACATAAGGGACCTAGTAACCTCCATGAGGTGCCTATTTTTTCTCTCGGCAATAGCATTTTGTTGTGGTGTGTTCACACAACTGGTTTGGTGAATTATTCCATGCTTGAGAAGGTGAGATTTGAGGGAATGGTGATAGTATTCACGGCCATTGTCAGTTCGTAGGACTTGGATTTTGGTTTGGAATTGGGTTTGGATCATATTGTTGAAGTTCTCAAAGATTTCTCCCACTTCAGATTTTTCTTTCATAAGGAACACCCAAGTAACTCGTGTATGATCATCTATAAAGGTCACAAACCATTTTGAACCAGTTATGTTCTTAACACGGGAAGGTCCCCAAACATCACTATGGATTAATGAGAAAGGTTGGGATGGTTTATAAGATTGAGGAGGATAATGGTTCCGTGAGTGTTTGGATAATTGACAGATTTCACATTGAAACAAATTTGAATTTTTATTGAATAGAGAAGGAAACATTTTTTCAAGGTACATAAAGTTTGGATGTCCTAAACGATAGTGCCATAGCATGACAGCTTCCTCTAGGTTTTCACCACTTGATGTAGCAACATAGACTGAATTATTTCTTCTCTTCTTGAACTTACTAGCTTGAAGGAAGTAGAGACCTGCACATTCCTCAGCATTGCCAATCTTCTTCCCCCGAATCCAGATCCTGAAATTCACATAGGTGAGGCAAGAATTTAGTGAAACAATTTAGATCTTGAGTCAATTTACTTATGGACAAAAGGTTGCAATTCAACTTTGGAACATAAAGAACTGAGTTAAGCGTAATGTCCTTGGAGATGATTACTGAGCCTTTACCAATCACTTTTGTTTTTGTGCCATCTGCTATTCGTACCATAGAATTGTCATTGCATGGGGAATATTCATCAAATAAGGTGATATCCCCAGTCATATGGTCTGAGGCTCCAGAGTCTACAATCCATGAGTTAGATATTCCCTTGTCAACAAAATAAACACATGAAGAATTACCTTTTTGGGCCAAGGCAGCAGTTGAGTGTGTGCTAGTGTTTTGAAGGGATTGTTGTAGCAATTTTTGCAACATCTCCATTTGTTCCTTGCTGAATGGACTTGGTTCATGTGCTGGGGCTGCCAACACTTTGCCTCCTTCTGATGTGGCAGCATGGGCGCGAATGTCCCTGTTCCTAGATGGTTTCCAGTCTGCTGGTTTTCCATGAATGACCCAACATGTTTCTTTGTTGTGGCCTGGTTTTTTGCAGTGATCACACCATCCTCTAGATTTTTTGTAGTTTCCTTTCACAGCCAAGGCTGAACCTTCATTAATGGAGCTTTGATCCGTGCTTCCAAGCATGACTTTCCTTCGGCTCTCTTCTCTTCTCACTTCTGAAAATACTTCTCTGATGTTGGGCAGAGGTTTGGTTCCAAGGATTCTTCCTCTTACATCATCTAGATTCTTGTTCAGGCCAAGGAGGAATTGGTATATTCGGTCTTTCTCCACCAGTTTTTTGTACTGTTTGCTGTCTTCAGGGCATTTCCATACTATATCCTCATAAATATCCAGCTGCTGCCAATAACGGGTGAGGGTATGGTAGTAATCAGTGACTGTTGTGTCTCCTTGTCGCAGATCATGGAGGAGACTCTTGATCTCAAATATGGCAGAAGTATTATCAGTATTTGAGTATGTCTCCTTGGCAGCGCTCCAGATCTCAGCTGCAGTGCTGTAATACATGAAGTTTTCGCCTGCTTCATTGGTCATTGAGTTCAGTAGCCATGTCATGACTAAGCTGTTCTCTAGCTTCCACTTTGGGTAGTCGGGGTCCTTTTGTTTTGGCTCTTTAGCATCACCAGAGATGTAATCTTCCTTCCCTTTTCCTTGAAGGAAGATCCGGACAGATCTTGCCCATTGAGTGTAGTTTTGGCCATTTAATTTGTAGCCAGTGATGGGTATAGTGGTGTTTTCGGTCAGGCTGGTAATTGTGGAAGTTCCAGCTGCCATTTTAGGGTTTGGGTCTATGACTGAACTGCTTTCTTCAGCCATGGAATAATGGTGTTTTTCACTTGGACCAGGTTTGCTCTGATACCATGTGAATTATAGAGGAAATGATCTTTTCATTTCTTGAATCAGAATGGTTACAATTCTGGTTTTAAATACAGCATTCCCTAGTCTAATAAATAAATCAGAATTAAATAGGAGGGATTTACTGCACAAGTCCCTTGATATTCACTACAGCTGTTATATAATATAATAAATTAATTACAGAATAATCAATCAATAAATAACTTATTCTCAGCCACAATTTGGAATCCAACACTCCCCCTCAAGCTGGGCAGTAGATGTCAATCATGCCTAGCTTGGACCTTAAGTTCTCAAAATTAGATTTGTGAAGGGCCTTGGTCAGTATGTCTGCAGTTTGGTTCTTGGAAGGGATGTATTCCAACTTGATAATTCCACCATCTATCTTTTCTTTTATGAAATGTCTATCTATCTCCACATGTTTCGTTCTATCATGGTGGACTGGATTTTTTGCAATATTGATGGTTGCCTTGTTGTCGCACCAGAGGCTCATGGTGGAATCCGTCGGTACTCCTAATTCCTTAAGCATTCTCTGCAACCAAATTCCCTCACAAATGCCATGAGCCATTGCTCTGAATTCAACCTCTGCACTACTTCTTGCCACCACCGACTGTTTTTTACTTCTCCAAGTAGTCAAGTTTCCCCACACATATGTGCAATACCCACTTGTTGACTTGCGATCAGTCAATGAACCAGCCCAATCTGCATCTGTGAACACTTTTACACTCCTAACTAGGTCCTTTTTGAAGTGAAGACCTTTCCCGGGTGTCTTTTTGAGGTACTGCAAAATTCGAGTCACAGCTTTCATGTGATCTTCAGTGGGCTTATTCATGAAACGACTTACCATACTCACTGAGTAACCAATATCTGGTCTTGTGTGAGTTAGGTAAATTAGTTTTCCTACCAATCTTTGGTATCTCTCCTTATCAACTTGGGGACTGCCTTCTTGTTCTGCCAATTTAAGGTTAGGTTCCATCGGTGTATCTGCTGGCCTGCACCCTAACATTCCTGTTTCTTCCAACAGGTCTAGCACATATTTTCTTTGGGATACGTAGATTCCATGTTTGGAACGAGCAATCTCCATCCCAAGAAAATATTTTAGGTGTCCAAGGTCCTTGACCTCAAATTCTTTAGCTAGAAATCTCTTGAGTTCTTCTATCTCTTTGTCATCATCGCCTGAGATTATGATGTCATCCCCATAAACAATAAATACTGCCACCTTTCCTTCACTAGAATGCTTGACAAACATTGTATGGTCGGTTTGGCATTGAGTAAAGCCGTGACCCTTGACAACTCGGGTTAGTCTTTCAAACCATGCCCGTGGGGATTGCTTAAGACCGTAAAGTGATTTTTGGAGCTTGCATACCTTGCCAATTGTTTGGGGAGTTTCTAGGCCAGGTGGTATTTTCATGTATACCTCTTCTTCGAGTTCACCATTTAGAAAGGCATTTTTGATGTCTAGTTGGTGTAAAGGCCGCTGCTGTAAATTCTGGGCCATTTCATGTTGCAAATGCTGTTCTGTTTCCCAAGGTTGGGATTATGCTATGTTTTGTTCTCTCTCCCCCTGAAGGCCAACTTTGGGGTAGTAAGGTTGATTTTCAAATAAGGTTACATCCATGGAATGGTAGAATTTTTTGCGTATGGAGCAGTAGCACCTGTATCCCTTCTTATTTGGTGGGTATCCTAAGAATATGCATTTTAGGGATTTGGGCTCTAATTTTCCTTTGTTAGGCTGGTTGTCATGCACAAATGCAGTGCAACCAAAGACTTTGGGAGGTATGGATGAAAGGATTTTAATGTGTGGGTAAATGGATAGAAGGGTTTGGCAAGGGGTTTTGAACTTGAGCGCTTTAGAAGGCATTCTGTTTATTAAATATGATGCTGAAATGACGGCTTCACCCCAAAAATGATTTGGTACATTAGTTGATAACATAAGGGACCTAGTAACCTCCATGAGGTGCCTATTTTTCCTCTCGGCAATACCATTTTGTTGTGGTGTGTTCACACAACTGGTTTGGTGAATTATTCCATGCTTGAGAAGGTGAGATTTGAGGGAATGGTGATAGTATTCACGACCATTGTCAGTTCGTAGTACTTGGATTTTGGTTTGGAATTGGGTTTGGATCATATTGTTGAAGTTCTCAAAGATTTCTCCCACTTCAGATTTTTCTTTCATAAGGAACACCCAAGTAACTCGTGTATGATCATCTATAAAGGTCACAAACCATTTTGAACCAGTTATGTTCTTAACACGGGAAGGTCCCCAAACATCACTATGGATTAATGAGAAAGGTTGGGATGGTTTATAAGATTGAGGAGGATAATGGTTCCGTGAGTGTTTGGATAATTGACAGATTTCACATTGAAACAAATTTGAATTTTTATTGAATAGAGAAGGAAACATTTTTTCAAGGTACATAAAGTTTGGATGTCCTAAACGATAGTGCCATAGCATGACAGCTTCCTCTAGGTTTTCACCACTTGATGTAGCAACATAGACTGAATTATTTCTTCTCTTCTTGAACTCACTAGCTTGAAGGAAGTAGAGACTTGCACATTCCTCAGCATTGCCAATCTTCTTCCCCGAATCCAGATCCTGAAATTCACATAGGTGAGGCAAGAATTTAGTGAAACAATTTAGATCTTGAGTCAATTTACTTATGGACAAAAGGTTGCAATTCAACTTTGGAACATAAAGAACTGAGTTAAGAGTAATGTCCTTGGAGATGATTACTGAGCCTTTACCAATCACTTTTGTTTTTGTGCCATCTGCTATTCGTACCATAGAATTGTCATTGCATGGGGAATATTCATCAAATAAGGTGATATCCCCAGTCATATGGTCTGAGGCTCCAGAGTCTACAATCCATGAGTTAGATATTCCCTTGTCAACAAAATAAACACATGAAGAATTACCTTTTTGGGCCAAGGCAGCAGTTGAGTGTGTGCTAGTGTTTTGAAGGGATTGTTGTAGCAATTTTTGCAACATCTCCATTTGTTCCTTGCTGAATGGACTTGGTTCATGTGCTGGGGCTGCCAACACTTTGCCTCCTTCTGATGTGGCAGCATGGGCGCGAATGTCCCTGTTCCTAGATGGTTTCCAGTCTGCTGGTTTTCCATGAATGACCCAACATGTTTCTTTGTTGTGGCCTGGTTTTTTGCAATGATCACACCATCCTCTAGATTTTTTGTAGTTTCCTTTCACAGTCAAGGCTGAACCTTCATTAATGGAGCTTTGATCCGTGCTTCCAAGCATGACTTTCCTTCGGCTCTCTTCTCTTCTCACTTCTGAAAATACTTCTCTGATGTTGGGCAGAGGTTTGGTTCCAAGGATTCTTCCTCTTACATCATCTAGATTCTTGTTCAGGCCAAGGAGGAATTGGTATATTCGGTCTTTCTCCACCAGTTTTTTGTACTGTTTGCTGTCTTCAGGGCATTTCCATACTATATCCTCATAAATATCCAGCTGCTGCCAATAACGGGTGAGGGTATGGTAGTAATCAGTGACTGTTGTGTCTCCTTGTCGCAGATCATGGAGGAGACTCTTGATCTCAAATATGGCAGAAGTATTATCAGTATTTGAGTATGTCTCCTTGGCAGCGCTCCAGATCTCAGCTGCAGTGCCGTAATACATGAAGTTTTCGCCTGCTTCATTGGTCATTGAGTTCAGTAGCCATGTCATGACTAAGCTGTTCTCTAGCTTCCACTTTGGGTAGTCGGGGTCCTTTTGTTCTGGCTCTTTAGCATCACCAAAGATGTAATCTTCCTTCCCTTTTCCTTGAAGGAAGATCCGGACAGATCTTGCCCATTGAGTGTAGTTTTGGCCATTTAATTTGTAGCCAGTGATGGGTATAGTGGTGTTTTCGGTCAGGCTGGTAATTGTGGAAGTTCCAGCTGCCATTTTAGGGTTTGGGTCTATGACTGAACTGCTTTCTTCAGCCATGGAATAATGGTGTTTTTCACTTGGACCAGGTTTGCTCTGATACCATGTGAATTATAGAGGAAATGATCTTTTCATTTCTTGAATCAGAATGGTTACAATTCTGGTTTTAAATACAGCATTCCCTAGTCTAATAAATAAATCAGAATTAAATAGGAGGGATTTACTGCACAAGTCCCTTGATATTCACTACAGCTGTTATATAATATAATAAATTTATTACAGAATAATCAATCAATAAATAACTTATTCTCAGCCACAATTTGGAATCCAACAATTATTTTTCTCCTAATGCTGCATCTTTACAGCTTAACATGTTAAAACAATATTGGGATCTGCCATAAGAATTAACCAACAAAATAGAAAACTAACAATTGCAATACCAGAAGTTAAAACGCAAAATGTTCTTCGTTTAGCAGAAAACGGAGAACGTTTTTGAACACAACTGAAAACCAGAAAACGAAGAATGTTGCTGAAAACAGAGATTGTTTAACGTTCTCCTTTCTGATTTTTGAAAACTCAATTTTTCAATCAATGTAAACGAAAAGTAAAGAAAGATAAGAGAAGAACAACACCCAGATATATGTGTTCGGCCTCAATTATGAGGCCTACGTCACGGGCAAACAAGATTCAATCCACTATTCAATTTTGAATTTACAAGATCAAGTTACTCCAAAATTGTTCACCTAGTCTACACTAGTCTTTTCTTTTTTACAATCTCTCTTTCTTTTCCCTTAATCTTCTTTATGATTTTCTATGAATCTAATTGCATATATCTCTCTCTCAATCAATCTTTAGTAATCAACATTACAGCTGCTACAATTTTACAGCTTTATTTATAGTATACAAAAGCAAACTAGCTTTACTAACTATAACTACCTTGTCATAACTAACTTGGCCAAAGATAGTTATAACAACCATTAAAACTTAACCAACTTTAGTTAGATGATTTGAGGTACATATTCACATAACAAAAATAGATTTTTGTTTGTTTGAATCAAATTATTCAAATATTTGCAGGAATTGATGAGGTTGATGATGGCAAAAGGTCTCTTGATGACAAAATGAGGATAGACTATATTAGTCACCACTTATTGTATCTTCAAAGGGCCATAATGTGAGTTTAAAATGAGCAATCTATGAAGCACATACAATGGAACACGACATTCACACTAACACATTGATATTAATAATGATTTGAAAAATAAACGAAATTAAATGTAACTACATGTGTCAATGTCATGTCGAAAATTAACACGTACCACTGCCACACACCAAACATGCCTTTAATCTAAAATGTCGGTGCTACATAGTAAACAATACATTTAGTTGTGAAGTTTGCACTTAACAACCTATGTTTCTATTTTGGCCTCGATAGTCTGAAGCCTAACTAAAACTTTGAATTTGGTAGGAATGGAGTGAGGGTGAAGGGATACTTTGCATGGTCATTGTTGGACAATTTTGAATGGAATGCCGGCTACACACTCCGCTTTGGACTCGTGTATGTGGATTACAAGAATGGACTTCGAAGATACCGTAAAAGGTCTGCTTTGTGGTTCAAATTATTTCTCCACAAATGAAATGGTCCACTCCTTACTATGAATTAGAATTGGTGGAAAAGAAATTGTAATATAGTGTTTCCTTCTTAATCCTAGTCACAACTTTAGGCCATTGTAAGTACTAAGCATGGCTAATTTGATGATTTCTGATATGTGACCAAGTGTGAGGCTTCATTATCTGTTGTTGTACTAACTTATTTGGTTTCTTTACTTGTTTGTATTTCCTATTGGGGCAAGATATAAGGAAGCTATAAAAGGACCAATACCGATACCCGACACCACAACAACGCATAGACATTTTTAATTATTTTAAAAACTTTTTTTTGAATAATTTTTATTTATTATTTTTATTAATTCAATTATGAGTTTAAAATAAAACAGAATTTTTATTATATTTTTAATATATTTAATATATTAAAAAAGTATTACATGTATTTTTAATATATCTTTATCATATTTAAAAGAAAACATAATTTAAATAAAAATTTATTTTTATCATAAAATAGAATTTGACTAAAAAAATAAGATATTCTCTAAAGAAAAAAACATATTGTTTTTAAATAAAAAATAGAACTTAAATTTTTTTCATTACTTCAAAAAATCATAATTTATTAATTATTAATCATTATTTTAAAAACATATTTGAATTAATAACAATAATAATTAAAAATTCTTTTAAAAACAGTTTTTAAAATAATGAATTTTGAAATCAGTTTTTAAAAAATAATAAATAAACCATTTTTAGATTTAATTAGTTTTAAAATAATAAAAAACTATTTTTTATAATAAAAAATATTTTTTAAAATAAATATCTAATGTTTTTTTAATGTTATATATTTTTTTAAATGTAATCCTTTAAATTTTATTAAAAAAAATGTGTGATCCATTAGATTTACAAAATGTCTCAATTTTAAGAAATAGAGGGACGAAAATTGAGAAATTAAAAATAGAGGAACCAAAATTAAGAATCAATTAAAATAGGGGGACCAAAATTGCGAAATTAGAAATAGGAGGACCAAAATTGTGAATCGATTAAAATATGAGGACTAAAACTACATTTAAGCCTATATTAAAACAGAATTCCAACTCTATTGAATGACACGTCATACACTTATGTGCCACATCATAACATTTGCGCCACATCGTTTATATTCTTATGTGGCACCCTTCATATATCTCTACTATTCATCTTACATCTTCTATTCCTCAATTAAGTTTTTTGCATCTCACACATCAAATACATAAGTTAAAAACCATTTCAAAAAAGCTTATCATAAAAATAATTCTACCATCTTCTCACTCCAATCAACATTTGTGGCTCCTCCAATTATAACTTTACATATCATGTAGATTAATTGGCAACAAAATACGTCATTTTGACGTTATCTCTGTTGGATATGTTGGTGTCAATTGCTGCAAGACTTTAATAGTGAAGTTGTTGATGAAGATTATATGTAGCAAATTCCAAAGCGTGTTGTTACACTAGCTTTTAGGTTCATTCGCTCCCATCAATCGGATGCAAATGAGATAACCAGCGCATCTCCTTTAGGGTACTTTGAAAAACATTGATATGATTTGCACTATTACACCAAGAGTATCTTTCAATAGTATGTTACAAAAGAATGTTTCATATCCTTCGCTCATGCATTAGAGAAGAATAAGATGACTTAGAATATAAGAATGGGTGAGAAAAGTGGATGACAATCTTTAAATGTTCGTGTTTTCAATCTGTCCAAAGTGACACTATTTATAGAAAAATAATGTCACTTGAGAAAGAGGTACAATTCTTGGTTATGCCATTTGACTAAAGCGTTGCTCGGTGGTTGATCAACGTCTCTTTTCGCGCATGACTCGGGTTCGAATCCATCGGGTATGCCTTTTCATTTTATTCAACACGCCTTTTCAAAAATAATTTATACAAAAAGAAAGCATTGGCAAGGATTGAACCAACAACTAAATCATGTCAAATAAAACCAATTATACATACATATATTCACCAGTATTTTAGAAATATCTCACAATCTCATCCCAAATGTTCTAGTAATCATTTGCAAGTATGAATCTGATCTCACGAAGCCATATCTGAATTCGATCTCACAAAGTCATGTCTGTTCATTTCTTGGAAAATTTGTGTCATCGATACACTTATCTTCGCCTATGTAACTAGCTATAAATTGTCCACACAACTAGACAAAACACTTTTATAAATATATATTTATATGTTGTTTTGTGTTCTAAGATATTTTATTGGTATCAAAAGACAAAAAATTGCAACTGTAGCATCTCGATGCATTTCAAAGGTACATATTTTGAGTTTGAAAAATTGAATTTATATGCTAGAAAGAATTCAGTTATTAGATTTTCATGACATCTTTAGTATTCTCTATATGTCAACAATTCAGTTATCCGCAGTTATCTTTCATTCTATTAGATTTTCATGATATATTTGGTATTTTATATAACAATTTATAGCTTATGTCATATTAAAAAATTGTAGCTTATGTCCTCAAATAAATATAAAAATTATTTTCATCTACAAACTTGATGCGACATTCAAACATCACATCTTTCATATTTAATCGATTTAATATTAAAGGGTTCAAATTCATTTTGCATCTCACTCAACCATGATAAAAAATAAACATTTAAAATAATATGATCTTAATTTTTTAATTTTAATAATAAAATTTAATCAATGACATTTTACTCTTTAATACAAAATATTGCAATTTTGATATTTTTTAATAGTTAATAAACAATTTTTTTGACAAAATTATTTAAAAATAATTGAAATTTACTTTAAATAAATAATTTGAACTTATACATAGTAATACTAAATTTAATTTGAACATTCAAGTATCCTTTAAGTTATTATTTTTTTTTTAATTTTCTTTCA
>JBBPBP010009779.1:63493376-63503950 GCA_037974735.1 Cicer chorassanicum | reverse complement strand
TTTAAAGATTTTTCAACAAAAACAATTATGGTTAATTCTTCAACTAAAATCGTTGAGGAACAACAATGGTGTAAGTAAACCAAAATTTAAAATATGTAAATAAATAAATAAATGATGTTTATGAAAAGAAAAAAAAAAATCATTTTCATTTCATGTTGACATATTTAAAATTTTAACATTCTCCTAAATTTTTAAGATTACAAATAATTGTATCGTTAGTTATATAAAATTTTTATTATATCTATTTTTGTAGTGAAAAATAATTATATATTTTAATGAAAAATTTATATACGCACATATAAAAATATGTCAATACCTAGTTGCGCTGGTCACAATCTAGTATTACTTAAATGACTACATCAAAAAAATAAAAATAAAAAGAAAAGAGTATATTTCACAAAAGTAGTATATATACGACCCAAAATGGTAGGAGAGAGAGACTGATTCTCATGGGAATGGAGCACTTAATCGGGAGTTCAGTTGGAAGATAAGTAAAATTTAGTCATAAATGTTTTAACTGAAATGAACTATGAATCTCAGTGAATGATTTGTCTTCAACTAAACTTTCATTAACTATTTGAGTCTCTCACGTGATGGGAAAATATTAAATTTAAAATAAAAAAACTCTTTTAACCAATTCACATTGAAAAAAACAACTTAGTATTTAGTAAAAATTACAATTTATGGTGTAGACATACACCATCAATGTATTCCAATGGTGATAACAATAATTTGGATAAATTACAATTTAGTTTCTAATTTATCTTTTTGATTTCACTTTATTCTTTAATTATTTTTTATTCTGTTTTGGTCCCTTAATTTTACTATTCTATAAAAAGCTAGTTTAATAAAGTAGCTCCAAATTAGAATTTTACAAAAATTAGTTTTCCCTATCTTTCACGTTTTACACATTTAGTCCTTATCTTATTTTGTGATTTCATTTTGAACCTATAATTATATTTTGTTCCGATTTAATCAGAATTTTGCCTTCATGGCATTTGTTGCAAGTTATTAGGATTCTGCAGATCTGATATGTGGCTGACAAATCATAAAAAATTTCTAACAATAAAAACAAGCTTTCAGTTTTAGAGAAAACAACAATATACATAATCTGATTTCTTGTGTTTATGAAGGCCTGTACATATCAGAAGTTTTCGATTTCAAAACAGTTTCATGATAACAAGCAAAATAGAACAACAGACTCAAACCCTAAACTAGACACTGGGTTTCCAAATGAAAAATAAACAAAGATTACATATTTTGAACATTATTTTTCATCCTCTTAAATGCCATGAAGATGCATTTGGGTTTTTGTTTGGTTTCGAAGTATGCTACCTTTGTCGACTCTTCTCATTCGCATATAAAGCCATTTTGCAAATGATAATTCATAGAAATGCTAACTTGATGATGATTCGCAGATGACAATGACGATTATCTGATTTAGGGTTCATACATTTCCCCCATTCTATGTCATTTTATCTCAACCACAACTAACCTTTCTATTTAGATTTACTTGGGTTCGGTGTTTGGGTGAAGATTTACTTAGGGATTCTAATATTAGTTAAATAATAATATTAAATTTAATCTAACGTGACATTATTACATTAATAAGTGTCACATCATATTAAAAAGTGTCACAGCGTTTTTCAATGTGTTAATTATAAATTTAGAAATTAATTAAATTATAAGAATGAAATTGCATATTTAAAAATTATGAGACTAAAATTCAAATATTATTAAAATTAAGATACCAATAATGCAATTAAACATATTTTACGCTATTTATTTTTCTACCTTTCTTGGTGCTTCTGTAACTTTCATTTTTGCTTACCACTCAAAAGTATAGGAAGAGGCAAAATTGACTTCAATTTTCTCTATTCTTTTGAAGAGGATTTGTCTCTGGTTATTTGCAAGTCCTTATAGTAATATTTGGGGTATAGGACTTGAAATATATATTTCCTTCGTTCCATTTTATGTGTTGTTTATTAAAAAATCTGTGTTCCTTTTTAATTTTTGTTTTGAAGAATTGTTATGTAGAAAATTATCTATATCTATTTATTATAAAGATAGAAATAGATGAAATGAGATAATAATAATAATAATAATAAATATTTAAAAGACATAATTTCTTTTAAAAGTAACAACTTTTTTTTGGCACAATTAAAAGTAATAATTTATTGATTATTTTTTCTTCTCTAAAATCAATTTTGTGTTCATTATAAAAATCAAATTTCTCAATAATAATATTTTGCTTTTCACAAAAAAAAAAAGAGAGAGAGGGTAAATGTGATATGAGGAAGTGGTAGCTAGAGGTCAATTTTATAAATTTACTCTTTAATAGTTCTAGTCTAAATATTAGATGGAACAAAAAATTTCCGTGGTTAAAAAAATCCCACTCAATGAGACCTCCAAATCAAAAAGTCCACAAAATTCTGAGTGAGAAAATTAGTTTTTGTACTCCACAATTTGTTTTGTACCCTTCATTTTAAATTTTTTTGAGTGAAAGTACTAGAATAACCCTCAAATTTCAGTACAATCCAAACACTTTCCTCATACCTCTCATTTTGAAATTTTCGGAAAAAAATTTCACCGGAAATTTCAAATTTATTGAAAAATCCGGTAGTTTGTTTTCAATACCGGAAATTTCAAATTTCTGGGCACAACTCGCGGAAATTTCAAAAATGAAATTTCCAGTATTGACTCATAACTACCGGAAATTTCAAATTTCCGGTATTAAAATTAATTAAATTATTTAAAAAATAAAAATGCTAATAATAAATTAAAATAAAATATTTTAATAAATTATAAATTAATTTTATATTTTAATTACTATTATTATAATTAATAATTAGAATTATAATTAAAAATTATTATAATTAAAATGATTAAATTATATTATAAATTTTAATAATATTATTAATATTAATAATAATAAAAAAGAAAATTATATTAATAAAATAAAATAAAAATACATTAAATTAAATTGAAGAAACAAGATGCGGTTGACTAAATGTGCCTAAACAACTAACTTGTTATATTATTTTAACAACTTTCTTCTATTTTATAGATAAATTTTAATTATTTTAACAATTGTCTCCTGTTTTGCAGATAAATATAATAAATAAAAATTAATAATTATAATAATAATAAAACCAAATAAAATACATCAAACTTATAACCGTTGACTATGGCAAAAAAAATAACCTATTCCTAATATTCTGCAGATAAAATAGCAACACAATTTTATTTTGTTAACAACTCCCTCCTATTTTTATTCCGATCTAATAAATAATAATAACAAAAATAAAATATTGTCAATTTAATTTACAAAATAATAATAAATTTTTAAAAAATCAAAAATACATTTATTAGAAAAATAAGAGGGTGTGTCCAAGAAAAATACATAAAATTAAATTTAAAAAAAATACAAACCGGATTTTTGAAATTTCCGGTCAAGAAAAAGTAACTACCGGAAATTTGAAAATTTTGAAATTTCCAGTAGTACAAATAAGGTACCGGAAATTTCCCAGTTTTGAAATTTCCGGTAATACAATTTGTTAACCGGAAATTTTCCCGTTTTGAAATTTCCGGCAGTAAAATATGTTAACCGGCCCAATTTTTGTTTTCAGTTAAATAACATATGGAAACAAATTCTGAAAAATGTTATTTGTTTAGGATAAATAAATTTTTTGCAAATATTTTTTTGGCTAAATACCACCCGTGGTCCTTAACTTAATTTCGGTTAACGATTTAGTTCAAAAAAAGAAATAAATTCAGGGTATTGTTTAATTTTTAAAATAGAAATAAATATAATAATCTTTTTGAGTAAAAGTCAAAACATTATATTCTTATTTTCCCAAAGAAACTTATTATTTTGGAAAATAAAAACATTCACTAAAATATTTTCTCTTTGAATTTTTATAAAACCAAAAAAATATGAAATATGAGATTATGAACCCCTAACTTAGATCTACATAAAAAAACAGTGACATAATGGATTGGCTTAAAACCAATTTTTTTTTTTAAGGAAAATGCTCTTTCGTCCCCAACACTATTGAGGTTTTATTGAATTACAAAATTTTGTAATGTAAATCTCCAATTCGGTAGTGAAAATGAAAATAATAATGTTACTAGATGTTCTAATTCGATAGTATTTTTTATATATTTTGAGTGAATATTAGAGAATGAATGGAGAACTACCTTTTCTCAATTGAGGTTTATAATTAAAGAATTTAGTAGAAGATTTATTAAATGAGGCTTAGGTGTTTGGGCTTTTGGGACTTATGTGACAACGCTAATAGCTATGGGATGGGGTGGGACGTTTGAGAAGAAATGGAGGGAGTGTTCTGGTAAAAGTAACATAAAAGTGTGAGAGTGTGGGCAGTAAAATTGGGGGTATAGGTAGTACCTCCCAAATATCGAATCCCAAGTCAGGCTCATACCAACACTTGTAACATTCAATGTTACAATTTCGGAGAGATACATATTTCGAATATTTTAACATTATCATATAGTAGATTTTGCTTTATTTATAAGGCATTTTTAATAATTTTGACATCATCAACGTTATAGCTCTAGAAATATACGTATTCTCAACACTTCATGTTTGTGATATATGTTGATTTTGCTTTATTTGTAGACATTTTGCTATCAATTCAAATGTTGTGGGTTTATTTATATATTCATCATTTGTGATTTAAGTGATTTTGAATTGTAATATTCTCGATCGGTGTAATTCTAATTAATTGGAATGAATGAATATCTTTTTTTAATAATAAAAAAATTGGATTTGTCTTTTCTAAAGTGATAAGTTGATAAGGTGAGTGAATCAATTATTGATATTATAACTACATATGATTGGTGATACATGTGTACATAATATCAACTATTTATTCAAATATCAATGGTTGATATTACTCATTTTATTCTCTAAAATAAATTGTTCATTTTAAAAGAGTCAAATCAAAAATAATGTTATAGATAGAAGTTGCAAAAGATGAGTAGAAAAGTGGATCGTCTCTAAAAAAAAGTGAATAATTAAAAATAAAATATTTATTTATTTAGGCTAAATAGCATTCGCGGTCACTTAATTTAATTTCAGTATATATATATATATATTTTTTTTTTTTTCCCCGATTTAGTCCTTTATTTTAGTTTTAAGTGATAATTTGATCTTTTATGTTTTAAAATGTCAACAATGTTATCCTTTTTTTTACAAAAATTCAAAAAATTCATCAAAATTTTAAACAAAACTCATAAAATTAATTATCATCTTCAATATAATGCAAATTATCATTTTCATAACTTAAATCTTTAAATAAATTCGTATTTTCATTTTTTATTTGATGAATTTTGATGTTGGAGATGAGTTTATTTATGTATTTATCCCTTCCTTTAGTCGAGCATTATTTTATTTGTTTTCCACCTGTCATCATGAATACATTGAATAAAGTGCAAGACCAACAAAGTTCCAAATAAAACAGCCTTGAAAGCTAAATTCCTATCTCTAAAATTTAGAAAATAATGGAAACCAAAAGGGTCAAAGACTTAGGAAACTATTTCTCCAAACAATGTTATGAATTCAAAACAAAATAAAAACTGATAATAGTAATTTGAAACAAAGACAGAACTATCCTATTTGATAGCTACTGTGATTTTTCCCCTTAATTAGGAACTCTATTTTTTCACTTCAACTAAAAAATACAAAAGAATATAAATTTAATATTTTTCTCACCATTTCCTTTTACAATTTTTCAAAAATATGTCTAATATATATTTAAAAAAAATTAAAAATGACAACATAATTTTTATTATTTCTCAAAATATATTCTTCTTAACTTGCTTTCATTTTCTCTCTGTAACAAATATTTATTACAATGGTCTTTTATCAGCAATGTAAAATAAATAAAATTTAAAAATTGAAAATTAAAATTATTTTTTAAAAGTAAACTAAACCTAAATTAAAATGTTAACTTATACATATTTCTTATTTAATCTTTATCAACAGAACTGTAATGCATGTTCAGAAATTGTCCCTCCAATAATTCACAATACTGGAGAAATTATTCGTCTACAGAGTAAAAGTATACTTTATGTACATATCAAAAAATAAAAAATAAAGACATGATGTCCGTTAGAGTTACATCAAGGAAAAAGAACTCAATAAATGCACATGGAAGAGGGACAATCCTCACATGATAGAAACATGGTCCTTCATTGCTCTGCTTCTTGAATTCAAAGCATTCCTTCTTTGGTTTCTTATGATGCAGCCTAAGGCCGGTACTCATATTGTGAATGCTCTTGCTAAGAGTATCCATGGATATTACTATTTCGACTGTTTGATAAAAATGATATTTATAATTTATTATATTTGTATATTTATTGTTTAATAGATATTTAGTGGATTTTTAATTATCTACAGATATAATTAGATATTAATAGATATTATTTTTTAAATAAAATAAAAAATCATTTATACACAAAAATTAATTGTTACATTAGGTAGAATTTTTTCTCCTATTTTGTAAAAAAATAAAATAATAACACATAAAAATGCATTAACACAAATAAAATATATAACAAAGGTTTATCATAAAAACTATTAATACACATTAATGTATAAACAAAAACTATTACAATATATTAATTTTACTAATTAACTATCGGGTACAGATTTCCGTTGATACAATTACCATTACATTTGTATCTGGGTACATATTTTGTTGATATAATTATCATTACATTTGTATTTGTATCTATTAACTAATGGATAAGCAAAATATTTGTTTATTTTATATGCATATATTTGCGGGTATGAATTTTTTTGTCATCCCTAATCTTAGACAATCCAAAAAACTAGTACATTTGTAATTATTTTTTTGAACCATCTTCGTAAAACTTCTTGAAAGTCTTGGCTATACTTTTGTAACTAAGTGAATATCATTCTCTTTATATTTTTTATTGCAAAATCATCAATAATATTTCTTGTAAAGAATTGACCATTTCGATACAAATCAAAACAATATTATTTAATCTATTTTTTGACGTAGTAAATCACAAATAAAATTTTAAATAATTTTAATCTAAAAATAATTTTATTTTGCAGATGCAACACTAACATAAATAATAATATTATTCTATATATCATACATGTATTAAAAAAAAATAGTTAATGTATATATCACTAGCTACTAAATAAAATAAAAATTTAGTGCTTTAAATATATGAAGCATTGGACAGTAGCCTTTTCCGACCATGAAGGCCACCACTAATACAGTCAATCACATCCCTTATCCTTTTGGACAAATTATTACACTATTAGTCTCACATTAATTGATTGTTTTTTACTAATATTAATTGATTTTTTTACTAATATTAATTGATTGTTACATTTGAATTTTTTTTACTCATACATTTGAAATATTTGTATAACGTATTTGTAACTTTATAAAACAAATAAAGTATTAATTATTTTTTTCTTCTATTAATGTTCTTATTTGCTATCTTAATTTATCCAACTACACCACTAATTATTTTTTTATTATGGATATTTTAGTCAATAAACCTAATTTTATCAAAATAAATAAATACAATTGATAATTTTCTTTGAAAGTCCGTATAACTTGAAAATGACACACCATTTTTAAATGACACCTAATATGAAACATATTAAGTATTTTAGAATGAAATTCACATGTATCCCTCCCACACAAGTTGGTTTTATTTGAGAACGACCATATGGGAGTCATGGTCAATCCATACAGCCTTATACATAAAAACGATACCAAGTATGAATGACTATTTGAAGTGGAAAAAAAGTCTCATGCTGATAAAAAATACATAATTTAAAATCCTCTAACTTCAAATAAAAAAATAAGGTCAATTAAACGATTGGTCTTGTAAATACGTATCTTTTTTGTATTTGTAAATAATTTTGTTTGAGTTTTATATTTATAAATATTTTTGTTTTGTTTTTATTCTTTATTTTTTTGTTTGAGTTTATGTAAAATTGATTTTGATTGAAATTGATCCTACAATTTCTTATATCATAATTATTTAAGGACTAAAACAAAATGACAAAGATAATTAAAAAAAAACAAACAAAAGAGCAAAACTCAAAATCAAACAAAAAATTTATTAGGACTAAAATAAATAAATAAAATGTATAATTATATGAATCAATCATATATTTAAACCTTAAAATATCTCTCAAAATTTGCTTCAATCACTCTTAAGTATTAACAACACTTTCTTTTCAACATTCACTCTAACATGCATTCTCCTATTAGGTAAATTTAATGTGAATCATATACTTTGAAAATAGATCTCACATAAAATGATATGACCTAATAAATTCTAACTAATAAAAGAGTAAGTGTTCAAAAAAGAATATTTCTAATACTCTTCTAATAAGAATGGACAATTCTCTTCAAAAGATTGTTCTTCACAAGAGATCAATCTAAGTACCTCCTACTAAAGTTTATCGATCTTTGTACACATTTTTACCACTTGCAAACGGTGACAATTATCATACACAAGTAAACAAACTTGTGTACCATAAAAAAATCGATTTACAATAGACAGTTTTCGGTAACATACATATACATAATCCACATTTCAGCATTTTTAACTTACTATTTTTACATTAAAGGTTGACCCCAAATTTTTTAAATACTACGTAGATGGCCCAAGTATTTTTCCAACATTAAAAAATTCTAATTAACTTAGGCTTCCAATTGGAAAAATTGTTTTTTGTTGAACGAAATTTAAAAATGTTTTTTTTTTATGGATGATGCTCCTAGGTGAAGAGATTATGAAAATTGATTTTGAATTATTGGCTATTGCATAAAACTAATATTTATTTAAAAAAAGTTAATTATACTTTTGTTGATAGTCTAACACATGAATTAAAAAAATATTATAGTCATTATATTTATATATTAATAAAGAATGATCAATATCTTTTTTCTTACAAATATTTTAAATGTACATAATTTTTTTAATAAAAATTTATTAATGTATTTAAATCGTATCACATATTAAATTTAAAAAGAAATTATATTTGTATTGTATCACACCAATGTATCCGAACTTCATACAATACTGTGGATATGTTTAATCAAACAGCGCTAAAACATGGTCCAGGATAAATCATATGTATACCACTTGTCCACCTTTTATATATATATATATATATTTCAAAATGCATGAAAATATTTTTTAGTATTTCCATATATATATATATATATATATATATATATATATATATATATATATATATTTCAAAATACATGAAAATATTTTTTAGTATTCCCAACTATTTATCTTTACTTTCTCCCTCCCCTGACAGACTCACAATAATTTCTAAGGTCTACAAAATGGGCCATCCTTTGCAGAACTAAGTTGTCTGTTCTGATAAAAGCAAGAAGGACAATTGAATCTCCTTGCAATAAGGGGCCTTTCTTTAAAGGGCAAATAAATCATCATTCATCAAACTAACAAAAAATTGAGTGAACATGGTAGCTATCCATAGAGTGAGTAGGCTTATTGTGTATATTGGTAAGTGCCAAACTAATGTCCTACATGTCACATTGTTGTATCTCATTTTTTATCAATGATACATGAAACATCATAATTGGTTTTTCCCAATAATACATCCTTAATTGCTCATGGACTTCAACAACCTCATTGCTTTGCTTGCCCTCAAAGCTGGGGTACACTCAATATAGGTGGATTTGGCATACAATTTTCAATTTTTTTAAAGTAAACTATAGTATTTAAAATTGTAAGTATTAGTTAATTTTAAATTTAAGATATTCAAAATATTTTTTTAAATTGTTTTACATCAGGTAAAATGCTCCTTGAACTTTTTAATTATAAACAAAAAATTTCTTAAAATAGTTGATAGAAATAATATTTTAACTAACTTTAAACAATTTAAAAAAATAATTTAATATCTCATTAATTTGATATCTTAAATATAACGGCTTAAAATAATAGCTTACTCATTTTGTAAACTATGTGAAAGGTACACAAGAAAAATCAAAGTTGAAAATGGCATCTTCCTTATGCTGCTTTTGAGTAAGTTTTTATTTTTCATTTTTGAGGAATGCTTTTGAGTAAGTTACCTTCTTAATGTTATAATAACCATTATTATTGATGACGTACAATCCAGTACAAGTACCAAAGATACCGATATAATGGAATATATATCCTTCACATGAATGCTCACTCTTTCCTTATGATTCAGTATTCCCCTAAATCAATATATTACATTGTTCAAATCACATAGAATCCTAAAATATTTCATGTTATTTGTGATAATTAAATTGAAGGTTAAATAAGTTTTTGTTCTCTATAAATATTTTTTTTTTAATAATAGTACTTGAAAATATTTTTTATCAATAATTTTGATTTTTGTTTTTAAGTCAAAAAATGTATATCAATCAAATTTTGAATATTTTTTCTTAGACATATTTCATAGAAATCTTTTTTACAAAAATTTAGAATTTTTTTATCAAAAGATAAATTAAATATGAATATTTAAGTCTTAAAAGTTTAAAAAATTCATATTT
>JBBPBP010009779.1:63480580-63493059 GCA_037974735.1 Cicer chorassanicum | reverse complement strand
CAAAAACTTTTTTAACTATTAAATTAATATGTAAAATTGAAAAAAAAAATCAATATGCAAATTTTACTTTAAGGTCCAAATACAATATATTTAGGCCCAAATTCTATTAGCTATTTTAGATGTTGAGTCACTTATTTTTAGAAGTATCTAAATACATACATTAGGGTGAACCATTGATTAAATTATGTTTTCTCCTATGCAATAAATAAAGAAGTGATTGAAATGATTACCAAGAAAACAAATGAAGTAAGTAGTTATTTTAGAATAGTTTAGCCTAAGTTTTTTAATCTCTTTTAGTGTATTTCACGCTCCATTAATGTACTTCAAAAAAATGGTACTATATTTGTCTTTATTGGCAAATTTAATGTAAAAACAACTATTTTTTTTTTAATTCTTGTGTATTACTCAAATGAGTCTTACATATATGGACATATGTAGTACATTACATTGGTGCTCTGTTTTGGGCTTGACATTTAATTTTCCCCTTGAAGGCAAGATGTTTATGCAAAATTGGTGGAATATTATATATGGTCCATGATAAACCTATTTTTTATAGGATTTTAGGAGAGTATTTACCCTCTATTTTATTTTTTATTTTTTTGTAGTTTTGATTTCAATTTCTTCTTATTTATTCATTTATTTATGATATTTGCATAATTGATCATGAGATGATAAAATAATTTAAATTGGTCAAATCTAATAAGTTTTTAGTGCAAAAAAAATTAAAAGTTTAATATTCCAATTTATGAGTACAAGAAGGAGGTTTGTTGCGCACTTCAAAGATTGAATTTTATGATAACAAAATGTTGCCAAAGAAAGGGGAAGGTTGTTACCAAATAAGGGGGAAAGTTGTTGCATAAAATTAGAATCTTCTTGTTATAATAAGGGAGGATGGAGGAGAGGAGCCACACAAAAAGAAGAAGAAGAAGAGAAGAAGAAGAAATTAGAGAGAGAAAATAACAACAAACATTTTGGAAGCTAAAGAGTGCTTTGAGCTGGACTAAAGTGTCTCAAATTTTGGAGCAAAATATTATATTCTTTGAGAGTTTTATTTCTTTTTTCTTTAATTGAGGAACACTTCTATTATTTACTTTATTTTCTATATCTCAATGAGTAACTAAGCTCTCTTGTGATTAAGATATCTTTTTACCGTGTCTTAGTTTTAAATTCTAGTTTTATTTTAGATTTTTGTTGTTTATCTCAATTAAATTATTCTATTGTTTTATTTACATGTTTGGGATGGCCAACCTTTGCATGTCTTAATCAATCAATTGACTAGTGACCAACTACAGTTAATTGGTAGATCTATAGGATAATTGAGATTAGGATTCTTGTATGATGAAACATATATACTAATCTTTCAATCATTCAACCTCTTGGTTCTTTATGCTTTCTCTTAATTATATTTTTTGTATGATCAATTTAATTTAGGGAAAATAATATTACATTGAATGACGAATCTTTGTTAATAGTTTTAAAGAGGAATTGATAATTGAGAAAATGAATAAGAATTTATATAAAACTATGACTTGAGGTATTTATATTACAAGTGAAGCCATGACACTATGTTTACTTTTCATTAATTCAAAGTTGTGTTGTTATATACTCTCGTTATAACTTTTATGTTATCATTACGTTTTTGTTATCACAAACCACGATAATATTATTCTATTGCTTTATTTTACATTTATTTTACTTGTTGACTTCTACTTCATTCTTGGCGCATAACATTGACATGTTATCATTTAATATTAAATAATTGCATAGCTTTTATGGGACAAATACTTTTTGTATAAAACTAATATTTCATTTGTTTTAAATGGACTTAAATCTCACTTTTAAATACTAGTTCAAAGGATAAGGGTGTTAAGATGTATATATATGGGGGACTCCAATATTCACCCCACGTTTTGTATAGATCTTATGTCCATTCTCACATTTTCATTCTTATCCTGATTCTAATACTATATTAACTAAGTTTTGATCTCACTTTCAAATCTTAAGTCAAAGAATTCAAGTGTTCAAACACATATATCCATTAAACCGTCTAAAAACCCTATAGCAATGTGTATGTGTATGTATCCATATTATATGTACATATTATCCATCAATGTTTAACCGCGACCGTACTCTCCATTGGAGAATCTATCGGAAAAACATTACAAGTTCTTTTCTTTTTATTTTTTACACAAAAGTCTGAATTTTAACCTTAACCATTTGCTTAAGGTGTTCTATAATAAATATAAATAAATTTGGAACAACTAAATTATAATATAATATAAATAAAAATTGATTATTTTCGTGAGTAAATTTTTCTTTTAATTCTTTTCAACTTATTTAATCATATCACTACAAGAAGTTTTTATTATTACGACACTTAGCTTGTGACGGTTATAAAATAACCGCCCTCGCCACAAAATTGCGATGGGTTTTGGGACGGTTTTTGTCAACCGCCGCCGCGCTTTAAAGAAAACTCAAATCACTCACACATTTCATTTTCCAATTTTGTTTTTCATTTCTCAATCTCGTGTTGTTTTCGTTTGTCAATCGCCAAACCCTAAAATTTCTGAAAAGCCCCAAATCTCACCAACATCTGTCAACATTGAAGGAAACAAAATCCAACTTTGAAGAAAAACGAAATCACTTCTGTCAAAGAAGGTGATTTATCAACTCGCAAACAAAATCAGCTCTTGCAAAGGTAATCTCTCAATCTGTCAATTTCTCAAATTGCTAAAAAAGAAAAACGAAAACTAATAACTCCAGCGATGGCACCGTTTCTCACTTCGATCTTTGACGAAAACTAATAACTCTTTCTTTGTGTTATAATGGCTTGGATTGTAATAATCATGTGTGTCCTTGTTAATGATTTAGTTGTTATGAATGAACTTTTCAAGTGATGATGAAATGCATCCTAGGGATTCTATATGTTGGAACCAACTTGGTTTTACATTTAGAGTTTTGATGTTAACAAAAGTATTTTATGAGAACAATATATTTGACTTCAAAGAGTATGAAAGAAGATTCATGTTTTTGAAGAAAATCTAAAATAAGATTTGATTCCAAATTATAATTGATGAAAATCTAAAATAAGATTTGATTGATGAAAATCTTTGACCAAGTTGAAAAGAAAATATGGTCAAGATTTGAAGATTTGATCAAAATTTGAAGAAGATTTAATTAAGATTTGAAGAAGGTTTAATTAAGATTTGAAAAAGATTTGTAGAAGATTTGATCAAGATTTATCTACAACAAAATATGGACTAAATTGAAGCCCAAATTTTAACTATAAATAGATACTCAAGGCTAAAGAAGAAAATCAGCAAAAAGCATAAAAGAGTACGTAGTCTTAGAGTTTAAAAAGAGAAACACTTTTTTAACTTAGAAATATTTTCTAAGTGTTCTTTTCTAAGAGTGTGAGAGTTATTATTATTATCAGCTTTGATAGAAGCAACTACTCAAGTTCCAATCTTGTGTATCCAACCCGATAGTGGTTTAGTTCCTTCTTCAATCTGGGGTTTTCAGGAGAAGACTTGGCTTGTAGGGTCAAGGTGGTTAGTTCCTCAAAAGTTTGGGGTTGTCAGGTTGTTTGGAAAGACTGGCTTGGAGGGTCAGGTGCTTTGTAATTCAAGGTATTTGAATTATTGGATTAAAGCCTTCTGAATGAGAGGACTAGATGTAGCCAAGTTTGTGGTGAACCAGCATAAGTTTATGTGTCAAATTATTTATACTTTCATTGTTTGCTGCCTCTGAATCCGATTGCTTCTACACCAAGTAAGTCACCAAAATCGAACTAGTTTTTTTATTCAACTATAAATTATCAAAAAGTAATCAAGTTTGGCAAACACAATTAACCCCCCCCCCCCCAATTCGCGTGTTTGCACCTTCACTATACATTGGGGGGAAGGTCACTCTAGTTTTTGGTATATTAGGTTCATAGCTTATGCTTGAATATAAGTTATACTAAATTTTGGTGTTTCTTAAAACTTGGATTGTTTTCAATTAGTTTAGCTTTGTGAGTGTGCTTATGCTAATCCTAACTTTCAAGACATCTGCGGTTGTATCTGAAATTTGTGGCTGAACTGTGTGATTTTGTAGAGTTGCAAGGCATGTTTTTGGAATAAAATTGTAAATTAATAAGAAAGACATTCATAATCTGAATAAATGGTACAAAGTAAAACATAATATGGTAAAACATAATTGTAGAAGATAGAGCATATGTATTGTTCAATTTTTTTTCTTTATATTAATGTTCTCTTTGTTAAATATTACTCGCTATGGTGATTTTTTAAGCCAACATTTTTTAACACGTTCCAATTTCTCTAGTTTAGATTCCATGGTGTCTTATGTTAAATTTCTCTTTTGCTTTTGAGATGATAAATAAACAGAATTAAAGAAATAGCTACAAAAATAACATATGAGGGAAGTTTTCTAGCTTTTGAAACAGGGAAGTTTTCTCAAAATCTTGTTTATCATGAGTTGGCTCAACAAAATCTGCTTACATGAGTTGACTCAACAAAATTACTCCCCCGTAATTCATGCGTACTCCCCCGTTGAACTTGAATGTTTGTGATCATTTTGGAAAAATATGGAAGTCCTAAAAACAATTTTAAACACAACAAAATACCAACCATTTCTCCCCCTTTTGACATGATCAAAAAGAAGGAAAATATCGATAATATATATAGTAAAATCCAAGCAATTATCGATAAAATAAGGGAAAGCATCACATAAGGGAATAATAAAAGAGAAATTCGCATAATAATCCAGAGATAATGTCACAGATTACAAATAAAACTGAATGTAAAGGAAAGTCAAGGAAAACATCATAAGTAATGTCAAATTCAAACAAGCTATAATAAATAAACTATTCCTAGTAATCGAAATACAGATTAGTGGTGTCTAGGAGGTAGGTGGAGGTGGTCAATTTTATTGGATAAAGCAACAAGTTCGTGAAGCATATTAGCATGATTGGTTGCAATTGTGGTTTCGATAGTATGGAAGCGAGTGTCGACGGAGGCGTTCAAGCCAGTGAGATAGGTCTGTAGGGAGTCAAGTTTGGCCATAACCATTCGGTTTGACACGTGGTCATCATCGGAAGCAGTTTCTTCTCCATCATCATCTACTTGGGCAACATCAGTTGCGGGGGTAGTAGTGTTCTCTTGAGCAGCAGCAGATGATTGATCAAGATCACTTTTGTGCACATAAGAGTGAAGCTACTCATTCTAGACGATCTTCATGCTAGGTAGAATGCTTAAATCCAGCAAGTTGTCCTTCGTGGGTGTATACATGACTTCTTCAAAGAAGTCCACCCCAAAATGGTCTAGTATCCGAGTGACTTCTTTAGCGTATGGTAACCCAATCGCTTCTTTGGATGCAAACATGACAGATTTAACAAAATATGCCCAGTTCAGTGGACATCCCTCATACAGGAAGAACATGATCTGTAATTCAAATTCTGAAATTTGCGAGTAATTTCCAGCCCTCGGAACCAAGATGAAACTTAAAAAATAATGTAGAAGGCGATAGTCAACAGTAAGATTCCCAACTCCATACCATTGTTGTGCAAATTTAGACCCAGCTTGAATCCGCTATTGCTCCATAGTGTTTTTGTCAAACCGACATAAAGTGATATATGCATCATACTTAGCAATACCAGCCCATTCACACAAGTTGTTGAGACTAGTTTTCTGTCCTTCAAAGGGAATGTTCAAAATTTCGCCAATGGTTTTAGTGTCTAACTTAATGGTTTTCCCCTTGACTTGAGAAATTAGCATATTTCCTTCTATGGTGAGATTGCAGTAGAAGACCCTAACTAAATCAGGGTAGACAAGACATTTGTAACCAATAAACTATTCAACATGTTGGGCCTTAAGTAAATCAGGGAATTTAAAGGCAGAGAAGGAATCTAATGTACCAAATTTGGGAATGATGAGCCGCTTGTCCGAGTAGATTGTGCGAAACCGGCCAATTTCTTCCGATGTGTGTAGGAGGCGAGACAAATCCGTGATATTTGCATTCTTTGTGCTTTTCTTTGAGGGACCCAGTGAGGCATGCTTGGTCATTGGTCCTCGTTTGCGTGCATCCATGATGTTGAAGAAGATTTGACGGTTTTGGGAAAAATGGGTTTTTAGGGTTTTGTTAAGAAATCTGATTTTGAATGGAGGGTATGAGTAAAGATTGATCTTGGTTGCAAGGAATAATGATTGGGTAACTAGTTGCAAGTGAGAGAAGTCTTTAGGAAGAGGTTTTGTAAATATGTCCGCCAATTGATTGTGAGTATCCACAAAAGTTACTTCAACATTTCCTTTAAGCACATGATCTCGCAAAAAATGATGACGTATATCAATGTGTTTAGTCCGATAGTGCATGATTGGATTCTTTGAGATATTTATTGCAATGGTGTTGTCACATCTTAGTGGAATGTATCCGAGGTCAAGTCCATAGTCATATAGTTATTGTTTGAGCCAAATGATCTGTGCACAGCAACTTCCTGTTGCTATGTATTCAGCTTCAGTAATGATAAGTGCAACACATGCTTGATTTTTACATGACCATGATACTAGTGCATTTCCCAAGACATGGCAAGTGTCGCTTGTGCTTTTACGGTCTGTTTTGCATCCTGCATAATCTGAATAAGAATATCCAACGAGGCTACATATGCTATCCTTTGGATACCATAGGCCTACATTGGTTGTTCATTTCAAATATTTCATAATCCTTTTTACTGCTACAAGATGCGATTCTTTAGGATCCGCCTGAAATCTTGAACACAGACAGACACTAAACATATTATCAAGCCGACTGGTCATTAGATATAATAGAGATCCAATCATACCTCGATACTTTGATATGTCTATTGAAATACGGGATTCATCTTTATCAACATATGTTCCGGAGCCCATAGGAGTCGCACTTTCCTTGCATTTTTCCATTTCAAATCTTTTGAGTAATTCGTTACAATACTTTGCTTGATTTATGAAGATGCCATGCTTGAGTTGCTTGATGTGAAGGCCAAAAAAATAATTTAATTTTCCCATCATGGATATTACAAATTCTCCTTGCATCATCAAAGAGAATTTTTCACATATGTCATTGTTTGTTGATTCGAATATGATATCATAAGCATAGATTTGGACCAGCAAGGTGTGACCATTGTTCCTTTTAATAAATAATGTCTTGTCGACTTTGCCTTTTTCAAATCCTCTTTCACACAGGAAATCACTTAATATGTCGTACCAAGCTCTTGGTGCTTGTTTTAGACCATAGAGAGTTTTTCTTAATTTAAAGACATGTGTAGGATTCTTGAAGTCTTCAAAGCCGGGTGGCTGTTTGACATATACTTCTTCATTGATGTATCCATTGAGAAAGGCACTTTTCATATCCATCTGAAATAATTCAAAATTCATAGAGCAAGCATAAGCAAGTAGTAAACGTATTTCTTCTAACCTTGTGACTGGAGCAAATGTTTCATCAAAATCAATCCCTTCTTCTTGATTATATCCTTGGGCGACCAATCTTGCCTTGTTGCGAACAACTATACCGTTTTCGTCATGTTTATTCTTGAACACCCATTTTGTACCAATGATGTGTTTATTTCCCGGATTAGGAACAAGTTCCCATACTTCGCTTCTTTCGAATTGGTTAAGTTCTTCTTGCATGGCAAGTATCCATTGATCATCTTTTAGTGCTTCACAAATTTTGGAGGGTTCGACTTGATAAATGAATGCCATGTTCAAGCACGCATCTTGTAGTTTAAGTCTTGTTGTAACTCCATTGTTGATATCACCAATAATGTTATCAATTGGGTGATCTCTATGGGTCCTCCATTCTTTAGGAAGATTATCATTTTCCTTTTCAATGTTGACTTCACTTTCTTGACTTGGTTGATCAATTTGATGCTCTTTACTTGTATCACTACTTTCATTGTCATCATCATCATAAGAAATAACTTTTTCCTCTTTTGAGGGGTTAGTTTCATCAAAAGTTACATGCATTGACTCTTCAACGATTAAAGTTCTTTTATTAAAAATTCTAAATGCTTTACTAGATAATGCGTAGCCAATAAAAATACCTTCATCTGCTTTTTCATCGAATTTTCCAAGGTTGTCTTTACCGTTGTTTAGCACAAAACACTTGCATCCAAAGATGTGGAAGTGAGAGATATTGGGTTTTCTTCCTTTGTAGAGTTCATAAGGAGTTTTCTTAAGAATCGGCCGAATGTTTACTCTATTAGAAACATAGCATGTTGTGTTTACAGCATCTGCCCAAAAGTACTTTGGTTGACTTGAGTCGCTTAACATAGTCCTTGCGAGTTCCACCAATGATCTGTTCTTTCTCTCAACAACCCCATTTTGTTGAGGTGTTCTAGGTGCAGAAAAGTTATGGAAAATTCCATTTTCTTTACAGAATTCTTGAAACAATGTGTTTTGAAATTCTCTTCCATGATCACTTCTAATTGATACAATTTTGGATGATTGTTCATTTTGGACTAGCTTGGCATATTTTTTAAATGTTTTAAAAGCTTCGTTTTTACTTGCCAAAAATAAGGTCCATGTGAACCTTGAGTAATCATCAACAATCACTAGTTCATATGAATTTCCACCAAGACTTTTGGTTCTTGATGGACCAAAAAAGTCCATATGTATTAATTGAAGTGGTCTTGAAGTTGATATAACATTTTTATGTTTGAAAGAAATCTTTGTTTGCTTAACTTTTTGACAAGCATCACACAATTTATCCTTTATATATTTCATTTCTTGTAAGCCTACAACAAGATCATGCTTGACCAATTTGTTTAAATGATCCATGTGGATTTGTGCAATTCTTTTATGCAATAGTCATGCATCATTGTTGTCACTCACCAAAAGACATTTCATTTTTAAGGATAAATCATCAAGAATAAGTATAAAGATGTTTTTGAAATGCTTACCGATAAATTGTATATCATTTGTAGCCTTGCTGGCTAATGCTTATGAGATTGTGTTTTAGACCTTCAACATATAAGACATCTTCAATCGAGGGGGATGGGGCTGTACCGACTTTTCCAATGCCTAAAATTTTTCCTTTGTTGTTGTCTCCATAGAATACATATCCCTTTGATTCAAGAGTCAAAGCTGAAAGTTTGGTTATATCACCTGTCATATGTTTAGAGCATCCACTATCTAAGTACCACATATTTGAGGTACTTTGTGTGCGTACCTACAAAATTAAGAACAAGTTTTGCTAGGTACCCAATGTGCTTTGGGTCATTGATGGTTAGTACCTTTCTTTACCCACACGTAATGCCCTTTGGGAACATAATGTTTCTTACGTGACATGCATTAGGTGTGTGACCATGAATACCACAATAAGAACAAGTAGGAGTAAATCTATTTTTAACAGCATGTGTATGAGATTTATGTTGAATTATTTTCTTGATTTGATTGATTACTCGCTTTAACAAAAATGGTCTTATTCAAGCTTGGTTTATCAAATTTTGAGTATCCAAAACCACTTTTATCATTTGAGTATCTTTGCATATTCAAAATATTTTCCAATCTCATTTGTCCCTTTTCGTATCGTTCAATTACTCTATTTAATTGAACAATCTTGAAAGAGAGGGAATCACATTTATTGCATGTAAAATTCTATTTTAGTTTTTCAGAATCCTTCTCCATAATGTAAACTTTTTCTTGAAGACTTGAGATTTGTCTCTTTTGTGTTGACACTAATTTGAACAAATTTTTACATTCAATAAGAAATTCCTTAATGGTGTTTTGAGCATCATTATATTCGATAACTAACTCACTATTAGTTTTATTATGATGAGGGGAGTCTATGTTACTAACCTCTTCTTTGTCATCTGATTGATGCGATGCCAACAATGCAACATTAGCGCATTCTTCACTTTCTGTTTCTGAAGATGAACTCACTTCGTTGTCTTCCCAAGCTATGTATGCCTTTTTAAACTCTTTCTTTTTCATGGCATTTTTCTTGATAAGGTTCGGAATATCTGCCTTGGTGTGTCCTTGCTTCCCGCATTCAAAGCAATTGAAGTTTTGGTTTGAAGTAGAGCTATCTTTCTTTCTGAAATTTTTCTTTTTGAAAGTTCTATCATTTTTAAGAAACATACCAAATTTCTTAACGAGGAAAGTAATGTTTTCGTCTTCATCTGAATTTTCGTCTTTGAGTTGTTCCTTTGATTCGGTCTTTACAGCAATGTTTTTGGTCTTCTTTTCTTGACTTTCATTTTGTTCTAACCTTCCAAGTTCGATTTTGTGTTCTTGAATTTTTCCAAACAATGCCGGAAGAGACATTTTGGATAGACTTTTCTTTTCGGAGATTGCTATCACCTTTGGTTGCCAATCCCTCGTTAATGATCTTAATACTTTTAGATTTATTTCATCGTTGGTGAAGACTTTCCCGAGAGCCGACAAGTGGTTGGTTAAGTGGGAGAATCTTTTCTGTAAGTCTAAGATAGACTCTCCGGGCTACATTCGAAATAATTCATATTCTTGATAAAGTGTATTGAGTTTAGAATTTTTTACCTCAACGGTGCCTTCATGAGATACGCGAAAGAATTCATCCATTCCTAGTGTTGATTGTAACATATTTTTAGCCTTCTTATCGAACAACACTTTTCTTTTATCATCGTCAGTCCATGAATTCTTTATCTTTGTTTCTTCTTTGTTATTGATGACTGTTTTTGGAATGTAAGGATCATTTTCAACTGCATCCCATATGTCGTCTCCTGGTGCTTCAAGATACGCTTGCATACATATCTTCCAAAAATCATAGTGCTCTTCAACGAAGCATGGTGGTTTGTTACTACTGCCACCATCTCTGAAAACAGGTTGTGCGGAAGCCATGAGTATTGACCGAGGAGTAAGTTACCTGAACATGCTCTGATGCCAATTGTAAGTAAAGATGTGCACCTAAGAGGAGGGGGTGAATTAGGTGTTTAGGAAATTTTCTTATTTTCAGCGATTTGGTGATCGATTTTTGCGTTTAAGGATAGTTAGTGATAAAAATAAATTGCAGCAACTAAATGAACACAACAATATTATCCTGGTTCCCCTTATGACCAATGGTACATCCAGTCCTCTTGCACACCACAAGAGATTTCTTCACTATTGTCAGAAAATATACAAGTCCCACTCTAGGATCTCTGCTACAAACTTCTAACAAAACCTCTAAGATAGCACACCACTATCTTAGACAAGACTACTTTAAGAAAGTACTACTTTCTATTACAAACAATGTGATTTGATAAGGATATAAGAATAAAAGAGAGGTGTAATGATATCAATCTAATATTGCTTCAAGTACTTTGAGAACCTTTGTCAAGGATATGAAAATGAAATGCAAGTACTTGAATTATGAGAAATAACTTAGAGAACAAAAAATCAGAAAAGTTGTTCAAAGTTTGTAGTAGGATTGTGTACCGATTAATCTGAAGTTATTGTGTATTTATACTCCATAAACATCTCTTCAGATTCGTGGCCATTGATCCAAGAGGTTTGATGAACAAATGCAATGATCTAGAACCATTTCAAATCTAAAAAATTGCATTGCTTCCAAATTGTATTCGAATACAGGATGTATGTATTCGAATACACATCTTTATAACGTTCAAAATTATTCAAAATTTTCACCTTGTATTCAAATACACAGGCATGTAGTCGAATACAGATTTGTCAATTTTGCCACTGATTTGCTGTTTGTATTCGACTACAGCAGGTCGTAGTCGAATACAGATGTGAAGCTTTTGCTACTGACTTAGCATCTGTATTCGAATACACTATGCTATATTCGAATACAACTTTACATTTTGTCAAAAATATTAGTTTTAAGACTTTGTAAATGTGATTTTGACTTTTGAAAATACTTTATATGCATATGTAAAGATGAATAGTTCTCATGTATTTGAGCTATGGGTTGTATCATGTACCTTTACATTAAACATATAATATGTTTGAATTTTAAAGTTTTATCAATAAGATATTTGGATTTCTTTTTAAGCTTGTTGCCTTGATCATCATCGTTGGTCTTTTATCTCCATCAAAAACATGGAATTTACACTTGCAACCGCTGCAAACCAATTTTTTTTAGTGTATTATTTGTTAAAAATGTCTTACATTTAATATCAATTGCTTTTATATTTAGTGTTCCCCTTTTTATTCAATAAATGAGATAGGGGATAATTTAGGGAATATAGTTGAACTTTTTAAATGAGATTAATCAGAATAAATGTGAATAATTAATTATCTTCATAAGTGTATTAGTGATTAATTTTGATTATATTTTAGAGTTAAATAAACTTTTAGTTCATATAAAATTATATTTTTGGTTCCTCTAAAAAATTTCTTAATTTTTTAGTCCATAAATATTTTTTGTTTTTATTTTTTATCTCTGCTTTTAAGTCAACTCATGTGTACTCTATAAATTTTTGAATGATTTTTTTCTTACATATTTAAAACATTATAAGAATATATTCAACA